>CM053561.1:35017219-35033611 GCA_028646485.1 Cryptoprocta ferox | reverse complement strand
ACGACCGGACAGTTTTCCTCTCACTCCATGAGGTCTCAGAACCACCGGGAGCCGACAGGTGGTCCCATCCGGGTTCTGGTTCTAGTGACTTAGTTTACAGGCTGGCTGCTGGGGTTGGTGGAGGTGAAAACATGGCCCCAGTTGAGAAAACCAGCTGGGGACCGAGTGGAAATCAACGCCCCTGCTTTCTGGACCAGCTGCCTGCCGAGAGCCATAGGCGGCGTCTCTCCACACCTGCACGGCACGTGTCCTCCTGACCTTGTTCTGCCAGAACTGAGAGCCAGCCTCACGGTCTGGGTCCCAACACGCCACTCAGCAGTGTTTACTCAGCAGCTTCTATGGCCTAGGGACCGTGCTAAACCACGAAGAGAGGGCCGCTGCCATCAAGGAGCTCACAGCGTAGCCAGGGGGCTGAAGCACTGGCCAGCAAACTGAGTGGAGGAAATGGGACAGAGACAGGCACTGATGAGGGGGCCCCAGGGGAGAGGCCGGCCATGACTACCCCAGGCAGGAGCAGCGTGACCAACCCAGAGCAGAGAACAGAGCTGGCCGCACCCCAGGTGAGGCCAGGGCTTGGTCAGGGGAATGGCTCGGAATGACTGCCGTGTGCCCTGGCCCGGCAGCCCTCTCCCCATCTTCCCTCCGGGTCTTATGCGTGCCCTACATCTTCCTGCCACACAGAGCTGACCGCTTATCCTGACCCCTCTCCACGCCCAACACTTGCATGGCTAACCCCTGCTCACCCTGAACATTTTAACTTAACTGTCACAGCTCCCTGTCACACTCTTAGTGACTGCTCCGTCATGGCCCATACTGGCTCTCCCAGCATGTGCTGCACATGTCTCGACACTTGCCCGTCTCCCTCTAAACCCGGAGCTCCCTGGCTTGACACTGCTGGTGATGGCCACAGTCCGGGGCCTGGGTGGGTTGTGACTGCGGAATTCTTTCTAAAGAATTTCCTTCTTTTCTCAGAAAAGAAAGGAGGCAGAGCTAGGAACAAGAGAAAGAAGGAGAAAACCGATGTAGGACTGGTAGGGAAGGAGGGAGGAGGAAGGATTGGCATGCTTGCCATCCCTGCTCCTGACAAGCTGCTCTGCGGTTTGCAGCACGGGGGCAACGCCGGCAGGACACACTCGGGCCACAGTGCTGACCATCTGTCCACCCCACCGGGCCGGGGAGCAGGTCGGGAACAGCACGCATTTGCTGACCTGGAACTGGGAGTGCTCTGCTTGGCCGGGGGGGCACCAGGGCCCTCGTCCTGCTCCATCAGCGGGTCAATGACAGAGGGATGCTCCGGGCTGGTGGCACTGCTGCCCTGGAGAGTGGAGTGAGCACCGGCAGGGTCCAGGTGGGAGCTGGGGACGGAGATCAGGAAGAATAAGGAGGGGCACACAGTCCTCAGCCATCCACAGCCACCCACTCCCTGGTGGTGACCAGTGCCGGGCTGTGAACAGGGACCGGGTCACATGGCTCTGAGCCCTGAGTCTTGGGAGCTTGGACTCAGGTCATCCACCTGACAGGGTCTGCCTGTCTCCTCCTCCCCACCTGTCCTCTCTGAAGGTGTCGGTCTGGGGCTCACACATTCACTGTTCATGCATCCCGCCCCCCCTTCACTGAGCTGCGCAGTGCCGCATGACAGGGACAGGTGTTGCCGTTTTCCCACGGGCCCAGAAGCCCACGGCCCAGGGAAAGAGACAGGCAGCATCTGCTCATGGACAGAGGGCCAGAACACTCCGAGGGAGAACCTGCCCCGGGGCCTCAGCTCCTGGCTACCACACACCTGTGTGCAGAGCTTCCTGCTGCACGAGGGGCCCCAGCCATGTGCTTCCACACCCCACACCTCAGGAATCCTGCTTCACATCGTCCCCCATATGACACTTCCCACCAGTCCAGGGCTGGCCGGCTCCCCTCTTACGGCAGCTGGATGCCCAGAACGTGCAGCCGGCACGTTGGCTGCACCACCTCTCCTCCCCCAGCCCCGGCGGACCCCCTGGAGGCCAGGCCCGTACCTGGACCGAGAGTGGCTGCTGAGCTGGTGCATGAGTGGGTTGTATTGGGCCAGAATGGTGATGGTGTCACACTGCTGTCCAATGATGAGCCGGGCCTGCTGCTCCGTGGCGCTCCGCAGGTTGATGCCATTGAACTAGGAAACACCCGGGGCACGCTCAGTGACGGTGGGGGCTGGGGACCGGGGGAGGAAACGGGGAGGGAAGAACAAAGTGCGGAAGGCCGGCTCCCGCTTACCTCCAGTAACTGATCCCCATACTCGAGGCCAGCCTGGTGGGCGATGCTCCCCCCGGTCACCTTGGAGACGTAGACTCCGCCCTTCTCTCCACTCACGATGGAGATGCCCAGAGGCTCCGAGCCCTTCTGCAGCTTGACGTGGCGTGGCTCCTCCACATAGGGCCTTGGAAAAGAGCCAACGGTTGTGGGGACTCAAACACAAAGGAAAGGGATGGGGAAAGTCCGAGGTCAGGCATGCAATCGGCTACTCAGAAAGGGCCAGGGCTCGCCAGATGCTCCTAGGATGACGCAGTGGGATGGGAACACGATGACCCCAACTGTATGGCAGTGATACACATTCCCGCAACCTCATGCAATACAAGCACGACACCCCCAAATGGACACAGAAGCACCCAGTCCCAAAGACACAAAGAATGGGCCATGTGAAATACACACTGAAATACACTGGGAAAAAGTGCAAAGGGTTTCATAAGGTGAGAGTTGCCTCAACAAAATGTGTAATTTACACACCCCGGTGGGGTCTCTAATGCCCCAGGAGAAAAAGCAACGGCTCCTATGAGGACAGTCACCCAGAAGAAACACTATAAAGTATCACTTTTTATATTTGCCAGTATACAGGGTGATGTACAATGACCATGGAAATTAAGCCGCTGCAAACCCAAGCCATTAAAAAGAGAGCAGGGAGGCTCGGAGCAAGGCGGTGACCATGCATTTGCTGGCCGGGGGGCAGCCGTCCACCGTGCCAAGGGCACGAGGGGGCTGGGGCGGGGGCCTCATGTCAGGCCAACCTCAGACTCCTCAGGGAGGAAAACCTGGGCCTGGCGGCCACGGGCAGTCTCAGGAGGGATCTGTGGTGGCGGAGACATCTGGAAGGTGCAAAAAGTTAGAAAGAAAAGAGGGATGCTCAGAGAAGGATGACAGACGTCTGGAACCTAACAGAAAGAAAGATAGTCAGGTGATGCCACATCATCCCATGAGGACTATGCTGCCCTAAGCTCTTCCTCTCATGACAACACTGCAACCAAAGGCCGAGGGAGGAGCCAGCCAGAGCACCATGTCCTCATCGGGCTCCCCTCCAGAGCATCTGGGTGGGGGCAGACTCAAGGGTGATGGACCAGCAGGCCGCTGAGCCACCCCACCTCTGCCACCAAGAGACACAGCCATCTCTCCAGCTCAGTGGGCCTCAGGCTGGGACCCCACCACCCAAGGCTCGGTCCCCTGGCGATCTGAGATCAAAATCCTTCTTGACTCATCCCTTCACCTCTCCTGCCCTCTCCTCCTCCCAAACCCACGTAGCCACAATGGCCTCCCTGACCCTGCAGCTCAGGCGCTTCAGTCCCTGGCCCGCACCCTTGGGCACTTCCAGACTCAACACATATCAGAGCACTAGTGGTCTGCAGTTATAAGAACCCTGACCCCGCAGCCACCACAGCATCCTCACACCCCCAGTCAGCCTCGGAGGACGGACGGCACAGCAGGTGTGGGCAGATTTCAATTCTGCTGGGGCCCTTCATCCCCCACTGATCACCCTTCCTGTGTTCCACCCTCCAAAACACACTTCCAGCTCAATAAAGCAGAAGGTAACTGAATCACGGTGAGTCATACAACAGAAGCCACATGGCCATTATGAACGATACGAATCAGGATTTGGCAACATGGAAAGATGCAGAAGGCCACAACGCATGAGCACACAGGTGGGTGTAATCCCATTCATATCCATCTGTACACGTGGCGGGGTCTCTAGGAAGGACTCTACCAAAATGTTAACAATGGTGCCTCTGGTGAGGGGACCTGAGGTAACCCTTACTTTTTCATCCCTTGAATGATCTAAATGTCTATGGTAGGCACAAGAGTTTTCTCAGAATAAGGCTGCTTTGTGAAATAGATTAATAAAGCGCACTTCACGATATTATAAATGCCCTGAAACAAGTATTTGTGTATAGAAAATAAAACATGCCTTGAAACAACGTACATGCACACACTTAACCAAAGGGGAAGAGCAACCACATCTTCGGTTGAGATTAATATGGGACTTCTCTTCCACCTTCCAAATTTCCCCCCTTTTCTACAATGAGAAGTTCTATGATAATGTACTTCAGAATCGGGGAAGGCAGCTACTCTTTCTTCAGTCGGGCCACACAGGTTAAGTTTCATGCCTCTAACGAGACCATAAGCACCGTGCAGGCAAGAATGAGGACACTTTTTTCTCCCCAGAGCAGTGCCCAGTTCTCTGTACACTGTAGGGCGGCAGGTGACAAGGCCCTTTCTGCTTCCAGGGAATTCGCTTCAGTTGTCATCTTGCTTCTCAATGACCGGAGCTGGGCTTAAGGAAAACCACCCACCAGACCCAGGACTTAGTGCAGTTTCTGCTCCCGTGTGCATCCCGTGGGTGAGACAATCCCATGAGAATTGCACAAGCTTCTTCCGTGGCCTGAGGTGCGTGGGTATCTAGATATACTTCTGTGCTCCACTTAATATTTGCTAGCTTCTTAAGTTACTTGTTAGGTTGTCATACAAATTCAGATTTTGAAGTCAAATGATTTTCCTAATGCTGGGCCCACCCTACAGGGTCCATTCCATGGCTCACAGTGACGAGGGCCCTCACCATTTTGGATTTGAGGGGACAAGAGTGGCTCTGTTCCTTTTAAGTGATTCGATAAAGCCAAGTTTGAGTTTCATCAGATCTTCTGAAGATTAAGGATCTGGATAGGACCTCTTAACTCTGAGTATGATCTGGTACATTCTACTCTGAAGAACAAGAGAGTTGGGTGAGGTGTGCAGAGCTTGTGGGGGGAGTGAGGGACCCCTCAGAGGAAGCACATGTGGACTGATAATCAGCCTAAAGTTAACCTGAAATCTCAGCAGAATGGCCAGCATCTTAGAGTAACCCAATAAATGGCTAAGCTATACTTCTGTGCTTTACATATGTTTTTTTGTATGCTTTAAATATGTTTTATTTCACACTAAAAAGCTTGGTGGGGGCGCCCAGGTGGCTCAGTCAGTTAAGTCATGATCTCACAGTTCGTGAGATCGAGCCCCAAGTCGGGCTCTGTGCTGACAGTGTGGAGCCTGTCTAGGATTCTCTCTCCCTCTCTTTCTGCCCCTCCCCTGTTCAAGCGTGCACAAGCACACTTTCTCTCTCAAAATAGATAAATAAATAAACTTAAAAAAAAAAAAAAAAAGACTGGAAGCGAGGGGGACAAGCAATGCAGGTGTGTTCTGAGACCAAAAAGCAAAGGATAAGAATGGGTCCTGATTCTAATGAAGATAGACTAGTCACCACGTCACTCTAACCTTCTGGCCTCAGATTCCTTATCTGTAAAACAGAGCCAATAATGATGATGATGCTAATGATGCTCATGGGGTCACTGTGAGCGCTTCCTGACTTATGACACGGAAGCAGTGAACGGTGCCATTGCATCGTCCCACCAGGTGGTCCGGCATCACTTGCTGCAGCTCACCAACTCTCATGGCCATTCAGGGGGAAGAGCCTACCTGCTCCTCACTTTGCCCCCTACACGCACCTCCCCCGTCCTGGCACTGTGCCCTCAGGACTTCCTGGTGAAGCCCCGGGGCAGCACACCGGAGAACGCTAGTTGACCCGAAGCGGAGCGGCCTGGCCCTGGGATCGACCCCGTCAGAACCCGCCCACACCTGCTGCCTCTCCCAAGGAGCCCCGGCCCCCTGCAGGGACGCGCCGCCCACTGCCATGCCCATGGCATAGGTGCCCGGTCTTGCTTACCGGTCCTTCCTCCGTTCCCCGAGGGCCGCGGGGTTGACGGTGATCCTGGGCAACGTGGAGGCTGAGGTCTGGGACTGGCTACATGAGGACAGGGTGTCCGTGTTCAGGGGTGACTGGGGAGGCGTGCTGCACTCAGAATGTGACAGCGAACCTGCCGGGAGCGGGGCACAATAATCGGGCTGTAGTCTCACATCTCTGTTCTCCTGTGGCCGAGACCGAGAGGGACACGTGATCCAGGCGCCCGGCTCCACTCCACGGCCACACCGCACGGCCTTGAACTCAGGTGCTGGGCTCCGTGTGGCCTCTCCCCCCATGTCACCAGGCCTGAGGGCAGGCTCAGCCAGTGTGCACGGACTGTCTGGGATGAGGAGGCGGTTACCCACTGCACCCAGACACCGCACGCCACGAGGCCAGAGCCAGCCAGCCGGCCGGCGAGGAGGGGAGTGCTGAGCCCTCACCTCTGTCGGATCCCACAACAGACCGCGGGTATCTTGGTGTTGACGGGATTTTAATGCGTTCGGCCTTGAACTGCAAGTTGCTCGAAGACCCTATGGTTCCACAAGGGGACAGAACTTCAGGCCTGTGATGTAACACCGTCCCTTGTTCCCTCACCTCCCCTTTAGTAGTTAGGAGAGAGGCAGAGGCAGGACGTGTGCAAAGTAGGCCCTGCCACTCACCCCCGAGGGGGCCCAAACGTGCAACGGTCCAGGAAAGCAGATATTTAACACGTGGTATTTGAGTAAACTGTGCAGGCCTGGACTGTTCCAGAGCAGAATCCCACAAATCTCACTCACAGCCCTGGATCAGGGACAGTAACCCAAGTGACAGAGTGGACCGATTGCCTCACTCCACATCGCTGGAAGGGGTCCCACCAGAGTCCCTGTGTGAGGGACCTGTCGGTCTCTCCCTGTGGCTGCATCTCCCACAAGGGAACAGTACTACAAACCCCCAGAATCACTGACAGGCTCAGGGACAAGGAGCAAGGCTCGTGGGCCAAGAGGTCACCTGCAACAAGCACGTGGCTCCTAGGGAAGCCCTAAGAGACAAAGAAGGCTAAGGGAGAGGACTCGGAGTGCAACACGGGAGCAGAGAAGGGCCCACGGGGGCAGGCCACCTGGAGGCCTGGCCACGAGGATGCAGACAGAGAGGAAAACAAGGCCTGGGCCCCACTAAGGTGAGAAGCTTCCAGCGGCACAGTTACCAAGGCGGGCACTGGAGGGCAGAGAGTTGGACCCATGGGAGGCTCTCATCTCTGAGTAGTCACTGCCGGTTCTGTGGCTCAGATCCAGGCTCAGGCGTCCCTGGTGCTGGACGCTGCAAGAGAACCAGACAGGTGAGGCACTGGGGAGGAAGACCAGGAGCGACACAGCCACGGGGGAGAAACAAACAGCAGGCCTGGCCCAACGCCTCCCTGACCCCACTGAAGGGAGGTGCAGAAGCCACCTGCTGTTAACTGGGGACAACAGACTGCCATGCTCAGAGGTGGCATCCAATGAGGGTCCTGCCTGCGGAGAAAGGGCTGTGCAAGCAGAGGAGTGGCATGCCCACCTTGGCCCTGGACTAGGACCGGGCTCTACCAGGAAAGACAGGCTCTGAACCCTGTCTGCGCCCAGAGCAGTGGAGCCTCTCCTCTGGGATGGGCAGGGGAGGCTGGCTGGGCACCAAGGACCTTGGGGAGGGACCTGCACACCTCATTCAGGATGGCTGCCTAGGACGCTGGAGGGCGGAGAGCCCAGGCATCACCCACATCAGGCTGGCCTTGAATCGGGCTCAACGATGTCCTTTTCTAGCTATGTGATGAGACCATGTCTCTTCCCCGCCTAAAGCCTAGACTAGGAACAACTCTGAATGTTGCATCACGACTGCAGGCTCTACAGGACCTGTGCCCTACAACCTGCGCCCTTCCCCTGACTCACTGTACCTGTGCCAAGCTCACCGCTCGGTGCCAGCCCACTGCACCGTTCCTAGGTGCCTGGGCTGCTGCTCCTGCCGCCCTCGTCCTGGGGACTCCACACAGGCCTTCCGTGGCTGACCTCATCCCAGCCTACGGATCACAGTAGCATCCCCACTCTGCCCCCACCACACGGCCCACCCGTCCACCCAGTCTAACTCTCCACCCTCTTCCAAGTCACAGCCTAGCTGGTCGCTCCATTTTGCGGACTTCAGAGCTACTCAGCACCAGCTGGTAGTGCTCTGTTCATTTTTCGGTTTGCCTCCCACACTCTGACATAAAGGACACACGAAAAGAAGCTCACTGGTCTAATCCTCCACTGTATAGTCCCCTGGAACTAGAACAGGCCATGCCACATAGTAGGTGCTCAGTTAAAACTTGTCAAACAACTGAATGAAGGAAAGGGTGATCCAGAGCCAGTCCATTCACTTTTTAAGGCTCAGTCTCCTCCTCTATAAACAGAGACAACGACAGTCCTTAGCTTGCAAGGTCGCTGTGGAAATTAAATGAGACAAGGTTTAAATGGTCGGGCACAGTGCCTGGCGTGTGAATACTTAAGCACCAGCTGCCACCTCTCTCTCTTTAAATGCCTTTTCTTTTTTTTTTTTTTAAGTTTATTTATTGTGAGAGAAAGAGAGAGAGAGAGAGAAAGGGGGGATGTGGGGGGACACAGAGCATCCAAAGCAGGCTCTGTGATGACAACAGAGAGCCTGATGTGGAGCTTGAACCCATGAACTGTGAGATTATGACCTAAACCAAAGTTGAATGCTTAACTGACTGAGCCACCCAGGCGCCCCTTTAAATGCCTTTTCAAGCTCCTTGTTGGTGAGTGAAGAGAGCACCCTTAAAGTTCACGCTTCCTGGGGCCCCGGCGCTGCTCTAACCTCCCCTTCTCGGCTTCTCAGGGATGCTTCTCTGTCCAGGGGCCACTTTGTGCCCCAGCAGCTTTATGTGCACATGGGTTTGGCCAGCTGGCATGCCGGAAGTGGGGGGTGACTTCACACACCTGGGGTGCAAACCCTGGGGGCCGACCTCTCTGGGCACAGGTGGAGAGCTGCATGGGCCGACCCTGTGGCTACGCACGGTGTAGATGGGGTTCCTCAGGATGGAGCTCACAGTGGTGCTCGGGGTCATACTCCGGGGAACAGTACCTAGAAACGGGCCAGGTAAGGACAATCACCCCAAAGCACCCAGCCAGCCCCAGACGTGTGCAAGCTATTGGCTTGCTGCATTGGTAAAATGGGAGAACTCACTTTATGGCTTCCTATTTCCCAGGCCGCTATGGGGAGGTGCCCTGAAAAGCTAAGAAATGTCCCTGAGAGAAGATTAAACATCTCAGACAGGGCAGTCATTGCTAATTCTTTGGACCTCAAGGCTGAGGACATACAGTGGCACCTTGACAGGGCTGCCTCCACCCTCCCTGGACGGCTTAGCCCTGCGAGCCCACCATGGACCCTCCTCCCCAGCCCCAACGACGCACCCACAGACGCCCTGCCGGGGTAGAACGGGGGATTGCTGTGGCGGCTGGAGGGCCCTGGCGAGTAAGGGGACCATTCCTGAAGCTCCGGGCAGACTTCTCCACTGGCCGGGACACACTTCTGCTCCTGCAGGACCAAAGAGGAGAGACAGTGGCTGGAGACGGAAACGCACAGACATCTGCAGGTCTGTCCCCTACGCACTAGCTCTCCCACTCGGACACCTGATGGGACAGTTGGGAGAGGTCACTGCTCATTCACGTTGCCTTACACCCCTGGAAGGGAAGAACCTCCTTCGACACTACTCTGGAAGGGAACCACAGACAAAGAATCTGTTCTCTCATGTAAACAGATGACGTGCAGGAGGTGGAAGGCACCGGTGCCTCGGGCACACATATGTAACAGCTCCTCAAAACCTGCATGGCTGTGCCAGGGTCTCTGTCTGCAGAGAGTGGCATGGATTTGTTCTGCAGCTCACAGCAAGCTCTCCCATCTGGAAATGACTACAATACCCACAGAAACAAGCTGGCTGCCTCCTGCTGCCGGCCACACACTCACTGGCGCTGTCTTGGCTCCCCAGACCCTTCCAGGCAGGGCCATATCACTTGCTTTTATTGTGCAAGTTCAAAAGCTTCTTGTTGAAAAAGTAAATCGAACACCACACCCAAGAAAGGGTTCTTGTCTTGGCATCAGATGCTCACTAACGCGCACGGCCCCTCCCCCTCCATTACTTTCCAACCTCCTAAGGAGGGCTCCTTCCCAAGGCACCCACCAGCCACCCCGCCCTCCGGGAGGTGCTTAGAATGAAGGCGAAGGAGCCAGGGCTGAATGTGAGGCTGGGGACAGCGGTTCAGGGCCCCTCCCCACGCCTTCCCCCCCACCCCAGGGTTGAGCTCTACCTCCAGGAACTGAGCAGGAATCACTACCGGAGCCAGCTTGGGCCGGAAGCTGGGAGCAGACTTTGGACGACGACGCTTCTGCCCCAGCTCGTCCATCTTCTGGGAGGTGAGGTCCCCGTCGCAGGACTTCTTGGCAGGCAGATAGGAGGAGTCCCCGTCCCCTTCAGGGTAGTAGCTGGAAGCAATGCGCACTCTGGCCTTGCGAGGGGGTGAGATGTGTGTGAGCTCCCCAGGGTCCGCGCCGGGGTGCAGTGCGCTCGGGGGGCTGGCGGACGGGGAGCTGCCCACCAGCGTAGCCTCAGACTCGGAACTGGTTTCCAGTCTGTGCTGGAACTTAATAGAGTCGCTCCTCCTGGGAGGTTTTGGGGGCGTCAGAGACCCTACCCTCTTAGAGGGCTGGGGGGAGTGAGCAGACCCAGGGCCTGGGAGCAGGTAGTCTATTTTGGGGGGAGTCTGGGGGCGTTTGAAAGTGTTTGGGTCAAAGATAGACTTTCTTTGCTTTGGCTTCTTATAAACAGACAGCTTCTCGGGCCCTGCCGTGGAGCCGAGCACGGCCTTGGGCCAGGTCCCGCCGCTGCTGGAGCTCTCGGGCTCTGTCTTATCCAGGGGGGCCTCTGCCGCCCCGCAGGGGCCCCCCTCCGTGTCGAAGGGCAGCAGCGGTCGCTGGCTGCGCACATCCACCAGCCCGTAGCCACGCTCCCCGGAGGCGTCTGAGCGGAAGGAGCTGAGGCTGCGCTCGGAGGCACTGGGACACGCCTGGGGGGAGACTGGGAAGGGTCCCGCAGGGAAGGGCTTGTGCAGGAAAGAGCTGCTGCCTCCCGGGGGGCCCGGCTCCCTCCTGTCCTCCAGCCTGTCCGCGTAGAAGATGTCCGTCTGCGTGGAGTTATTGTGCTGCAACAGGCTCCGTTTGTTCTGGGCCTGGATGTCGGTGCCGTGGGCTCGGACGCTCAGCATCTTATCAGAGTCCTTGATGTTCTCGAAGATGTTCTGGCCACTCCACGAGGAGCTCTGAGGGAACACCTGTGTGGGGGTTGCAGGGAGTGAGAAATAGCGGGTAAGACCACCGAGCCCGATGCTGCTGCCGCACGCCGGCCCTGCACGGGAACACACACCAAGACGGCTGGCCCCGAGGCGCATGCGCGCGCGCACCTCTCCCTGATGGGGGCTCTCTCCTGGCTCCGGCCGTGAACCCGCAGGAGAGACTTTGGGCCCGATCTGCACTTTGCCTGCACAATGCCCTGCCTATATTTCTTTTTAATTGTTAGATGAAAAAGTAAGGATTCGTCATTAAAAGTCTGTTATGTAGTACATTCACATAATTTTAAATTATTCAGCAATAAAAAAAATGAGCTATCAAGCCATGAGAAGACATGGTCAAACTTAAATGCGTATTACTAAGTGGAAGAAGCCAATCCAAAGGGGCACCATACTGTGTGATTCCAGCAATATGACATCCCGGACAAGGCCAAACTATGGAGACAGCATAAAGATCAGTGGTTGCAGGGACTGGGCCGGGGAAGGAGCCAGGGGGGTCACAGAAGACCCCTAGGGCAGTGAAACTATTCTGTATGATACTCTGATGGTGGATACACATGTCCAAACCCACAGAATGTACAACACCAAGAGTGACTCCTCATTTCACCTATGGACTTTAATACTATTACAGGGGGCGCCTGGCTGGCTCAGTCGGTGGAGTATGCGACTCTTGATCTCAGGGTCATAAGTTTGAGCCCCACATTCGGTGTAGAGGTTACTAAAAAAAATAAACTTAAAAAAATACTATTACATTAATATTGGTTCATTGATGGGGCGCCTGGTTGGCTCAGTTGGTTAAGCGTCCAACTTCGGCTCAGGTCATGATCTCGCAGTTCGTGAGTTCAAGCCCCGCATCAGGCTCAGTGCTGACAGCTCAGAGCCTAGAGGCTGCTTCGGATTCTGTGTCTCCCTCTCTCTCTGCCCCTCTCCCTCTCATTCTCTTGTCTCTCAAAAAATAAATAAACGTTAAAATATATATATTGGTTCATCAATTGCAACAAATAAACCCCACTAATGCCAGATGCCAACAGGGTAAGCAAAGACTTGAATATGAGAACTCTCTGTACTAGTTCAACTTTCCTATAAACCTGAAACTGCTCCAAAAAAAGTCTATTAATTTTAAGATAATTAAGTTTTTAAAACATCTCTCAATGAAGTGGATGGGCCTATTTTTCTCACTCTCTATTGTGAGTCTTTTCAACTATGCCGAAAAGTTGAGATAAAAGTACAAATGTCCATAAACCCATCATTTAGATTCAACAGCATTTTACCAAGTTGTCTGTATCTATCCATACTGCAGAACATTTGAAAGTAAGTTACAAGTCTTATGACATCTCACCCCTAACAACTTTAGCATGTACTTCCCCGAAATAAGGCCATTTGCTTCTAAAACCCCTATACCATTACTGTACCCAGGAAAGTCAACAAGTTCCTAAGATCATCTAATTATTCAGTCCAGATTCAAATGTCCTCCACTGTCCTCAAAATGTCCTTCTAAGCTCTCGTTTTTTTTTGTTTGTTTGTTTAAAAAATTTTTTTTAAGTTCATATATGTTGAGAGACATAGAGAGTAAGAAGAGGAGGGGCAGAGAGAGAGGAAGAGAGAGAATCCCAGGCAGGCTCTGTGCTGTCAGCGTAGCCCAATATGAGGCTCGAATCCACGAACCCTGAGATCATGACCTGAGCTGAAACCAAGAGTCAGACGCTTCATGGACTGAGCCACCGAGGCGCCTTTAGACCAGGACCAGGTTCAGGCACATCCTGCACTTTGAGAATCAATACCCTTTCTCCGAGGATCAGGGATGCAGAGCAGCGGCTCAGGTGCACGGATCTGAGGTTTTGCCTGCCTCGCGGCCCGTGAGAGCAGCCGGTGTGGGGCCAGGCCCTTACCTTCAGGAGGGAGAGGGTCAGGGAGTCCTGGCAGCTGCGCAGCAGAGACTCACACTCATTCAGGGATTTGTTGTCCAGCGCAATGCCGTTGATCTAGGGCCAAACAAAGGGCTCTGTCAGGCCCACCACCAGCGCAGGGTCTCCGCCAGCCCATTCTAGACAGTGGGCCCAGTCCTATGCACTGCCCAAGTCTGGAGTTGGCAAGGGAGAGTGAGCCCCTCCCCAAGAAGGCCTGAGGAATCCAGGTTAGCAGCTTCTGAGGCAAAGAAAAGACAGCCCTACGATCACTCTCGGGGCAGGTGCTTGTCTCACTGGGGCCAGAACACCAAGCATCCTGGGGGAGCAACCGGGCCCTACTGCTGTCGGCTGTGTGACAGAGGACCACAGCTCAGAACTCCTTCACTACAGAATGGAAGATGGACATGCCTGCCCCCAGGGTGGGAGGAGACTGAAAACGAGATCAGGGTGTGAAAGGCCTCTGTAAACTGGTCACGAAGATCCTCAGGATCCCTTAGGCCTGAACCTTTGTCCCATTTCTCTCAGGTGTGTCCCAAGCTTTTAAACACGTGTATGCACAACACTGAACAATTAGACTGGGGTGCGTCCAGATCGTGGAATGCTGCCCAGCAACGACAAGGACACGCAGACGGGGCAGCAGCCGCCTGATGGATCTCACGGCATCAGGCTGGGTGGAAGAGCCCATCTCAAAGGTCACGTACTGTACGATTCGACGTGTGTAATGTTCTCAAGATGACAAAACTATACAGATGGAGAGCAAATTGACTGCCAGGGGTTATGGATGGGGGTGGAGAGCAGGGCTGTCTAAAGGGTTAACATGAGGGAGATCTTTGTCCTGGTGGAACAGCTCTGCAGCTCATGTTTCTTTGTTTTTGATTTTGGCTACTTAAACCATGATAATAAAATGACACAGAAACATACACACGGTTCCAGTACCAATCACCTGGTTATACAGTCGTGCAAACATAAGCATTAGGGAAAGCTGCATGAAGCATACATAGAGCCCACCTGTACTATCTTCACCACTTTATCTATTTTTCAATACTATTGATTTAATATCAAAACTGAATTATTTCTGTACTTATATCAAAATCAAAAGTTAAAAAAATACGCAGAGGGATTATTTTGGAGTTGTGGATTAATCTAGTTGTTTTTTTCTTTATAACTTTTCCACATCTTATAGTTTTTCACCATGACCATCTTGCTTTTAAATTCTGGCATCCCCCCAAATCTGCAAAACACGGGGAAAGATGTGAAGCAATGAACTCCCCCACACACCGCAGGTGGGATCGAAAAGGCCACGGTCTCTTTGACCACAAGGGGAAAGATCATGTCAGATGTTAAATGCTTATGCCCACGGATCCGGCAATCCCCCATCCAGGAATTCACCCTGTGGGTCCCTGTGGAGGGACGGGGCAGCAGCCTGGCTGCACTACAAAGAGGTCCTGACTGTGCGCTGGTTAACGGCTTGAGCAGCTACCCCTAAGGAATATGCAGTTACTAAGAGGACCTAGGCAGGTCTCAAGAGGTGAGTGCAGAAGAATCTTCAGGGCACACGGTGGGAACCAAAAGATGAGGTTTGCACCTGAGAATATCATGATCCCACCTGGGAAGGGGGAAGGGGGTGGAAGGGAAGGAAGGAGGAAGAGAAGGGGAGGGGAGGGGAGGAAGAAAAGAAAAGAGAAGAGAAGAGAAGAGAAGAGAAGAAAAGAGAAGAGAAGAGAAAAAGGATAGGGAAAAGAGAGAAAAAAAAAGAAAAGAAAACAAAAGAGGAAAAGAAAAGTGGGAGATATACATGTTTTGAATATTTCTGGAAGAGTACAGAATAAAGGTTATTAACGACAGCTGCTATTGGGATGGGAACTGAGAGATGAGGGGTCTAGAAGCAGAGGAAGAGAGTATCATCATGTGTGCCTTTTGTACATCTGGGATTTTGGGTGTGTGTGTGTGACATCAATCTTAATGAGTTAGTCAGAAATAGTAAATTAGACTTCGTAATCATACCGCATTTTGGGGGTTTGATCACCAGGGTTTCATTGGGTGTCCCCCAAAGGGCTGTGCACACAGGTAACGTTCATGGCAAGGCTGTTTGCAATGGCAGAAACTCAAAACAATGTATCTGTCCACGATGGGGGCATGCTTTAAACCACAGACACAACTGATTACCATGAGGCAGATAAAAGTAATGAAGATCAATTTGGGATCCATGATGTGGAACTGCAGAATGATTTGCATAAAAAGCAAACAAAAACCTGGGGCGCCTGAATGACTTAGTCGGTTAAGTGTCTGACTTCAGCCCAGGTCATGATCTCACAGTTTGTGAGTTTGAGCCCCACGTTGGGTTCTGTGCCGACAGCGCGGAACCTGGAGAATGCTTCAGATTCTGTGTCTCCCTGTCTCTGACCCTCCCTGCTCACACTCTGTTTCTCAGTCTCTCAAAAATAAATAAACGTTAAAAATTTTTTTAAAAAGCAAACAAAAACCAGAAACCTTTATCTGTGTATATAGATCTGTATGAGAACACACAGTCTGCTGGGAGCACATCATGCAAGTGGGGGCAAAGATTTTCTCCAGAAGCAGGATGAAAGGGAAAAGAGGGGACTACCACTTTATACATTTCTGTATTGCTTAACTATTTTATGGCACGTAAGTCTTACTTTGGTGATGAAAAACGAAATTTAAAAATAAATAGACATAATGTTTAATAAGATTTTTTTAATCACATGCACATGATATCATCTTTAAACTGACCTAAATAGAGATTCATGTGCAGAACGAAGGCTGTAGAGAAATACATTTAAAATGTTCATAAAGGTTATCTATAGGTGGTAGCAGGAAGAGGGATTATTTTCTTCCTAAACTTTCTATTTCCTGATTTTCTACTATACACGAAAACACACTATCAGAAAAAAAAAAGAAGCTTGTTCACATTTAAAGAACAAGGTTAACATAAAAACTCTGTTCACTGCTTCCTGGTCACCCTATAAACGTCCTCTAACTGTCCACGTGGGGCGGACGGCCCGGCCGAGGCTTACCGCCACAATCCTGTCCCCCACGGCCAGGGACCCCTCCTTGGCGGCCGGACTTCCAGGCATCACGGCAGCAGCGTACACGCCATTCTCCAGACAGATGCCGCTGT
>CM053561.1:34995005-35016719 GCA_028646485.1 Cryptoprocta ferox | reverse complement strand
CCCAGAGGCACGCTCGAGCCCTCTGTGAATTAACACCCTGCCCGGAACTACGGTCCGGTGGGCCCCAGGTAGAAGGCAGATGCGACAATCACAGATGGAGTAGAAATGAGATAACATGGAAGATAGGACAGAAAGCCCGAACAACGAGTTTGTAAGACACCCAAGTGGCCTTCCTGGCGCAGGAGGGAAGTACACGGCTCCTGGTGACTCTGCCCTACAAAGGCACTGGTCCTGCCACCATAGCAGCTAAGCCTCCGCGGTCACCATGTCCTTTCCAGGAGAGGTGCCACCGTCGCGGGGGGGTGGGAGGGGACAGTTAAGCGCCTGACTTAGGCTTAGGTCATGATCTCACGGTTCGTGGGTTCGAGCCCCCGCATCCGGCTCTGGGCTGACAGCTCAGAGCCTGGATCCTGTCTTCAGAGTCTGTGTCTCCCTCTCTTTGCCCCTCCCTCTTGCCCCTCCCTCATTCATGCTCTGTCTCTCTCTCTCTCTCAAAAATAAATAAACACTAAAAAATATATATGGATATTACCCTCAAAGGGCTACCTGTCAATTTGGAGAAGTGAAAAGCCATGAAAGGTCCTTATAATGGAGTAAAAAGTGGTTAAGTGTGCCAGAAAAGGATGGGTACTGGACTCGGACTCCTGGAGGAAGGGAGGCATTTAGGTCAGGACTAGTTGTCTATGTGTGTTTGGGCTCTGGGGATAAGGTCTAAGGCTAGATTAAATTAAGTTGCTCTCTTTTGCAATTCAAGAACCTAAGGGAAAATGTTGAAGATAAAGGTGGACATAGAATTTATTAACAACAACAAAAAATCCTACAACCCCAAAACATATACTCAGTGTATAGGTACATATGGCTACATATGCTTACATCCTGCACTTGACTGTTGGGTTCATTATTAACTCTCTCTCCTTCCCATGTAGCCTTATTTGGCAGTGAAGTGAAAGTCAACTTTATTGTTGTTTTAACTCTAAGACACTGCATTTTTGGGGTCTTTCATTAATGAACCCAAAGTCCTACTCTTTCAGTCAATACTTCCATTAATGCCTCAATAATAACACCACCAGTAGTGGCTCTACTTCCATTCTTGATTGTTATTTATTGAGTTCAGAATCTCACACAGTTCTGAAAGAAATAATCCCATTGTGTTAAAGTGCTTTTTCAGACCCATTTCGTGGTTAAGACTGAGGGCTGCTAACATTGACCTTCCCAGACACATCATTGTTTTTTCATAACCATCAATCATTCATTTGCAAGTCTATAACTAAAATTTTGCATTCATTAGTGGCCATTTAACATATAACCCCTGATAAAATTATTGATGTATTAACATCATACTTTTATTATATGCTTAGGTTCCCAAATCATCCTGAGTCCCTTGAAGGCTGCTCTTCTGCTTATCTTAATAAAGGACAGCAAAAGATTGGAAACAAGCCAAATATGTGTAAAATAGAAACTACTTAAATAAATCTTGCCACCTCTCCATGAGATATTACACATTTGTAAAGAATAATGTGGAGGCACTTCGTGTCCTGTTATGCAGTGATCTCCAAGACATATTGTTCAGACAGCCAAATGCAGAGCCCAGTGTAGAGGACGCTCCCAGTTTTGGTATAAAGGAGATGCTAAAATGTGTGGGCTTGCAAAAACATGAAATAACTCTGGGAGGACATACCCAGAAGTGAGATAAGATTTTTTACCATTTGGGAGGGAAATCCCAATGTGGCTGAGAGGCTGGGTTAAGGGGGAAAGTTTTCAATGTATATGCTTTATTTTTACACCCTCAGATACTTCAACGTGTGTTTCCTAAGTGTGAGGATATGCACATACATAACCACGGTGCAGTGATCACAATCTGCCAATTTAACAGGAGTGTACTATCATCTGATCCACAGTCCGTATTGTAATTTCAGCTCTCAATAATGACCCAGTAGTCATTGCCTCCCCTCATCCCCTTCTAAGACCCAACTCAGAATCACATGTCCTATTAGTTGTCATGTGCTTTAGTCTGTCTCCTTTACCTCGGAATGGGTCCTGCACCTTTCTTTGTCTTTCTTTTTGTCAACAGCAGCCATGATGAAGCTTTAAGTGGCTTCTCAGGCAGTAGATGTAGACAGGTGGGAACTGGAAGCCAGAGCATTGAGGCGCTAGGGATGGCTGTGGGCTTCAGCCTTCCTTGTGGTCTAATATGTGCAACCCTTCTGAGGACTTGGTGGAATAATGGCCTTTGGCAAGGGTGAGCATGTGCTCCTAGGCTGTGGGGATGGGTGGGTGGGGCCACAGTCATCATAAGTTGGGTCTACATAGAAATTTGACCCTATTTTGAAGGCTGATGAGGCCAGATGACATTTATATTACATACTTAGGTACATTTATAAGAGACGTTGTCTGTAGCTTTCATCAGAATTTTTTAAGGCTTTCTATTCAAAGTTTTAACACATACAAAAGCAGAGAGTATTTCATGGACTCTCATGTGCTCTTCACAATGGTTTTGCTGGCTGGTCAGGGACTTGGGAAGGCACAATTCGAAACTGGTCACAAGGCATTCTGGGGATGAGGTGTGTGGCTGGACCTCTCTAAATGGCCACAGAATGTGAAGACCTGCATCCCAATGGCCACTTAAGAGTAGTTGCAGCAGAGAGGGGTTTTCATAATCAGGTAGATAAAATGGTCTGTTCTCTGGATGTTAGTTTGCTTCTTTCCCCGGCATCTCTGTTCTTGCCCAAAGGGCTCAGAGCTCAAAGTGGCCAAGACAGCAGTGACGGAGATTGTGTACCGGCTCAACAACATGGACTGTCCTCTTCCTAAAGCCTAATCTCCAACAGCAGAGACCAACACTGAGCCCCCCGTGTAGCGCCATCCTTTGGCAAAACCAGTGAGCTACCGCCAACATACAAGGGATAGGATTGTGATCT
The DNA here is from genome assembly GCA_028646485.1 of Cryptoprocta ferox. Lineage (NCBI taxonomy): Eukaryota > Metazoa > Chordata > Mammalia > Carnivora > Eupleridae > Cryptoprocta > Cryptoprocta ferox. The sequence goes on along the minus strand of CM053561.1, from coordinate 35,013,801 downwards.
CACTGACATAGATACTCTGGATAAGGATTTGCTTTTCTTGTCTGCACTACTTCTTCCCAAACTATTATCCATGTGTTGACAGGATATCTTATTCACCATGCTGGTATTATGCCTTACCTTGTTTCTGACCAGGGAACTCATTTTACAGCAAATCAAGTTCAGCAATGAGCCCATGCTCATGGGACTCAGTGGTCTACCATATTATTCTGATTACTGTAGCTTTTTATAAGAAGTCTTGAAATCAGGTAGTGTACATTCTACTTTGTTATCCTTTCTACAATTCTTCTGACTATTCTAGATTCTTGGCATTTTCTTGTAAACTTTTAGAATAACCTTGTCATGTTCTACCAAAAACTCTACTAGGATGTGAATGGGATTGTGTTGAATCTGTGGATGAATTTGGAGAGAACTGACATCTTAACTACACTGAGTCAACTCGGAACATGGCATATCCCTTTGTTTATTTAAGTCTTCTTTACTTTCATTAGCAACGTCTTTTTGTACACAGGTCTTGTGTGCCATTTTGTTAAATTCTTTCCAAATTATTATGATGCTGTGTATGCTACTGTGTAAATCGCATGTTTTAAAATTTAATTTTCCGGTAATTTATTGTCAATATTTAGGAATACAAGTGATATGTTGACTTTGTATTTTTTTAAGGTTTATTCCTTTATTTTGGGGGGGAGGGGCGGAGACAGAGGGAGAGAATCCCAAGCAGGCTCTGCGTTGTCAGTACAGAGCCCAACATGGGACTTCAACCCACGCACTGTGAGATCATGACCTGAGCCGAAACCAAGATGCTCCGACTTTGTATTTTAGAATTTTTGTTAATTGTCTTATTTTAGTAATTTCACCGTATGTATCTTAGGATTTTTCACATACAAACATTATTATGTCATCTGTAAATATTTAGTTTTACTTTTTCTAATCAGTAACTTTCTATTCTATTTTTTCTATTTTGTTTTGTCATGTGGCAGTCTAGTACAATACTGAATAGAATGATGAAAGAGACAATTTTGCCTTTTTCTTGATCTTAGGTAGAAAGGTCTCAGCCTTTTATCATTAACTGTAATGATCTCTTTGTTTTTTATTTTGTTCCTTAAGTTCACTGAAAACTATTATTGTAACTTTAAAAATGACCTTATGGGTTCGTAATGAATTCAGCAAATCAGTCTGCTGATATATTAGAACTGATACTGACTTTTGCTAGAGAATTAAAAAATTTCAAAAATGAAAATTTTATAGTAAACTCCATCTCTGGCAAAACCTCTCATGTTACATGGTCACAACTCACTATTCTGTGCAAAAGTTTGTATTAATAAAGCTCTGATATAAAAATCAAATAATCAAGCAATGGTGTTTTAAGTGCAGATGGGTTTTTCCATGTGTTCCATTATTTACAAGGCTTGAATCTCTCTTTACATCGTAACATTAAATTCAATATGATGACTTAAGTCAATTTTAAAAAATCCATCCTTTTATACTCCCAGGGATTTCTTTCTTTATTCTTTCTTCCTTCTTTCCTTCCTTCTTTCCTTCCTTCCTTCCTTCCTTCCTTCCTTCCTTCCTTCCTTCCTTCCTTCCTTCCTTCCTTTCTTTCTTCTTTTCCTTTTCTTTATCTTTGCTCTTTGACTTCTTTTTCTTGTGTGTGTGTGTGTGTGTGTGTGTGTGTGTGTGTGTTTGGCTTTTTTTTCAATTCTGCTTTAGGGTCTGTGTGCTTATTTATTTTAAAAAAATGTTTCTTGTGTTGTTCTTCTTGTCGTCCTGACCTCCTGCTGGGCTGGCACTGCCACTGTGGCTTCTGGCTTGGCTTCCAGAAGGACTATGGCTTCCGCTTGGGCTGCACTAGGACCGCTTGGCTCTGACTCCTGCTAAGCCTGTCTGGCCGACTGCTGCCTTGTCCAGGCTCTTTTGCTTCCTTTGTTATGCTTCCTTTGTTACTGTATCGTTCTGTTCCTTAGACATTTTGCTGAATTTTTTCTCTTTTTTTACAGATATGTTACTTTTGCTATCACCTTCTTTAGAGTTGGGTTCAAAGCAGCTTCATCACTTCTTAGTTAAGTCAGAGGAGAGTGGAGAGGAGTAGTTAGCTGGGGTGGGGGGTGTTAGGCTGGCCCGTATTCTTGTTGTTTTGCCCATTCATTTGCTCTTTTTTCTATCTGCGATTTGCTCTTTTTTCTATCTGCGAGTCTAGTGAGTCAAGAATATAAATTAAATTGTTGCCACTTGATTCTTTGTTACTCCTTGCTTCTAATATGGGCCGCATGATCCTTACAAGGATTTTTGTCTGCCACTTAGTCTCTTCACGGAGCACTTTATCCTAAGTGGCTTTGTGATCATGAGAGTTTTTGATCTCTTCTGGTACTTGACCTACCTTTTTGCGGGGAATGTCCTGTTCATGTTTTTGGCAACTCTCTCATCCTTCAGCTTATTTTTCAGTTCAGATGAAGATGCTGTAAATTTTTTTGTAGATACCTTTTATTAGGTTGAGAAAGTCTTCTTCTATTTCAGTGTTTTGCTGAGAGGGTTGGTTGTTGTTGTTTTTTAATCATAAACAGTTTTTTAATTTTGTTTTCTTTTCCATGTCTCTTGTGATGATTATAATCTTTTTTTTTATTCTGTTAATGTTTTGGATTACATTAAATTTTCGAATGTTGAGTCAACTATGCATTCCTGGGATAAACCCCACTAAGTCACATGTATTATCCTTTTTAATATTGTTGGATTCAATTGACTAATGCTCTGTTAAGGATTTGTGTTCAGGAGAGATAGCAATCTGTAACTGTCTTGTAATAACTTTGTTTTTCTCCTCAGGATGATATTGCACTATAAAATGATGTGGGAAGTGTTCCCTTCACCTCTTTTCTGAAAGTTTTAGTGTTAAGACTGGTATTATTTCCTCTTTAAATGTTTGATAGACTTCAGCAGTGAAGCCATCTGGCTGGCATCTTCTTTGTGAAAAGCCTTTTTTAAAAAAATGTTTATTTATTTATTTTTAGAGAGAGATAAAAAAGAAGCAGAGAGAGAGGGAGAGAGAATCCCAAATAAGCTCCACGCTCAGTGCAGAGCCCAGTGAGGGGCTGCATCTCACAACCAAAAGATCAGGACTTGAACCGATATCAAGAGTTAGATGCTTAACCAGCTGATCCATCCAGGCACCCCTATGAAAAGAGTTTTGTTAGGTATTAAATTTCTTTCATAGATATAGTATCATTTAAATGATTCCTCTCTTTTTTTAAACTTTACGAATTTGTAATTTGTATGATTTATTTCCTCATTCTAAACAAGTTTAGTTTTGTTCTTAATTCTGTATTAAGCATGTATTTTTTTCTTTTTAAAAAATTAATTAATTAATTTTAATTTTTTATATTTATTCATTTATTTAAGGTTTATTTATTTTGAGAGAGAGAGACAGAGTGTGAGCAGGGGAGGGGCAAAGAGAGAGGGAGACACAGAAACTGAAGCAGGCTCCAGGTTCTGAGCTGTCAGCACAGAGCCTGATGCGGGGCTCGAACCCATGAGTGAGATCATGACCTGAGCTGAAGTCGAACACTCAACCGACTGAGCCACCCAGGCACCCCAATTAATTAATTTTTAATTTGCTTCCAAGTTAGTTAGCAAATAGTGCTATAATGATTTCAGGAATAGATTCCAGTGATTCATCCCCTATGTATAACACCCAGTGCTCATCCCAACAAATGTCCTCCCTAATGCCCCTTCGCCGTTAAGCCCATCCCACCCCACCCACAACCCTCCAGCAATGCTCAGTCTGTATTTAAGAGTCTCTTATATTTTGTCCCCCTCCCCGTTTTTATATTATTTTTGCTCCCCTTCCCTTAGTTCGTCTGTTTTGTATCTTAAGTTCCTCATATGAGTGAAGTCATATGATATTTGTCTTTCTCTGACTAATGTCACTTAGCATAATACCCTCTAGTTCCATCCACCTAGTTGCAAATGGCAAGGTATCATTCTTTTTGATTGCCGAGTAATACTCCATTGTGTATCTACACCACATCTTCTTTATCCATTCATCCGTCAATGGACATTTGGGCTCTTCCCATACTTTGGTTATTGTCAACAGCATTGTTATAAACATTGGGGTGATGTGCCCCTTCGAAACAGCACACCTGTATCTCTTGGATAAATACCTAGTAGTGCAATTGCTGGGTCATACGGTAGTTCTATTTTTTACTGTTTCAGGAACCTCCGCAATATTTTGGACTATTTAAAACCATTTATGTGTGGATTTTGAAGTAATTTCTTACTAAAACTGCTCATTGTATCCTTCTACATCATAAGACGTGGAGCAGTGGACTGAGTGTTCTGGGGGAAGAGGTTTGTGCTTCCGATTTTGTATCCTTTCTCCTGCTTCAGAGGAATTGTTGCTGCAAAGAGCCTTTTCTGTCAGCCCCCCTTTTTCTTCGTATGAAAATGCATTCAGTCTAGTTATACTGAAGTTTCTTTGGCAAGGATGAATGATCTCTTTGGACTCAGCAGGTATGTTAGAGAAACTGGCTTCTGAATTTGGTGCCAGTCCAGCACGGATTAAGAAGTAGAAATATATTGAAATGAGGATAAAGAGGATTTTAAATGATATCAGAAATTCTATTTGGTAAAATCAGAGTAAATTCTCTTTTACGTCATTTCCCCCAAATGCCATTTTAAAACAGGTGGCCTTTTAAAGACAGATGTTTCTGTTGTAGTGAGCATTGGATACATCAGCCTTCCTGGGCTTTCTCAGCAGAGATACAGACCTGCCGTGTGACCTGGGAGTGTTTCCCCAGAATCCAGTTAGTGTTCATTGGTTCCAGAGATGGAGAGGAGATGGATAATCTCATAGTCTACAATGTCAGAAGCTTCTTACCCTGTCTTTCCATATTTTCAATTAGTAAGCCTTTTTGAAAAACATTTGGACTTCCACTTCCAGGTGAGTTCTGGAAAGTTATACGAAACCATTCCTCTCATTGTAACAATGTAAGCTCTATAGGCTACGAAATCATAGTTGTTCAAAACCCACCAGAGAGCTGAGGATGCAATGAATTTTAAATGACATAATTTCAGTGTAAAGATCCCTTTTTAGGAGAATGATACATGAGGCTTCTTTCATATTGGAGTATTGTAGATGGAGGAGCAGCCCTACCATAGATCGGGGATTTGGGAGATGCAAAGAGAAACTAGCTGAAATGGCTGAAATTTGCATGAGCTGGTGTGATGTATTAAGGTTCCAGAAGACCTAAATGCAAAAGGCACCCACCTGCAAATTCTCATCTGTAAGGACCCACCAGGGCATGTCCCTTGCCTGGTGAAGGTGAAGGACAGGGCATGAGGGTGGAGAGAGATTTTTCTAGGAGCACTCACAGGTCCCTTTTTTCTGAGTCTTCATTGAGTACACAGCAGCAGCATAGACAAGAAAGCATAGAGACCCTTTCAAGGCACGCCTGCCCATCAATCCTTTCCAAATGAATACATAGTCAAAGGTAGAAGACATATAAAAAAGCAGGAAGATGTGACCCATAATCAAGAGGAAAAAATGGCCAATAGAAACAGAACCAGGAAGAAATGACCCTGATGTTGGACCCAGCAGGCAAAAATGTTGTCCGTGTAAACTCACTGTGAGTTGAAGGAAACATAATTGCCTGGGTGGCTCAGTCGGTTGAGCATCTGACTTCAGCTCAGGTCATGATTTCATGGTTGGTGAGTTCAAGGCCTGCGTAGGGTTCTGTGCCGACAGCTCAGAGCCTGGAGCCTGCTTCAGATTCTGTGTCTCCCTCTCCCTCTGCCCCTCCCCTGTTCATGCTCTATCTCTCTCTTTCAAAAATAAATAAGTATTAAAACATTAAGGAAACATAATTGCAGAGAAAGTGCATCAGTCTTATTTCCTTGACCACTTCAGAAAAATTTTTCTGCTGAATAGGCAGATACAGACAATTCTTCACTTGAAGAAGGTGCTCCTTAACCCCCGTTGCATTTTAAACACCCTCTGGACAGTTTAATATGAATCCCCATGGATAACATGGGCGTTTATATATCTAGGTTTCTGATCCCTCAGCTAGTTTCAATGTGTATCAGGCGTAGGAACCGCTGCTTAAAAGTAAAAGCTTAGTGTGTAGTAGACGAATGAATTTTAACTGTCAACTTCTTAGAATACCTTTGACTTTTGCTTGCTTAAGATGTGGGTTTGCTTCTGATCATGGCTGTACTTCAGAACTAGGGTTGATGGATAAAATTCGGGATGCTTAGTTCAATATGCACTTCAGATAAATAACCAAGAATTTTTTAGAGAGTGTATGTCCCAAATATTGCAAGCAATTTGCTCATTCTAAAAATTACCCCTTTTAGAATCTGAAATTCAAATTTAACTCAACTGGATATACTGTGCTTTTATGTGCTAATTCTGCACTAATCATGGTTCTACTTCAGGGTGCATGTGACTTCCCACAGCATTCTCCCCTCTTGCTGAGGATTGGTATTGGGACTCTCTGTTTTACCAAGAGGTTTGAGTTTATAGTCAGTTACACCCTCCGGTTCTCTCTCCCTGAGACCGAAAACTGCATTCATCAGCCTTCTGAAATAAGTCCACAAAGACTCTTTCATGACACCCCATAAGGTTTTGGTGGCCTCTTAACCTGTCCTAATGTCTGTTGTGGGAAGCTTTTACTTTTTTATACAAGAGGGTTTCTAATGGCCATAAAGTATGTAATCGTTTCTTTAGACACTGTTAGAGAAAGAAGCTTCTAGCATTTCTGTATGGCAGTGAACAGAACTGTACACTTTGAAGGAGGCTTTTGTTCACATAGCAGTCACTTGAGCCCCTGTTAGCTATGCATAGGTAAGGGGAGTTGACACGCATTATCATGGAAAAAAGGTACAACACACATCCTGTGTGTGTGTGTGTGTGTGTGTGTGTGTGTATTTAGAAAATGCTGCTTCTCTTTAGTAGTCAGTGTTAGAGGTGTGAACCAATTTGCACAAGTTGCCCAGGGGTCCCATGTTTGTAAAGGCACTTAGACCACAAGTTCAGTCTCTCCTGAAACTTGAAGTTAAGGGAACCTGGTGAGCTCCATTGTCATGGCCCTGCCCATGGCATTCTGGTGAGACCCCAAAGGATCCAAAAGGGACCCACTGGAAAGGAAAGGGGGTTCTGGGTGAGTGGAGCCAAACCAGTAAGGAACCAGAAGCCCTGTTGGATTCAGAATCCCCCGCCCCCAGCATGATTTTAGGAACAATATCTCAGCACGTGGTAAGAACTACAGAAAAAGTGAAGCCTCAGATTTCCAGTGAGGAACTCCCTGCAGCTTAGCTGGGAACTTAAACCAGGAAGGGCATCCCACCAGCAGCCCTCCTGAAGGAACCTTGCTGAATTGCCTTTCAATAGCGACACCTGGTGGCAGCATCCTACAATGGCAGCAGACAGTTCAGCTTGTTCTTTATCTGCCTGGTTTGAGGGATTCTTAAACAATACAGGGGAGGAGAGCACGAGCAGGGAGGGGTAGAGAGAGAGGGAGACACAGGACTGGAAGCACAGAGCTGTCAGCACAGAGCCCGACACAGGGCTCGAAGTCATGAACCTGGAGATCATGACCTGAGCTGAAGTCGGAAGCTTAACCGACTGAGCCACCCAGAGTCCCTGAATGTTAGTCTTCTGATCAGACTTGCGTTTCCTGTCAGCTTGAAATGACCTAATCTACAAACCAGGTCTCCATGATTCTTCCGCCATGATCAGAGTCGTATCCAAAGCTATTTTCATGGCAAATGAATCTGCAGTCTAAGTGAACCCCATAGGAGAAAATAAAAAAGCCCTATTCACATCACCTCCGATTTTCCCCCTCACATCCATCATCTCTTTTCCAATATCAGTGCCTCTGCCTTAATCTAACCCTCTTCTCCTGCCTGAACTCCACACTCATCTCCTAGCTGGTTGTCCTCCTCCTGGTCCTTCTCCCCTCCAGCCTCCCATCCAGACAACTAGAAGGGTGATCTTTCAAAAACATACCCCCACATCGAGGCTTCCAGAATCTCTACCCCTCCTGTGAGACTCCCCAGCCTGCCTAGCTGTGTACAATCAGACCTCTTTCCCCAACTGTGCCTCTCTTCCTGCTATTCTCCCAAGAGCTAGGTTCTCTTTCTGTTCCTGAAGCATTGGGACACTTTTGCTGCACACTCACCATGTTTAACTGTCCTTTGCACTCAGTCTCTCCAGGAGATTGAATTCATTGAAGGCAGAGATCATATGTGACCCCACTGGTGTCTCCTTGGTGACTAGCATGGCATCAGGGTAGGAAGTGTTGATACATGAGACGGGGCATCCTGGGGCTCATTTAAAATAAGGAGGTGGCCACTCCTTGGATCGAGGGTCAGTGCAGCTCTTCCTTGCATCGTGGGTAGTAAGAAACAAATGAGAAGGCAACGATTGGCCATTATCCACTGTACTGATGCGCCAGTTCTCTGTCTCGTAAGAAAGCTAAAACATTGCAGTCTGGCTATACATAAGAGCTCTCTAATCAACAAGCAAAAGAAAAACAATTATTATTGCCAGAACTTATTAAGTACTTTGTGTTGATATCAGCAGGAAATACTTCAAGTTGGAAAGTTTACGCAGATCCTGAATGACAGGTCAGAAGCCAGAGTCCTGGGGTACTCCGAAGATTGATACGGGGCATGTGGGGAGCATCTGCAGCCACGCATCAATACTCCTGATCGAAGGTGGCACAGAGGAGAGGTTAGGCGCTGCTAACCAGACTTCCTGGATTCAATCGTGTGACCTAGGACAACTTCCCTGAGCCTTACTGTGACAAAACTGACTCGTGTAAATTGAGGACAGGAGAGCATCCCTCCCTTGCAGTGAGAAGCTAATACCTACCCAGGGCTAGAATGGCATCTGGCAAACAGTAAGCACTACACGTGTGTTTGCTCTTATCATTACCGACTCAGGAAGTCCATCCTCATCTTCTGAAAACAGCGCCATGAAATCGGGTGTTCTGGGGCCGGGGAGAGAGTGTCTTCCTTTCACCCACTCAGATGCTCCACACCCACACCCACACCACTTCTATTGTTCTTTTGCACACATATGTGTAGCTCTGTCTTGGAAAAGAGACAGTCCTCATTGCCATTCCTCTGTAGAGCTGGTTAACCAGCCATGTTTCCTGTCAGAGTCATTGAATCTAGATCCTCTGACCAACAGATCAGCTTCATGCATTCGGCCCCAGTGCCCTGTCTCCTGAGGATCCGGTCCCTGGAGTCTGTCCCTGTTTGTCTCCTCTCCTTGGCTTCGCACATTTAGAAACAAAAGCTTTCTGAGCTCTTGAGTTACATCTGCCCATTGTTTTCTGGAGAATGTGCTGTCTCAGGCTCTTCCATTATAAGCACGGAAGGTTTCCCCTGATGAGTTGCTTACAGCGCATCATTTGCTTAATGATACATGTATAGAGCGCATTTTACGGTACTTCTCTCAGAGTCTCCCGAGGGCACCAGTTCATGAGCAAAATGTGTCCTTTTCTCTCTCTCTCTATCCCTTGCCTCATCCCCCTCCACTTCTGGTGGTGTGGTGGACACAACACTGGGTTTTTCGGCAGGAGGAGAGCTGGGTTCCAGATCCTGAATGCCCTCTACCAGTTGTGTGAACTCAAGCAAACCTTTTACCTCTAGGGGTCCAGGGTCTTATGTTAAATGAGATTCTGACTAATCGGTAAGGATGCTTCCAGCTCAGGATTCTTTGAGGCTTCAACTCTTCCCGCACTCCTGAGTTAGAGCTGACCCTTCATAAACCCCTTGAAGGGAGTGTCAGGGGGAGCCCCCACTGCTTCGGTTGGGGGAGGATCAAGGAGGGAGCCAGGCTGTATATTGCACCATAGAGATATGATGCCAAATTGTGCAGCCTGTGTAGCCTACCTCCCAATATGGGCTACACTGCGGCAGGAGATCCAAGTGTTCCTAGCGGGATAGGTAATGCTGACTCTTTGGGTGTCCAGTTCGAGATATGGAGATCTTATCCAGTTGCCACTTACCCAGCCTTTCATTAAAATGCTGGCAGCTCCTAACGGGCTGAGACTGGCCTCTTGCTTCTCTTGCACCTGTGATATCCAGCACAGGGCTGGGTGCCCTAGAAATACTCACTGAATAATTTTGAATAATGACAATAAGTCAATGGTAGGATGTGGCTGCCAAGAAACCTAATGTTGTCTGAGGCTGCATTAATAGAAGCATGTTAACTAGAATAAGGGAGGTGATATTGACAGCCTCACCGTTGCATGTTGTAAGAGACCTTATCTGTAGAACTGTTTCATTTTCATTACCCAGGAAAACTCCATGAGAGTTGGGACAGTGTTTGCCTCTTTTGCTACTGTATTTCCAGTAAAAGCATTGAGCTGGTCAGATACCAAGCTTGTGATAAACACATTGCCTGCCTGACAGAGAGCTTGTTCTCCTTCAAGATGACAAGGAAGGTTATCAGCGTACCTTGTGAAGAGCAGCAGAAGTACGTGGGGGTTATTTCAACCGACCCAGGGAAGCCTGAGGGTCTTCCCCAAATATTTAATAGTACACAACTGTGTTTTCTCCTGCCTCACTAACATCCATTCCCCTTTCAGTCATAGCATTCTGATTTTCTTTTGGAAATCCCACTGAGCGCAGCCCCATGGGATTTGCTGAATACAGCTTTGGAGGGACCGTTTCTCAAGGTGTCCCAGAATCCCCAGCTAAGACTGGCACAAAACCCAAATGTGTGGCCAAGCCACGGGCTTGCTCTCAAAGGATGGTGCCCACATAGCAACAGCAGCATAGCCTAGGAACCTGTTGCAGATGCAAAACTCCAGACACCTAACTCAGAATCAGAAACTCTGGGCATGGGGCCCAACAATCCATGTTATAGGAGCCCCTCCAGGTGATTCCTATGCCAGAGTGGGCCCGGGCATTCGCTGAGAGTTTGCTGATTCCTCCAAAACATTGAAAACAACTGACACCTGATTGTCTCCTGGGTGGAGTTGGGGGTGGATAAGAAGGCTGAAGCGGGTGACCCTCAGGAGACTGCCCAGAGATTCTTGCTCCGAAGGTCCCTGGGGTCTGTCCAATCAGGGACCCAGGTCTTCAGCTTTTTGTTAATTTTAGAGGCTTCCCATCTTCCTCAAATTCTTTTTTAATTAAATTTAATCAGTTAAAATTAAATTTAATTGACTAATTTTTTTAAGTTTATTTTGAGAGAGAGAGAGAGAGAGAGAGAGAGAGAGAGAGCATGTGCATGAGTGGGGGTGGGGCAAAGAGAGAGACAGACAGAGAGAGAATCTCAAGCAGGCTCCACACTGTCAGCACAGAGCTCGATGTGGGGCTTGAACCCGTGACCATGAGATCATGACCTGAGCCGAAGTTGGATGCCTAACCATCTGAGCTACCCAGGAACCCCTCCTCCTCACATTCAAAAAAATTGAAAAATTTTTTCTGGGGCGCCTGGGTAGCTAAGGAAGCTGAACATCCGACTTTAGTTCAGGTCATGATCTCACGGTTCATGGGTTTGAGCTCCGCATCGGGTTCTGTGCTGTCAGCGCAGAGCTAGCTTTGGATCCCCTGTCCCCCTCTCTGCCCATCCCCCATTCACTCTCTTCTCTCAAAAATAAATAAAAGTTAAAAAAAAAGAAGACATTTTTCCTTCAGTTAGCTAGGGTCAATTTCTGTTTCTGAGAATCAAAGAGCCCGCTGACACTGGATGGGAAGGGTTTGGTCAGATGACCCGTAAGGTCTCTTCCAGCCTGCACACTGTGACCGAGGCTCAGCACATGACTGATGGGCAGATGCAATGAGACCAGGTCTCCTTGAGTTTGAGTTCTGAGAGAAAGTAAAACTGAGCAGGGGAGAAAAAGAAGGTGAGGAATGTGGCCAGATGCTGACTCCAGGATGACTGGAGTTCTGGCTGGAGCAGGATTAGAACGAGCCCCAGGACTCTTATCCCCAGGGAGAGCTTCTTGCTTGACTTATAATCTCCCTAGGCCCCATTATTTACTCTTTAAAGGAAGGATTACTCTGTGCTCTCAGCTCATCCCCCCTTCTGCGGCTAAATTAAAACACACACGTGACTAACAGCAGCCTTGGGGTGCCCCGCACGGGGTGCTTCCTGTTGGGTTGTGCGCAATTAGATGAATAAGGCTTAATCTTGGTTCCTTGGGCCAGATGCTTCCACGTAACCCTGCTGACTCACCACCAGTCCTGTCTTCCTGAGCTCTGGACTGGCGGTCAGCTCCCAGCTAACGTCATCCGCCTTCCCGGGAGCACCCTGCTATGATGATGCAGTGGGGTGGGGGGCAGGGGGGCAGGCATTTCGGGAGAGCATGCGGGGGTTCTGAAGGATGGGGAGGTTTTGCTAGCTGGTGTGAAGATGTGTTGGAAGGGAACCCTTTCTAAGGAGAGATTGGTGTAGATGAATGTCTCCACGTGGAATTCAGAGCGCTGGGAAACTCACATGCATCTGCAACAGGAAATGTTTAAAAACACCAGTTCATGCTGTTTTCAGGCTGTTTGGGGACAGTCTGGGGGCAGGAGAACCAGACCCAGGGGCCGCGTGGTGCTGAGGCTCCGGGAGGCTGGGCCAATAGCCCTCTCTAGCTCTGTGCCCCTTGTAGCTCTGCCTCCCCTCTCGCTCCTCTTTGCCCTCTGCCAGTCGTCCTGGTCCCCGTGTCTTCTGCTCTCAGCTTCCTGTTCCTGCATGCGGCCTTCTACACAAGAAGCCATGTGGGGTGCCCGCGACCGATACCAGCTCATAACAACTTGGGGACCCAGGGGCACTTTCTCGGCTTCTGGAATTGGATCTTGCATTTGAACAAGCAGATCTTTGAAAGGAAAGGGTGCCGCAGGACTCCAGAAACGACTGGAACTGGGGCTGGAATCGGCTGGCAGAGTCCCCTCATTGCTTCTCCCTGTGCTATGGTTGCGCGGTCTCTCACCACACAGCAGCGTCTAGCACACGCGTGAAACACGGCTACTGACAGAGCCCTCACCTGGCTGTTCCCAGTTCCTACCGCCGGAGAGGGGCCAGCTTTTCCTTTCTGGCTGCCAGGTTGAATTAAAGAGAACACTTAAGTGACTAAAACTCGCAGCTCAAAATCATGACTGCCCCGGCTCGGCCAATGACTACCTGCGCCACCTTGCAAAAGTGACTTTACCTCTTTGAACCTCGTTTTCCCATCTGAAAAATGGGGATGAAGGCAGTGCCCAGCCAGAGAGGCAGCTTTTGTGTAGCAGTTGAGAGGACAGGTTGTGGGGCCACTCAGTTTTGGTACTTAGAAGCAGTGTGACCTTGGGTGTCCCGGCTTCCTCATCTCTAGAATAGGGGTAATAAGAGCACCTGCTTGCAGGGGGCTGTTGGGAAGAGTAAATGAGTTTGTGCACAACAGTGAGTGCATCTCCCATGCGGTCGGCGTCAGCATGTATTCCCTGCTATCTCCACGGCTTTTGATGTCCTTCTACAGGGTCTCTGTGTGGCTGCAGTGTCGATAAAATAGATGGTGAACTAACTGTGAGCCATTCCCTCCTCGGCTGGTGGCCACTCTGCCCCTTCTGTTTAAGAATGTGAGTAGGGGGGCGCCTGGGTGGTTCAGTCGGTTAAGCCTCTGACTTCAGCTCCGGTCATGATCTCACGTTCGTGGGTTCGAGCCCCGCGTCGGGCTCCGTGCTGACAGCTCAGAGCCCGGAGCCTGCTTCGGATTCTGTGTCTCCCACTCTCTCTGCCCCTCCCCTCTCATGCTCTGTATCTCTCTGTCTCAAAAATAAATAAAACATTAAAAAAATTAAAAAAAAAAGAATGCGAGTAGGAAACAAGATGGATGTTCTTGCAGGAATGAACTTGAATCTGTTTTAATTTATGTTTTTTAAAAAATAATCATTCTCAAGCCTTGGCTCCCTATTATTAATGGATTGCTTTTAAGAATAGATTCTATTCTGAGCACTGAATCAAGTGCTCCGCATCCCGTATTTAATGTAATTGTTCATCAACACAGAACTGCAAGTGTTCCCAACCCTCCTTTGCGAATTAAGGAAATGTGCCCCCTGAGGAGAACAATGATTCACTTGAGATCATGCACCTGGCGAACGGAGGCGGAGATGTGGGTATTTAAGCCTAGCTCGTCCGGCCCCATCTTCTGCTGGAGGCTGAGCCTGGGTTGGGCTTGCGGATCCCGGAGGGCTCAGCCAACCCTTCCCGTGTGCTTCTCTCTCTCCTCCTCCCCCTGAGTCAGGTGGGCCTGTTTGCCTGTAAGCTTGTCCTCTGCTGGCTGGTGTTTCGGCTTGTTCACCTCTGTGCTCCTTTGGCCAGACGTGTTTCACCCAACTGTGTAGTGGACGTTGTGCCTTAACATCCCTCCCCACTCAGAGGGCAGGGAACACAGCCAGCGCTCTGGAAAAATCCCCAGGACTCCGGAAATGTCTGGGGAGACAGATGGAAAGGAGCGCATCAGTCCCACTCCCCACCAGGCGGTGGCGCCAGTCTGCAGGCTGGTCAGGCTCCCTGAGTGGGGGTGCCCTGGGAACTGATGGTTCAGCCTCAGGCCTCCTCAGGACCCCCACCTGGAGAAGCACCGGTTACTGACGTTACCTGTGGGGCCCGTGGGAAGGGGAGAGGCCACACCCAGGGGTGTGGCCATTCGTGAGCCCCACCCTAAGGTGACAGGAGGGCTCAGGGCTCCTGCTTTCCCAGGGACAGCAGGATGGCCACGTGGCCCCAGGCCTGCAGAGCTTACAGAGCTGGGCCAGCCAGGCTGGGCATCGGGCTTCTCTGAGCCTGAGATGCCCTGAGCACTGCCTGCACCCTGAACGTGGTCAATAAGAAATGATAGCTGAGGCCTCTCAGAGCCTGGGGTTGGGGTTATGTGGGGGTAGGGAGAGGGCCTTGGACCCAGGCTCCCATCACAAAGGGCCTCAAACTTCAACTTGGGACATAACCTCCAAGTCAGGGTAGGCATGTGATGAGGGAGAGCCCCTGACAGGGTACCCAACCCAAGGCCAGAACAACTCCAGTTGTTAAATGTGAACATTTAAGGAAGACCATCCTTTTTGCAAGCCAGACACAAGCTATTTTGCATTTCTTCATTTTTGTACATGCCGGGGGCCCTCAGATAAAAGAAGAGGCCTGCCCCCCCCATCCCCCAGCCCCGAGTCTCAGAGCCCAGTTCCACAAAAGGAAACCGGAGGCCTTGGGCCCTGGCCGGATTGCTCTGGGACCGCAGCCTCCCCCTCGCCTGCAAACTGGCAGGAGCAAACAAAGTGACTCCAAGTTCCTCTGTTGCTCTGCTGCTTAAAACACAAAACGTAGAGTCCCCCTCAGAGATGCGGGGCATCTGAGAGCCACCTAACTTAGGCTGCTATTCATTCATTCCTTCATTCATTTATTCGTTCGTTTGGGATTGACCATGTTTCGCCATGGGCCAGGGCCGCTAGCAGGCTGCCAAAGGCAGGGCCAAGAGACCTAGCAGACACAGCCCACTGCCTCAGTGGGATCTGAGGTTTAGTGCAGGGAGACATTTAAAGAGGCAATTGCCAAACTGTGAGCAGTGCTCCAATGGGGAAGTGGACATGGAAGATCACAGAGAGCTTCCTGGAGGAAGAGGCCCTTAAGCAGAGGCCTAAAGGGTAGGGCAGTTAGCTGGGCTATAGAAGTGAGGGGGGTAGTTGGACACTGGGCCCCGAAACCTCCTTGTTTTTCAGGAGGAGGGCTGGCTCTGTTGCCTCCCTTCCTGGCCACTCCCACTGCAGGGACCCATGACACGGTGAGGCAGGAAGTCTTTCTATCTGTCCACATGAACTACAGCGTCCTCCGCAGAGGATTAAAAAATCTGTTGAGAGCTATCAGCCTTCTCCACGGGAAAAGTATATCTGTGTGAGTCTGCCCCCATTACGCCCACAACTGCAGGATTTCCATGGGTGGCAGAGGGGCCTGGGGTGAGAGTCCATGGGTTAGAGGCAGAAGAGGGGCGCCATGCGCCCTTTTGGGAAGTGCCTCCCTTCCCGAGCCCGCCAGATAATCCTGTCATATTCTGACTCTGAGGGGTCTTCCTGCTGACTTTGAACAAGGTGGGGAGGGGGCTGGAAGAGCCTGGCAGGGTGGGCTCTGCCCTGACTTGTCTTCTTGCTCCCCCCTTGTGTGGCTCTGCTGGGGTGGGCCTTCTCCTCTCCATGATATGCTTGTGTTTTTGGTGGAGACATACAAGCCCCGTCGTTGGCCCACAGTAGGCAGCCACCGTGAAACAGCACTTGCAAGCTGCATGACGCACATGGGGTGGGCACTGCTGGTGTGCTGTGAGTGGCATCTGGGTAGATCAGCATCCCTGCAGTCTTCATTCAGGGACTCCAAGGGTCTCTCTGGCGAGAGGAAGTGGCAGAATGGGTTCCCAGGACTCACATCTCTGGGGCCACCGGGGGCCTTTCTGTCTTTGTTGGGCTGTTTGAAGGGCCTGGCAGTTCATCTTGGCAGAGCGCTGAGGATGACACCGGGTCTTATTTTTTTAATGTTTTTTTTTTTAATTCATTTTGAGAAATAGGGCATGAATGAGGGAGGGGCAGAGACAGAGGGAGAGAGGGAATCCCAAGCATGTTCCACAATGTGGGGCTTGATCTCATGAACCGTGAGATCATGACTGGAGCTGAAATCGAGAGCTGGACACTTAACCCACTGAGCCACCCAGGTGCCCCAGAGTGGGTCTCAATAGTAGAGAGTCACAGTCGTCAGTGCCAGGCCAGCGCTGCATCCTCTCCGGGTCCATGTCCCAGCCCAGGGGACGGGGGGCAGCAGCACCTTGGAGTCTGGGTGCCGGCCTGGCTGTGGTGTCGCTAATTGCAGGGTTTGGGGGAGTCCCTCAGAGCACTACATGAGCCTAGCTGCTCTTGTAAAACAAGGTGCCAGCACCCACTGTGACACGGGGCTGGTATGAAGATGAGAGATGGGAACAATAACAGCAGTGACGATAGTGACTCCTCCTAGTGTGTTCCATGCCAGCTTCCGTGCTCAGGGCTTCACCTACGTGAGCCAGACACAGGGCGTATGTGTGCTTAGTGAGCCGCCTACGCGTGGCAGAGTACATGGGCACAGGGGAAGAACACTGTCCTGGGCTCCCCCGACCTGGGTGAGCCGCACAGCCATCCCAAGACTTGTGTGCAAATCTGGACGAGCCTGTGTCCATTCTGGTCCTCCGGGCTTGGTCAGTGAGGCAGTGGGGCCAGAAGACCCTGCGGGTCCATCCAGTGAAGCAGTCCGTGGAGATGGCGAGGGCAGAGGATGAAGGAGAGCAAGGAGCTGGTTTGCGAAGTTGGGGGAAGACAGGGACATGACGGACCAAGATCTGCCTTCCCTAAGGGACCCAAATCCCCCAGATCCTCCTTGTCAATGCTTCTCAGCCCCATGGAGAGTGTGGTCCTTAGTGGTGAAGGGGTTTCTGCAAATGAGCACACTGTCCTCCACTCAATGGTGGGGACACGCTGCCTTCGCGAGTCAGCCACGGGCATCAGAAGCGATGAAGGTGGACTGCAGCCCCAAACCCTGGGAAAGCTCCGGAGGGTCCCTTGATCCAACTGGAAAGCCGTTGTCAGCAGTTCGCCTGCCCACACCTAGGTCTGGTGACCATTTCCTCAGTGTTTGCAATGGTATTATTAACATTCACAAAATGCCCATGTAATCTTCCCACCCACAATTCACATTGTACGTCTCTGCAATATTTCCCATCTCCTGTCCATGGCCCTGACCCAAGATCAGTAGGAATAAGAGCCACCGTTTCACGAGCACTCCCTACGTGCCAGGCACCGGGTGAAATGCTTTATGTGGACTGTTGTACGTGATTCTCCCTGAAGAGCTCTGTGAGGCCGTGTGGTTAGTGTCACTTCTCTTTATAAATGAGGCATCTGCGACACAGGGAGTTTAAGTAGCTTCTGTGAGGTCACACTTAGGGAGTGGCAGAGCCCAGGGCAAAAACCAGGGCTGTTGGATTCCACGGATCTTTGTTCCACAAGTAAGGAGAGATTTTGGGGCTTTGTTTTTTTTTATTGTTCCTTGTATTGATCTGATGTGGCCAGTGTTGTTTGCCGACTTCAGGCTGAGTGGTGTCCTCCCCAGGAGACTGGCAGCTCACATTCTCTTCCATCTTCTCCTGCCCTTCCGTCTAATGAAACTTGGGATGTGTCCCCAGGAGAGCCCAGGAGAAGTGTCCCCGGGCAAGCAAACTGCATGTGGCGTCCACCTTTGGCCCAGGGCAAGTGCCTTCTGGTAACAGCAGGCCTCAGCCCACCCCGCACCTGACATCAAACCAGACGGTGGGAGGAGAGAAAGAAAGAGTCTCTGAGGACAACAGGTGGAGATAGAAATGTTTCTTCCTATTGGCATTTTTTTTCTGGGTGGCGGGGGAAGACCAGTGGGAGGGGAAGGAGTAATTCCTTATAGCATCAGACCAGTTTGCCCCTTCCCTGGGCCCACAGTGTTTGTCGTGTTCCTGGTCAGACAAGAGGGAGGTGCAAGGACACCCAGAGAGTAGGTGTTCCCAAGGCCCTGGAGACATAACCTTTCTTTTTTGGGATTCCCTTCTGTCTTGCCCAGGACTCTCCTTCTCCCTGTGTTTCAGGAAAGGAGTGGTAGCCCAGTCACAATAAAGAATAAGTGACTGTCGATGCTTAATAGCTCACTGCTCCCCAAAGGCTCTGAGGGGTGAGGTAGGAATTGAGAGAATGTCACATGTCAGTAAGTGGTCTGGGGGAGGGGTACCCAGAGCTGGCTGCTGCTGCTATTGTTCTCAAAAAAAATTTTTTTAAAGCTTTTTTAGTTTAACTTACAAATGCC
>CM053561.1:34980153-34994905 GCA_028646485.1 Cryptoprocta ferox | reverse complement strand
GAGGGAGAGAGAGAGGGAGAGAGAGAGAGAGGGAGGGAGAGGCAGAGAGAGAGAGAGGGAGAGGGAGAGAGAGGGAGGGAGAGGGAGAGAGAGAGAGAGGGAGAAGGAGAGAGAGAGAGAGGGAAAGGGAGAGAGAGAGATAGGGAGAGAGAGGGAGGGAGAGGGAGAGAGAGGGATTGGGAGAGAGAGAGAGGGAGAGAGAGGGAGGGAGGGAGAGAGAGAGGGAGGGAGGGAGAGAGAGAGGGAGAGGGAGAGAGAGAGAGAGGGAGGATGCAAGGAAGTGAGGAGCAGAGAGAGAGAGAGAGAAGTGGGGTTTACCCAGAGTGGGGCTCGAGCTCACCTGATGTGGGACACGAACTCACAAACTCACGATCATGACCTGAGCCAAAGTCAGATGCTTAACCGACTGAGCCACCCAGGCGCCCCAGTAAAAACACTTTCAACAGAATTGAGATTGTGTCTGCTGGGATGATTTCAGTGAACAAGTAAAAGAAAGCAAAAGCCCAGCTGGCTTAAATAATAAAGGGTGTGTATTGGCTCCTGTAACCGGGCAGGCACTGGTCCCAGGGTTCCCCTGCTTTCCCTTAGCTCTGCCCAGCTCTGCCCTCCTCCCAGTGCGGTTTCGCCCCAGGCAGCTGCAGGATGCCCGTGCTCTCACTGCACCCCCAGTCGAAGATTCTGAGAAGAAGGGGAGATTTCCCCCAAGTCATCCACTAATCCTGCTGCTGTATCTCCCAGGTCTGAATTGGGGCATCTAACCATCACGGTCTCTGAGGGGCTCCAGGAAGTGACACTCGCGTCTCTCTGAGTTAAAGAAACAATTGATATATGGAACAAAAGAGTAAAATATTACCTTTAGTCCTGATACTGTTGGAGGCTATCACCCAGGGTGAGAACACAGTGAGCCTTCTTCCAGAACCCCCCCAGTGAGGACAGCCTGTTCACCCATGTGGGACACCTGCCAGGTGAGTAAGCCTCCTGGCATGGAGAAGCGGAGGTGACAGTGTGCTCTCCACACACACACACCTCCTGAGGCTCACTGCAATGGGAAGACAAGCTGAGCTGGGCTGAGCATGCCCGATTCTTCGTCTCTGGTTTCCATTTAGAGAGATTACTGTGCCTCTCCTGGGGCACAGTGAGTAAACAGGTAGAGAGAGGTCAGAAACCACATTAATGGATTTTCTAAGGGAAGGAAATATTAAGACGGGGGCAGACACATTCCCCTCCCCCTCGCCCTTCAAATCTCCATTCCAGAACCATCCGTGTGGACAAGAGAATATCATGCACTAATTAGCTTAGCCCTGGTTTAACTGAACTAATCAGTAGGGCCTGGGGTGGGGGTGGGAAGGTTGGAGTCACACCAAATAGATGGAAAGAATATGAAACACAGCCAATGTGAGGCTGTCGCTGAGTTGACTTCTCCCCTCCCCTCCATTCTGTGGGTATAGGACAATGGGAATCTGATACAATAGATACCGAGAAGATCATGTTCAGTTCAGTAATGCATAAAATAGTCACTTAATAACTATGATTTGTTTAGTGTTTATTACAGCCAAGCCCAATGACAAGCTGGTTTAATCTCAAAAGTCAAATAGACTGGAGATTTCCACTTCTGGCCCTGATGGAATAATTATACTAGAGCAACCCTCCTTCTATAAATAACTACAAAACTAGAAAAAATATATGAAATCAGAGTTTTCAGACATTGGACAAGAGACAGCGGTGCCCTGCGATCACCCTGGCTTTCTGCCTGGAGACACTTAGTAGAACCCAGCGCAAGGAGGGGGCTCACGGGAGCTCAGCAGTCTCACTGAGCTGGGCAAGCAGACTCTTGAGTGCAGGGAGGTGGAGGCATCTGGAATTTGTGGGGCAGAATACTGGAGAGGAGAGAGCTCTGCTGACATAGAGCTCCAGAAATCTCCCCAAGGATCCCCATGGAGTGATGAACATGTCCTGGAGTTAGATGGTGGTGATAGTTACACGATCTTGTGAATATACTAGAAACCAATGCATTTATATACTCTACAAGGGTGGATTTTATGGTATGTGAATGACATCTCAATAAAGAACATGTGAGGGGAGCGGTGCCTGGGTAGCTCAGTTGGTTGGGCATCCAACTCTTGGTTTCGGCTCAGGTCACGATCTCGTGGTTTCACGGATTTGAGTCCCGCACTGGGTAGTGTGGAGCCTGCTTGGGATTCTCTTTCTCTCTCTCTCTGCCCCTCCCCCACTTGCACTGTCTCTGTCTCTCGCAAAATAAATAAACTTAAAAAGTTTTCTTAAAGTTGGGGGCAAAGAGGATCCCCTTAAGTCTTTGGCTGAATAGTAAGCTACATATGTGTAGGGTGATACTCCAGAGGCCAGACGAAAAACAAATACTGGGGAAGGAACAACAAGCAAGGAGCTGACTACCTACCAGAGCATGTATAATACTGGAAGACTTTTGAGTTCTGACCGACTAGAATGGAGAAACCTCCATGGACACTGGGAGCTCTCAGTAGGGGCTTCACAAAGATCATATCTTCGACAAATGGTTAAACTTTCCCTAAAGCAAAGGCCGTCCTAGATGTACTTTGACAAAGCTTTTAAAAAATGTTGCTTTGAAAGTAGCAAGCAGATCCACAAGTAACTGTCAGAACAAAACATTTTTAAAGGAAGACAACAAATCCTAAGACTCAAAAACATACCAATCATAATGTCCAGCATCTAATACAATTTTTTCAATCAAAAAGAAAGAAAAAATATGGTTGATAGAAACAGACCTAGAAATGGCCAAGATGGTAGAATATTGCAAATAGCTTTTATTTGAGGAGAGGATGACTGAAAGTTTTGCAAATAGGATGAAAAATATACGCAGATATGAGAATTTCAACAAATGACAAGCAGAATAAACACAAAGAAAACCATACCAGGAACATCAGTGAATGGCTGAAAACTAATGATAAAGAGGAAAAAATCTTAAAGGCAGCCAGAGGAAAAGAAATTGTATATAGTAGAGTGAAAATCAGAATGACTCTGACTTCTCATCAGAAACAACTAAAGCCAGAGATAATGGAAAAACCTAACCAATCTTCCTTCCGTAGACGAGGGAATTGTGGCTCACAGAGATGAAGATATGTGCCTAAGTCTTACTGGAGAGTGGAATTTAAACTCTGGTCTTTTGACTTTAAAATCTGATTTTTTCCCCAGTTTGCCCCCTTTTAACTTATGAGAATATCAGTAAAGTTTTTGTCAGAATTACCATGTTTATTGTAAAAAAAAATCAATATTCTAAAGAGCTGAGAAGTAAGTAAAAATAACCTGAAGCTTCCCCCTCCAGGATAAATCATTTATACACTAGTAAATATCTCCCAGTTATAACAATGCATAGATACACATGCACGTATATAACATAGTGGGCATGGATCACGCTTTGTGTAACTAGGACTGCTGATTGCCTGCCAAATATATATTCTCATTTTCTCCCTTGGTAACAGGGCTCTGGGCAATACATCCAGTTGAAAAAGTCCCTTTTCTAGGCTCTCTGGCTGAGAGGAGTGTCCAGGTGATGTGGTGTGGTAGGGCTCCTGGGAAAGTTACTGTGGCCCCTTTCCAGGATTCCCAGATCATGGGAATGATGGCCCAAGCTCCAGCAGTCATATTGTGGCCTTGAGGGTAGATGCCACCATCCAAACATGGTGGAACAGAAGGACTGAAGGACCCAAAGCCTCTGATGATTTCAAGGAACTGCCACACCAGCTTCTTTTATGTAAGAGAATAAGCCATTAGTCTGTTTAAGCCATTGGGCTTAAAGAACCATGTACCCCTGTGGAGCTTTTTAAGTTGACATCTAAAATTTTTTTATAAGTTTAAGTAGTTGCAAAGAATGAAATTCTGACTTACTGAAACTGTTAACATTCTAAAACTGTCACATCACTTTAAAACATATTTAAAGAAATAAAAACGTCATGGTAATCTAATACCATCATTTTAAAAAATACATGAACAAATATTGTAGAGATATATAATGGATTATCACACAGCCATAAAACAAGATGAGATTGTGTCATTTGTGACGAAATGAATGGATCTAGAGGGTACTCTGCCTTGTGAAATAAATCAGACTGAGAAAGACAGATACTACATGATTCCATTCATAAGTGGAATCAAAAACACACACATGAATAAACAAAGAGCAGAATCAGACCTATAAATACAGAGAACGAATTGATGGTTGCCAGAGGGAAGAGGAGTGAAGGTGGGGCCAAATGGGTGAAGGGGAGTCAGAGACACAGGCTTCCAGCTATGGAATGAATAAGTCCCAGGAATAAAAGACACAGCCTAAAACATATAGTCAATGACATTGTAATAGAGACGTAACGGGACAGGTGGTGGCTACGCTTGTGGGGAGCATAATGTATAACCTTGTTCAATTACTAACGTAGCATTGTATGTCAACTATAATCAAATAAAAAATTACATGAACAAAATATTTAACAAGTTTTAGCTCATTCATTTTTTTCTTGAACTCTTATTTCCCTTCTATATATCTTACAGAATTTCATCCTAACGTGTTTTTTATGCTTGAAAGTCGTTTATAGATTACTTTATCTTGTTTTTATTTATTTATTTATTTTGAGAGAGAGAGAGAGAGAGAGAGAGAGAGACAGAGAGAGCCCTATCAGGGGAGGAGCAGAGAGAGAGAGAGAGAGAGAGAAAGAGAGAGAGTGAGAGAGGATCCCAAGCATGCTCTGCACTGGCAGCTCGAACTTGGGGCTTGAATTCACGAACTGTAAGATCATAACCCGAACTGAAACCAAGAGTAGGAGGCTTAACTGACCGAGCCACCCACACTTTTTTTTTAATGTTTATCTTTGAGAGAAAGCACACATGTGAGTTGGGGGAGGGGCAGAGAGAGAGGAGACAGAATCCCAAGCAGGCTCCGTGCTGTTATTGTGGAGCCGAATGTGGGGCTCGATCCCATGAACCTTGAGATAATGACCAGAGCTGAAATCAAGGGTCAGACACTTAACCGACTGAGCCACTCAGGTGCCCAGGTTCCTTTATCTTGTGTCTCTGCAATAAGATTACACACACACACACACACACACACACACACACATTAAAACTGTGTGACCTTGTATCTCTAGAGATTGAAAATTTGACCTGGATTGAGCTATATTGCAATCTTAATGAATATACAACTAAGCAAAACAATATAAACATATAACTAAAGAATTGGAAATCCGTTTCTTAATAACATGAATTGACCATTTAAAACTTAACTGGTTCATTTATCTATGGTTGAGTATCATTTATCTATCGGTGGGTATTATTATAATGAGACAGGGTTCAGCTAATTTCTCTTCCTATTGATGGCTTTAGTAGAGTTAGGCACTAGGAAACCTTGTTCACATAAACAAGTAAATAAAAATGGAACAGGTTTTATTATAGCACGGTCGTATAATTCTTTGAATCTTTTACGAGTCACGTGGTAAAAATCACAATGATATATTATCGAAAACCATTTTTAACATTCTATTGGCTAATAGTTTGACTAAGTCCTTCTTTAGTTTTGTTGAGAGCAAAGCGTTAGAAACCATTGATTTGCACAGGATTTGCAACTCAGTCATTTGAGTGATTCCCATTTCCAATTTCTGGGAAGTATACCACAGAGGCTGTGTACCAAGTCCCGTGGAATGACTATTATTAATTGAGAGGTAATCCACTAACTCTCATTCCCTTAGAGGGAATGTAAATTGACATTCACAAAAAAAGTTGGGAAAAATCCAAACATAAATTTCAATTTGCCCTTATCAACCCAGTATTTCTGATGAAATGCTTTTGTTTCAGTGCAAGCTTTAGACATATTTTCATCCAAACCTTGGAAAATGTCCACTAAATATCCTAGATGGCAAAGCTAGTTCTTATTGCCAAATCAATGAGCCAAGTTAAGTTTATTTACTTTGAAATATGACACACATGCAGAAAAGTCTACTAAGCAAAACTTTATGGGTCAATAAATAATAAAAAAGCAAATGCATGTAATTATCACTCTTGACAGCATCTCCCAAGCCTTGCCACATTCTTTTTCCCACTGACATTTCCCTCTCCCTCTCCTAGAGGATAATGGGGCATCTGGCTGGCTCAGTCGGTAGAGCATGTGACTCTTGATCTTGGGGTTGTGAGCTCGAGCCCCATCATTGGGCATAGAGCTTACTTAAAAAATACTATCTATGTCTTTCTCCAAGAGGATACCACTGTCCCAACTTTTATGGTAACTACGCTTTTCTTTATAATTTTGGCCTATGTATACTCATTCCTAAACAGTACAGTGTTGCCTAATTTTGAATTTTTATAAATAGAATCTTACTGTGGGTGTGTCTTTGAAATGTGTATCTTAACACTGTTTGAGAAATTCATGCGTATACTTCTCTGTAGCAGTAATGTGCTGCAATTTCATTTTCGTATAGTTGACCACCATACGAAATTACCACTATATATATATCCATCTTGCTATTAATAGTACTTTGTTTCCAGTTTGGGGCTGTAAGAATCACATTGCTATGGATATGCGTTTTGTTCCATCTAGGAGTAGAATTGCTAAATTCTAGTGTAAGCCGATCTTCAGTCACAGTACATGGTGCCCAGCTGTTTTCCAAAGTGGTCCTACCAAAAATACCCTTCTGCTCTCCAGAGGAGAGCTACCATTGCTGCCCAGCCTCACCCACCCTCGGATTCATCCGTTCAAGCTGTGTGCATTGGTCCATGTTTGTAACTCCTGTATATTTGTCAGCTTTTGTATGTTTGTACTTCCTGGTACACGCTGGTGGGCATATAGTGCTATCTCACTGTGATTCTAATTCAGATTTCTCTGATAATAAATGGGGCTGAGTTCCTCCTGTGAATTGTGTGTTCAAGATTCTCGGCATTTTTCTCTTGAAACGTTTATTTCTTGCTGTTTTGTAATTCTTTTTATATTTTGGGTATGATCCCATTATCAGTTGTACGTGTTGCAAAGATCTTCTCCCATTGTGTGGTTTGTCCTTTCAGCCTTTCAGGGCTTGTTTTTGGATGAACATGAAGTTCTTAACTTAATGGGGTCTAAGTAATAATCTTCTCTGTAATGCTTAGCTTTTTGTGCTTTGATTAGGAAGGTTTTTTTTCTACACTAGGGCCATGAAGATAGTTTCCCGTATTACCTTCTAGAAGCTTTATTCTTTTCTTGTAGATTCAGCTTTACAATACACCTGGAATTAATTGTTGTGTGAAGTGTGAAGTAGTTTCATTTTCTCTCATCATATAGAAATCCAG
This sequence comes from Cryptoprocta ferox, assembly GCA_028646485.1. Classification (NCBI taxonomy): domain Eukaryota; kingdom Metazoa; phylum Chordata; class Mammalia; order Carnivora; family Eupleridae; genus Cryptoprocta; species Cryptoprocta ferox. The sequence continues at coordinate 34,987,612 of CM053561.1, read as the reverse complement.
TATTCCACTTTATTTATTAAAATACCGTATCTTTTCCACTCTGTTGGAGAGCCACGTTTGTTAAATTGTGTGTGCGTATGTGTGTTTGTGTGTATGTGTACGTGTATGCATGCTTGTGCATTGCAAGGTTACTGGGCCTTACAGTCTTTGGGTCTATTTGTCCAACAATGTGTCAGAACGACACTTCTTTAATTACCATGCTTTTATAACAAATCTTGGCTATTGTGTTAGTCTGGGTCCTCCAAGAAGCAGACACCAAGGTAGCATTAAAAATTAATAAATAGGAGCACATGGGTGGCTCAGCTGGTTAAGCATCTGGCTCTTGATTTCAGCTCAGGTCATGATCTCATGGTTTGTGAAACTGAGCCCTGCGTTGGGCTCTGCACTGACAGGGTAGGGCTTTCTTGGGATTCTCTCTCCCTCTCTCTTTGCCTCTCCCCTGCTCATGCACTCTCTCTCAAAATAAATAAATAAACATGAAAAAAATCAATAAGTAAATTTCATATTGGGCGCCTGGGTGGTTCAGCTGGTTGAGCATCTGACTCTTGATTTCAGCTCAGGTCATGATCTCAAGGTTCGTGGGCGGAGCATTGTATAGGGCTCTGCACTGATGGCATGGAGCCTGAATGAGACTCTCTCTCTCCCTCTTTCTCTGCCCCTCCCCCACTCATGTTTCTCTCTCTCTCTCTCTCTCTCTCTCTCTCTCAAAATAAATAAACATTAAAAAACAAATTTCATTAAGGGAATGGTTATGTGAGAGAAAATAGGGAGGGAGTTTGCTAAGGCTGGGAGAGCTGTCAGACTGTACAGCACAAGTCTGCTTACAAGTAAAGGGGAGGAGAGAAAATTGGGTGGAACTGTTCTAAGCAACTGTGTAGTCAAAGACAGGTTTGACAAGATTATTGGAAATTCTGAAGCCAAAGCTGGTTGTCAAAAGAGTCCCTTTGTCTCCCAAGAACAGGTCTGCTTTAGTATCCCTAAATGCATTCAGTCACTGGGGTCCTTGTTCAGTTTTTCTCCTTATAGTTGGAGGTCTGCAAGACACTCTCATGGCTGCCATAGTCTGCCCTTGTGGTGGGAAGATTTTCTTCTCCACACAGGTTTGGAAAGCAGCCCTTATAAGGTTCCTTATTAGAATTTGATCAAGATTACATTGAAAGTACAGATCAATTTGGGAGGAATTGTTATCTTTAAAATATGGGTCTCCTGGGGCTTGATACAGAGCCAAAACCCATGAATTGTGAGATCATGAAACTGACTGCCTCAGCCAGTTAAATGTCTGACTCTTGATTTTGGCTCAGGTCATGATCTCAAGGTTTGTGAGATCGAGCCTTACTTGGGGCTTTGCACTGACAGTGCAGAGCCTGCTTGGGATTCTCTTCTCCTCTCTCTGCCCCTCTCCCACTCTCACACTCTCTCTCAAAATAAATAAACATTTAAAAAATAAATAACATATAGGTCTCACAATCCATGAAACTGGTATTATTCTTTGTTTATTTTACATCTTTTTAAAATTATCTTCTTAGTGTTTATCTCATTACACTAACATACATAACAATGAGATAATGAGATCTCTTATCTCATTGTTTTTTGAGAGGTCTTATAGTTAGATTAATTCCTAGGTATCAGATTTTTTTTTTTGCTATTGCTTGTATATAGAAATGCAATTGATGCTGGTCTATTCATCTTCTTTTGAACAACCTAGGCTTATTATTAATTATGACATTTAAAAAAATATTTATCCTGAGAGAGAGAGAGAGAGAGAGTATAAGCAGGGGAGGGGCAGAGAGGGAGAGAATCCCAAGCAGACCCCACACTGTCAGTGCAGAACCTGATGTGGGGCTTGACCCCACGCACCACGAGATCATGACCTGAATCAAAACCGAGAGCCAGATGTTTAACTGACTGGACCACCCGGGTGCTCCATTAATTCTGATATTTTATTTGCACGTTATTTTGGACTTTTTTCTATACACAATCCAATTATCTGTTCCTGATTGTTTTATTTCTTCCTTTTTCAACCTTGTGTCTTTTATTTCTTCTTCTTGACTTAATGCACTGGCTACTTCCTATACTGTGTTAAATAGAAGTGAACATATTTGTCTTATTCCAAATCTCAAAAGGCAAATTTTCCACATTTTTCAAGCAAATTAGATTCTGCTGTATGCTTTTTGTTCACTTCCCCACATTCATTGTCCTTACTTTTCCAGCTGCACTGTGCCCCAGGAAGCAATTTACAGAGACTGAATCAATGGGCTTCACTGCCCTTTGGCTTTAGATTTGTTGTGGTCAGTTATAGGCACTGATGTGATATAGGTTAGGGAGGAGAATAGCCCTGGGCTATTTGTTCCCCAGACTACCTCACTGCCATGTCACATAGATTAGGTGTGTCTTTCTACCAAAGGCTATAGCTTATGTCACGCAGCCCCCTCCATATAGCCACTCTTTTCCATTTTATACGAATGCTCCTTTCTTTTGCCTCTTCAGTTCCTTTTGCCCACTACTAGTTCTAGCATACTACCTTACCCCTTGTTATTTCTTTAAATGCTACCCCACCTTTGTAAGCAGTTACTGTAATAAACTCTTCAGGTCACCCCATCTGAGGGTGCCATTTGCTTTCTGCTTAGTTTCCAGAACAATTGAAGTCTAGTGTACATTTTATCAGAGAATGCGGTTTTCTTCTATTTGGCTGAGTTTTCGTTTTTTAAATTTATTTAAAAGTTTATTCATTTCCAGAGAGGGGGGAGGAAAGAGGGAGAGAGAGAGAGAGAGGGAGAGAAAGAGAGAGAGAGAGAGAGAGACATAGAGAGAGGGAGGGAAAGAGAAGCCAAAGCAGATTCATGCTGTCAGCTCATAGCTTGATACAGAGCCAAAACCCATGAATTGTGAGATCATGAAACCCTCGAATCGTGAGATCATGACCTGAGCTGCAATCAAGAATTGGACGCTTAACTGATGGAGCCACCCGGGTACTCTGGCTGAGTTTTCTTAAAAAGCGTGAATAAGTTTTGAGTTTGATCAAATGCTTTTTATGAATCTATTGAGATGATAACATGATTTTTATCTTTTATTTACTTATTGTGGTATATGGCACACTGATAAGCCATCTTTGTGTTCTTGGAATAAAACCCAGTGTGGTCATGGTATATTATCTTTTTTAGAGATGGTTGAAATTAACTTGCTAATATTTTATTAATGAATTTTGCATTAATAAAATATTAAATCTCAAGAACAAGATTTGGCCCATAGCTTTCCTTTCCCTTAGCATTTTTTGTCAGTTTTGGTATCAATATTCAGTAGGCTTCATAAATATGAGTTGGACTGTGGTTCTTCTTTTTCTAATATCTGGAAAAATTTGGCATTATTTCTTTTTAAATATTTAAATTCCATGCAGAAGGCAAAGGAACCATAAAATTGAGGTAATTCACAATTATATGCCAAATAAAATACCCTCAATACATAGTAAAAATTGACAAGCTGAGAGAAAAAAATTGACAATCGTAATCAGAATTTAGCATACTTCTTTCTGGAACTGATAAAGTAATTAGACAAAAGTAAAGAAGCTTTAAAGACAATTAGCAAGCCAGATCCAACAGATATATGAAATATAGCTCCCAATAACTCTAGTACACACATTCTTTCCAAGCTTTTATAGAATATTAATAAAAACTTGACTGTGTCCTGGGCCATAAAGTAAGTATCAAAAAAGTATGTCAAAGGATAAAATAATACAGAGGGTCCCCCCCACAATGTCATTAAGTTAGAAATAAACTAGAAAAAATAATTCAAAAGTTTACTATAATTTTGGTAATTTAGACTTTGATATTAAGTACACATAAACCAAAGGAATAATCATAATGAAAATTGTGAGTTATTTTCAACTGAATGATAAGAAAGAGGAGGAAGAGGAGGAGGAAGATGTGGAGGAGGAGGAGGAGGAGGAGAAACGAGGGAGGAGAGGGAGGGGAGGAGGAGGGGAAGGGCAGTGACAATGGCAGAGGGGAAAGAATAAAATATAGTTTTAGAAGGTTGAAAGAATATTGGTACTTAGTAAGACAGAACAATGAACACATAGGAATTCATTATGTTTTTTTCCTACATATGTGATATGTATGTGTTATGATTCACACATATCAAAATATGTAGGTTATAGCTGAAAGAATGCTTCCAGGGAAATATATAACCTTAAATTCATATCTTTAAATATATTATTTATATATTAGTTATGATAGTATAAATTTAAATACTAAGTTTATAAATATTATATTGATAATAAATTACTAATATATTAATTAGTTAATGTAGTTTGTAATATATTTAAGTTTAAATTCACCATTTTACCAGGCTCTTTCTATTTTTGCCTCCTATTCTAATTCCCCCTTTCCTCTTTCTTGCTTTTGTGGATCTATTGAGTATATTATTGTTCCTTTCACACTCTCTATTAGCTTGCAAGTGATACAAACTGTAATGTTCTTTTGGTGTTAACCCCAGATATTAGAACCTTCATCCTTGACTTACAAAAAGCCTAATAGTGATCAGTAATATGGCCATGCTTCTGGACAATGGAGGTTGTTCAACAACAATGGAAGGTTGTTCATTTTAATTCCATGGAATTAAATTTAATTCCATGAAATTTTCTTGACTTGCATTTAAATTGTTGACATATATTTAAATTTCTTAATATTTTAAACTTTAAATATTTAAAGAATAAGAATATCTGGTCACTTCTAGTGACTCACATTTTATGATATTTGTTGCTTTTTTCTTCTTTCCTGCACCTCCAACCTTTCGTCTGGAATCCCTGTTCTTCTGTTGGAAGAATGCCCTTCAGTACTCTCTTTTGCTGGCTTATTGAGAAAAATTTCTCAAGATTTTCTAAAAGTGTTCTTATTTTATCTTCATCTCAAAGGATAATTTTTCCTGGGCACAGAAGTCTTTGAATTTTTCAAAGAGGTCATTCAATTGACTCCTGGTTTCCATTATTTCTTTTGAGATGTCAGTTGTTTGTCTAATTGCTGTTTCCTAGCAAGTAATCTGTTTGTTCATTTGCTTTCACTTAATCTGCATTTAACATTTTTCTCTTTGTCCTTCATTCTCTACAGTTTGACTGTGATGTGCCTGGATGTTTTCTCCCCCTGTCCCTTAAGATAGCTTTGGGGGCTGTAGCGATTCTTAAATCTGTGACTTAAGTCACAGTATTCTCTGCCATTGTAAGTTTAAATATTGTTTTTGCCCTATTTGCTCTTTCTCCATTCTTTCTGAGACTCTGGTTACAAGTATGTTGGACTCAGTGTTTTATCTAAGACTCTAATCCTTTTTTGTATTTTCCATACAGATTTTTTCTCTCTGTGTTTCCCTTGGATGATTTTTTTTTTTCTAACTGGTTTTCCAATTCCCTAGTTCCTTGTTTAGGAATATTGAACTACCCATTGAATTCTTCCTTTTAGTTGCTGTATTTTTCAGTTCTAGAATTCCTGTCTGTTTCTTTTTCAAGTCTGGTATGTCTTTTTGTAGTTTATAGTTCTTTACTAGCATTGCTAATTTTTTCTTTTATCTCTTTGAATATAATAAGCATAACATTTTAAGAAAACATTTTATTATGGAAATATGTGTATATGTGGATGATGTATCAAAACATACATGTGAGTCATAACACATACGTATCACATATGTAGGAAAAAAACATAATGAATTCCTATGTGTTCTTGTTCTGTCTTACTAAGTACCAATATTCTTTCATCCTTCTAAAACTATATTTTATTCTTTCCCCTCTGCCATTGTCACTGCCCTTCCCCTCCTCCTCCCCTCCCTCTCCTCCCTCTTTTCTCCTCCTCCTCCTCTTCCTCCTCCTTCTTCTTTGTCATCCTCTTACTTTTCCACTGGGGTAATTTAAAGCAAATCCAAGACATTAGTATATTTCATTAACAGATACAGACTTTTTTAAAAAGCATAACCACAAATCAACCCAGCAATACTAATACTAAATCCTTAATGTCATCTATTACCTTGTGCAAATAAAGCTAATTATGGCTTTCTTTGGTTTTATCTAATATGTCTGAATTTTTCACTGGGTTGGTCAAGAACTTAATAAAGTGAATACGAAATTTCCCTCAAATGCTGCAGTGTGTGCCAGGGACCTTTAAGGCTCTTTCTCAATCCCAGTCGGCTAAGGTGCCTTTTCACACACTGGCCTCAGCCCTTTTCCTGCCTCTAGACCTCACAGGAACAACACTCTCCCACAAGGAGCAGCTCTCATTGGACATAGTGATTCTTACCGGGGGAAGACAGACACACGGGACAGGGGAGGGGGTAGAGAAGGACCTAGGACAACTAGTTTGAAAAAGCACTTTGTCAAATCAAGAAGTCTCTCTGCTAGAGAGGCATACCTTCCCCTACAGCCCCCAGGAAATGCCTGCTTCATGTCGAGTTTCCCAGAATGTGGACTGAGTGACACAGATATATGCAAGTTGATTCTAGATAGGACGTAGGTGTGGCAATGACAACAGTGTATTGTTCAGTGTGATCTCCCTTTTAGTTCTCCACTAACCTTGTGACTACATCTTCTTTGTTGGGTATAGATTTTCAGCACTTCTTTGGGTGCATGTGTGTGTGTGTGTGTGTATGTGTGTGTGTGTGTATGTGTGTGTGTGTGTGTGTGTGTGTGGCTGAACAGAGGAGCTGAGACCTCCATGGTTTTTTTAAATTAATTAATTTATTTATTTATACCCAAGTTAGTTAGAATATAGTGCAACAATGATTTCAGGAGTAGATTCCTTAATGCCCCTCACCCACTTAGTCCATCCCCCTTCCCACAACCCCTCCAGCCACCATCTGTTTATTCTCTGTATTTAAGAGTCTCGTGTGTTTTGTCCCCTCTCTGTTTTTATATTATTTTTGCTTCCTTTCCCTCATGTTCATCTGTTTTGTATCTTAAATTCCTTATATGAATGAAGTCATATGATATTTGCCTTTCTCTGACTAATTTTGCTTAGCATAATACCCTCCAATTCCATCCATGGGGTTGCAAATGGCAAGATTTTATTCTTTTCAATTGCCGACTAATACTCTATTGTGTGTATATACCACGTCTTCTTTATCCATTCAACTGTCGATGGACATTTGGGCTCTTTCCATCCTTTGGCTATTGTCAATAGCATTGCTATGAATATTGGGGTGCAAGTGCCCCTTCAAAACAGCACAGCTGTATCCATCCCTTGGATAAATACCTAGTAGTGCAATTGCTGGTTGTAGGGTGGTTCTATTTTTAATTTTTTGAGGAACCTCCATACTGTTTTCCAGAGTGGCTGCATCAGTTTGCATTCCCACCAGCAGTGCAAAAGAGATCCTCTTTCTCCTCATCCTCACCAACATCTGTTGTTGCCTGAGTTGTTAATGTTAGCCATTCTGACAGATGTGAGGTGGTATCTCTTTGTGGTTTTGATTTGTATTTCCCTGATGA
>CM053561.1:34864351-34980053 GCA_028646485.1 Cryptoprocta ferox | reverse complement strand
CAGAGAAGTGTCTATTCATGTCTTTTGCCCATTTCTTCACTGGATTATTTGTTTTTTGGGTGTTGAGTTTGATGTTTTTTATAGAGTTTGGATACTAACCCTTTATCTGATATGTCATTTGCAAATATCTTCTTCCATTCCATTGGTTGCCTTTTAGTTTTGCTGATTGTTTCCTTCACTGTGCAGAAGCTTTTTATCTTGATGAGGTCCCAATAGTTCATTTTTGCTTTTGTTTCCCTTGCCTCTGGAGATGTGTTGATAAGAAGTTGCTGTGGCCAAGATCAAGGCGGTTCTTGACTGCTTTCTCCTCTAGGATTTTGATGGCTTCCTGTCTTACATTTAGGTCTTTCATCCACTTTGAGTTTATTTTTGTGTATGGTATAAGAAAGTGCTGCAGGCTCATTTTTATGCATGTTCCTGTTTGGTTTTCCCAGCACCATTTGCTGAAGACACTGTCTTTATTCCATTGGACATTCTTTCCTGCTTGGTCAGAGATTATTAGTTGGCCAAACATTTGAGGGTCCATTCCTGGGTTCTCTATTCTATTCCATTGATCTGAGTATCTGTTTTCGTACCAATCATACTGTCTTGATGATTACAGCTTTGTAATACAGCTTGAAGTCCAGGATTGTGAGGCCTCTAGCTTTGGTTTTCTTTTTCAATATTGCTTTGGCCATTCAGGGTCTTTTCTGGTTCATACAAATTTTAGGATGGTTTGATCTAGCTTTGTGAAGAATGCTGGTGTTAGTTTGATAGGCACTGCAGATTTTTAGCACTCCTAACCTTTGTTCATCTCTATTTTAACAAAGAGAAAATGGGCTTCAGGCAGATAGTCTCTGGTTAATGTTTCATAAATTATTTGGTTTTCTGTGTGTGTGTGTGTGTGTGTGTGTGTGTGTGTGTTTAAGTTATTTATTTATTTGGAGAGAAAGAAGAGAGGGGGAGGGGCAGAGAGAGAGAGAGAGACAGACAGAGACAGAGACAGAGAATCCCAAGCAAGCTCCATGCTATTAGCACAAAGCCTGACATGGGGCTCGAACCCACAAACCATGAGATCATGACCTGAGCAGAGTCTAACACTCAACAGAGTGAGCCAGCTAGTTGCCCCTCTTTGTGTTTATTTTTGTAGTTATCTCCTACTTATGGCAAGGGATATGCCTTAAGTAGTAGCTAACATCAAGTTCCAAGCAGTGTTATGAATGCTTTTTGATTAATAGCTCATTTTATCTTCATGAGAACCCTATGAGAAGGATTCTAGTACCCCACATTTCAGATATGGAAACTGGGGTTCAGAGAATTTTAGTAAAGTACCTAGACAGTCACAGGTTGGAAAGGGCCAAGCGTGGCTTCAATCCAGAGCCCGTGTTCTTAGGAGCTGTCTCTTTTAGAATGGTGACACTTTAGATTTTAAAAACTTAAAAATTATTTAAGGGGCTAGGTGACTCGATTGAGGGGCTGGCTTTTGGTTTTGGCTCAGGTCATGATCGCAGTTTTGTGGGTTTGAGACCCACATCATTAGTGCAGAGCTTGCTTGGGATTTTCTGTCTTCCTCTTTCTCTGCAACACCTCTACCCCCGCTCATGCACACCGGCACTCTCTCTCTCTCAAATAAATGAATAAACTTAAATTAAAAAAATATTTAAAGTGAGCTAATTTATTTTTAATTTGTAAAAATTTTTAAAAATGTTTTTTATTTATTCTTGAGAGAAAGAGAGGAGGAGGAGGAGGGGAAGAGAAAGGGGGACAGAGGATCCAAAGCAGGATCTGAAGTGGGTTCTGAGCTGTCAGCACAGAGCCAGATGCAGGGCTCGAGCTCATGAACCATGAGATCATGACCTGAGCTGAAGTTGGACGCTCAACTGACTAAACCACCCAGGTGCCCCAAAGTGAGTTAATTTAAAGATAATTTTTAAGTTAATAATTAAAAAGCAGAAGTACTATGTGAATGGGGCAAAAATTGGGTCCTTGGAAGATCCACGTTTGGGAAGCATCAGCTTAGTGTAGGCTCCATGGTTCTGCCTGCAAATATTCAGCTCCGTTCTGGGCCCGTGGTGGGGGGCAGTGGGGAGCCGGCCACTGGAGGAGACAGCAGGGCCCCATCTGGTTCCTCTTTAGAAGCTGTGGCAGGACAGCTTTCCCTGGGTACAGGCTGACTTATATCCTCGTATCCCTTTTGTATTTCTTACGATGAAATTGTATTACTGATTCACACAATATGAGGTGATATGATGTGATATAACAATATAAACCAGGGCTTTTCCCAGCAAACATAGCATGTGGTTAAGAGCCGTCATGAGTATGAATGCATTAATACATGACAGCATTTAGAACAGGCCTCACACTGCATCAGTGTGCTTACAGGGGGCTTGGGGGTGTGGATGGCTAAAGAGAGATGAGATTGTGCTGAGGGCTAGGGAGACAGGGCTCTCGAGCAGTCCTGGAAGAAGCAAACTCTTAATGAGCTTCTATCCGAGGCAGCTCAACATCGATCTGCCTGATGTGTCTCAGGATTTGCCTCGTTTCAGGCGGTCGCACAGACCTGCCAGAGCCAGCCAGGGAATGCCAAACGTTCCGCCTCGGCGCCTGAAGAAGCAGTGTCTGATCTGGGCCTGCCAGGCATCACCAGTGGCAGGATTCTACTGCGAAGGGGATGGAACATTAATGGGTTCCTGTGTCAACAGTCATCAAAACCCTGCCCTATGCTGAAGGCTGTAGAAAGCTGGCTGATGAATCAGGGAGTACATGTCCCAGAGATGGGTGCCATCAGGCAGAAGTGGACTTTGAAGGCTGGAGATGGATTCTTCTATAGCTCTGAATCAGTGAGCCCAAACCAAGACAACAGGATTAGCCAGGAAACCAGGCCAACCCATGAGACCAGGTGCTAGGAGCTGGGACATATTTCCTGTCCTCTGCTCGGCCTTTCATCTTCTGCAGAACTCTACAGTGTCTAGGGCACCCAGAGCCTTGTATAGAATGGATGTGGGCATGCCACTTATTCTGTGTCTAACCCTGCACAAATCGTTTGTCCCTCTGAGCCTCAGCTTCCTCATCTGTAAAATACAGGCTGCAATAGTACCTACTTTCCAGGGTTGTTGTGTGGATCAAGGTAGATAAGGTAGGGACGTAGGAATGGCACATAGCAAGTGGCCAGTCAGTGTACAGCTATCTGGTTTGGCGTCTGCTAAGCTGGGGAGGGCGGGGTTCTAGAGTCCATGTGACAGATGTGGCTAGGCTGCAGGGGAGTGAAGGGACCACCCCCAAATGCATAGCTGCTCTCGCATAGAGCCCTATTTCAAGCCTCAGGGCCCTCTACCCTAGGTGATATGTCGTGGGCACAGCATGACGTCCAGCCTCGGGGCCCTCGGAACTGGCCACGAAATGGAACAATGAGGTTCAAGACCCAGGTTTCAGTCTTGGAGCCCTGTATGCCTAGATAGACCAAGATTTGGCTGATTTGATTTATGCCACCACTATGGACAGATGTGGCCAAAGTCTTTAGCTGGGGGTGGACAGAGGATTAGCAAACTGAGTAAAGAGGAACTGTATTTACACCTTGGTGGCTAAAGCTGATCAGATGCATTTTAGGTGGGATGTTTCGCCTGGTGTGCACTGTGTCTTTTGTAGCAAGAGAACTACACTGGCAGTTCAGCATGAGGCTTTAGAATCGCACTTGGGATCAATTCCTGGCGCCACCACTCAGGAGCTGAGGTGGTGGCTTTCTGGCAGGTCTCAGCTTCCTCGTGGGTAAGACTCTGATAATAAGGGTGTCTATTTCACAAGGTGTCTCTCAGTTAAGGTGAGGTTTAATTGAGACTGTTCTGTATGTGGCACTTAGTACAGGGTCTGGCAAAGACGAGGCGCTCCCTAATGATAGCTATTACCATAATTAAGACACAGAATGTCACTTAAACTTACAAAGCATTATCTTTGCAGCCAAATATCAACAGATTTTTCTCCCCAGTTGCAGACGTGAACGATAGCTCAGGCTAGAGCCCTGGCATCTAAGCAACTAGACACCTGTTTCCTTTGCGAAGCCAGCCTCTGTATCATCTCCTACCACTCACCCCACCCCCAGCCTGCCCCAAGCCCAGTGCTTAGCACAGAGAGGTTCTCCATACTGGTCTGCCCACTGGAAATGCATATGCCACCCGTCAGCTGGGGGAAGTTGTTCCAGAGAGATGGCACAATGGCAATGCCCGGGTGCGAGGCCAAGGAAAATGAAGCCAGGAGGACCCCCTGTTGGACAGACTCAGCAGTGCCCCTTCTGATGACAGGCAGTTCTTTCAGGGAACTTTCCAGACATGTAATAATTGATGGATGCTGGTAATAATGCAGCTGATCTTTCAGCCCCTTACCGACCCCATTCGCATCTCAAAACCAGGAATAAAAAATACCTGCTCTTCTAGGATTTTATAACAATGTGATGCTCTGCAAATCTGCAAATGGACTCTCTCACACATTACTCGCACCTGCACATGGTTTACTAGTGATGTTTTTGCCCGTCTTCCCACCCTGACCGGCTGGTAGAAGGACCGAAGGGCCCAGAAGCCCCTTTCTCCTACATTAATTTGATCCTGTAAAGCTCCCCTCTTCACTGAAGCCTCCAGAGAAGGGCCAGTGTGCTCCCTGCTGGGCAGCAGGAGATGGACCGTTAACTATGGGGGTGATGGTCCTAGTGATTCATCACCCCAGTCGCCTCAGGAGGGGACATTTTTCAGGTGGGAGACTCACCAGCCAAAGGTAATTCCTCTCTGAGGGCAGACACTTCAGAGTCAAGGGCAGCCCAGGTGTTTGGTCTGGGAGGGGAGAGAGGGTGCCTGTGACACCATCCCTGACCTGTGGAGTCTGGACGGCTCTGCAACCAACTCTGATGTGCAGGGCTCCGCCCTCCTCCTCGGGGCTTCTGAGCTGGCCCCTGGCGCCACCTGGATTGCCAACACTGTCATTGAAAATGCGCAATGAACTGCAGCTGCAGCAGTAATGATTATAACAACAATGAGGGGTTCCTGTGGATTGTTGCCTTTCATTCTCATGGCCTCCCAGCCAGGCACATACTATTGGGAAACTGAGGCACAGAGGGGTTAAGATGTGCCATGCCACAGATGCTTGTGCCTGGTAAATTGGAATTCCAATCCTGGCAGTCTGACTCAGAGTTTAAACACCTTATTTGCTGCCCATCACTTGGCTGGAAGGTAGGGAGGAAAGAGGGAAGAGGGAGGGGAGAATGGGTGTCTTCCATGTTGTGAGGATGAAATGAGGCACTGTGTGTGAAGCATGCTGGACAATTTAAAGTGTCAACATGGACTCGAGTTTGTCATTGTTGGACCAGAGATTGTGCCTGGAAGAAAGAAGCTTGTGCTCTGGGGGCTGGGACTTCAGGTGCCTCTGGCTTCTGGCTGAGGCTCCTAGGGCTTTCTCTCCGCCAACCTCAATGCTCCCCCCACCCCAGACTCTGAGCCCTGAGTGCTCCCCCCACCCTTGAGTCTGAGTCCTCAGTATTGCCCCCACCCCCGACTCTGAGTCCTCAATGCTCCCTCCACCCCTGACCCTGAGCCCTCAGTGCTCCCCTCCCACCCTTGACTCTGAGACATCAGTGCTCCCCCCACCATCAACTCTGAGGCTGTTCTCTCCCTTTGAGACACCAGGGTACAAAGTGCACACCTCAGAGACTTACAGCTCTCTGCCCTTGACCTGCTAATTGCTGCCTATGAATGACCTTGGGTGAGCCCGACCTTGTTTGTAATGAGAAGATGGCTCTGCCCTGGCTGGCCCAGGGCCTGTGACAGCCCATGTGCCCCAGCACCCGGATTCAATTGCCTGATTTCAAGCGCTGCACAGCCACAGTGATTGGTGGGGACTGTGCTGTATGACACAGATACAGAACATTTCCATCCCCTTGGAATGTTCTATTAGACAGCATTGCTCAAGAGTTTAGTATTTGCTTACAGTTCTTTTCTTTTGAGGGAAAACATGCATACAATGAGTCTTATCACCCCAGAAATTTCCTTCATGCCTCATCTCTGTCAATCTCTGTCCCCCAACCCCAGAGGTAACTGCTATTTTGATTATTTTAAAAGCATGAATTAGTCTTGCCTGTTTATAAAAGCCTTTGGTTGGCATAGCAAGGATCCCCTGAAAGCTTGCACCATTTTTCACTCCTCTCAGGACAACGAGAGAGTCTTGAGACTCTCTCGTTGTCCTGAGATGATTCCCATCTTCTCCTTGCTTCCTGGGCTTCTCCTACATCTGATAGACAACGCGGAATAGAGCCAGTCTTCGGGAATTTGAAGGTATCCTGCCTTCAGTTTCAGCACCATTCCACCTGCCTCTTTTTACAGTTGACCCGTGGGGACTGGGCTGTGTCCCTTTCTAGGTGCACCTGACTGTCCTTCCTGTTGTGGGCTTCCTGCCACCCTGTGCAGGACTGCTGAGCAGATGGGGGCAAGGAAGCAGAGGGTGTCACCTTCTAAGGACTATCAGAGAGGAGGTTGGCCCAGAGGACATTGGTCCAGGTCACCACCCAGGCTGGCTGGCCACTCGTGGCCCTGACCCTGTAGTGGGGGATTATAAGAGATTTGAATCAACTTAGAGCTGGAAAGTGGGAAATTCCTTTTGGCTTAAAATTCTGGATAAGGAAACACATTTTACCTTTTCCCTTCAGCTCAGCTGAAGAAACTCTTCAGTAGGAAAAGCCAAATCCAACTCTTTGCACTGATGTTATCATCAAGGCTTAGAAAATTCCCAGGTGTTTCCAGCCAGTCCTCGGGCCAGCCTCTCCAGGTGACCACCATCTGGCCGCGGAAGGCATCTGTGTGCTGACAGCCAGCGAGAAGGACAGGAACTCTGATTCCAGGGACTCCTGAGCTGGTGCACAATGACCTTCATTGACTTTTTGTGGGTTAGGGAAGGGCCCCCACTGGAGCAGAGGTGGGGGGAGGGATAAATGTCATAGCAGAGTCTGGAGACTTCCTGGGCCATCAGAGGGGATGCAGGTTGGCTCTAGCACCCAGCAGGAGGGACCCCTCTGCTAAGTCCAGAAACACCACCTCCTGCTGTTAGTTGGTCTGCTCACTTCTCACTTCTGTGTGCTGATTGGCAGCTGTGCCCGGATCAGAGGAAAGGGACTTGTGACCTGGATCTCGGAGGGGAAGGGAGGGCAGCTGAGGACACTAGGGCTGGGAAGAAAGTCTGGAAGCTTGTGTCGGGGAGCTGCCTGAGGAGGCACAGGAGGCAGCACATCCCTGAAGCCCACAGGAAGGAAGCAGGCATGGAATGGTGAGGCGTGGGGGATTCGCCTGGCCACAGGACCACCGTATCCCTCAAACACATGGTGGCCAGGCCACAGAATGATGGGCCAGCAGTCATATGTGGAAAGGGAGACCTTCTTTGCTTCCTGGGCAGGGCCCCCTGCGTGACTGTGTGTCTGTGTGCAAGTGCACATGTGCGTGTGTGCATGTGTGTGTGTGTGGCAGTAAGAACCTCGGAGGCTGATCCACGGGCTTCAACGTACCTCTGCATCAGGGGCTTCCACAGAAAAATTAGGAAGTCCTAGAAGTCTGTGTTTAGCAGGGTCCCAGCTTCTCCTTCCTTCCCTCTCAATGGCTCTGGAATTCACAGCACTGCCTATCAGGCCTGTCTGTCCAAGGAGCCACCTGGCCTGCTTAGCACTTTCTGTTCCCTCCTCCCAAGCACAGACTCATACGGAGAGAAGACTCTTTCCTTCCAGCTGGGACTTCAGAGTTACCAAGCAACTGTCGCCAGAGGAAATTAGACCCTGTGTTGGGCACCAGTCACCCACAGACCTCAGCCCTAGGTCTGCCAGGCAAGATGGTCAAATCCTATCCATTCAACAAGGGGCAGCAATGGGGCTGGAGGAGGGGTGTTCTTATGTTGGAAAGTATTAAATAAATGCTTTCTTATTTTAAAAAAAAATTTTAATGTTTATTTATTTTTTGAGAGAGACAGAGTGTGAGCAGGGGAGGAGCACAGAAAGAGGGAGACACAGAATCTGAAGCAGGCTCCAGGCTTTGAGCTGTCAGCACAGAGCCCGACACAGGGGTCAAACCCACAAACCACGAAATCATGACCTGAGCCGAAGTCGGATGCCCAACTGACTGAGCTACCCAGGCACCCAAACGCTTTCTTATTTTGAATATGGAGCTGTCTGGCCATAGATTGGTAGAAATTCAATAAGTGGTAAGTTCTCTGCCACTAGCGATATTTAAGCTGACATTGGATAAAGTCTTCCAAGGGATCTTGTGTGTATGTGTATGTGTGTTTCAAGGAGGAATGGCAATTTACACAATGATTGTAAGTTTGCACTCGATGAATTCTTCCCATTCATGTGCCATCTTCCAGATTTTTGATATATCTGTGTCCTGTTTATTTATTTACCATTTTTTCTTTAAATAATTTACTCTTTGGGACACAAATGTATGTTTAAAGAAAACCTGAAATCACTATCATAAAGGAAAGCCAGAACTGCGTGTTATAAATAGAAGAGAATGCTTAAAAATTTGCCACCACCACCACAACAAACTAATTTTGGCAGTGTTACCAAATCCTAGCTGGATGCTGTTGGCAGCCATATAGTCTAGATCCAGATGGAGACAGCAAGGTAGACCTGCTTCCATTAAAGCTTTCTCCTTGAGATCATCAGAATGGTTGGGAATGAATTAGAAAGTGAACAGCCTCCTCCCTGGGTGATCCCATTTCATTCCCGCTCCCTCGGCCCCACTTCCAATCAGCCAGTCACCCAGACCAAGTGCCCCTTGGCCATTTCCTAACCCCAGGCAGGCTCACACAGCCTAGGGAAGTACCCCCATCCTTGTTCCCCCATGTGTAAAACGAGGAGTTTGATTGGAGAACAATTGCTAGGGTCCTTTGCAGCTCTTACATTCCTTCCAGCTTCCCTTTTAAGGATTTCCCACTCCCGTGTGACTTTCTAGAGGGCTTTCATGAGCCATCGTTCTGGGAGAGAGATGGGGTCAGGGCCACCTTGGTTCCTCTCTGGTTCCCCCAGATCACTTGCCAGCCCAGCAGGAAAAACGTGCATTGCTGTTGGGCTCCTGCTCCAAACACTCCTCGGAGCCTCTCGGAGCCCTCACCTCCCATCCTCCCTGCTGCCATGTCTACTTCACGTGGGCTAAATGCCGGCTTGAAAAATAGGATTCCATTAAAAGATTAGTGTCTGCCTCCTAACTCAGGCCTCTGTCCTCACTTGATTTGGTTCAGGGGCACTTTCCAAAGAAGGAGTGGCACAGGGTGGGAAGGAGCCAATGTATCATGGAGAGTTAGACATCGAGAGAAGAAGATTTCATTTGGAACTTTGTTTATCCTTGGAAAAGTGCTTTGAAATATTTTCACCAGCAGGCGGTCAGCAGGTGATGCCCTGTTAACCACAGCACCCATTCCAGAATACAGCAACACCGGGCTTGAAGCAAGTTCACCACTGGAAAATTGGGCCGAAGGAAGGAAAGGTAAATGAGTAGGTAATTAGGCACTTTACACAGGACCGGTTTCCATAAGGAATCCTTTAAACAGGCAATCCCTGGTGACTTAAATAAGTTTTTTTAAATTTGAATTTTAGTTAACATACAGTGCAGTATTGGTTTTAGGAGTAGAATTCAGTGGTTCATCACTTCAGTATAAACCCAGTACTCATCACAAGTGCCCTCCTTAGTACCCATCACCCATCTAGCCCATCTCCAACCCTCCTCCCCCAACAACCCTCAGTTTGGGTGTGGTAAGGACTTAATAAGATGACCATGTTTCAACCAGATGCATTTTAGGGATGAATTTCCTCCTGGAAACCACTAATCTATTTTCTGTCTCCGTGGATTTGCCTCTTCTGGGCAGATCACAGAAACGGAGTCACGTAACATGTGGTCTCTTGTGTCTGGCTTTTTTCACTTCACATGTTTCTAAGGTCCATCCTGGTTGTAGTGTGTGTGAGAATTTCATTCCTTTTTATGGCTGAAGAGGAATATTCCCTTGTGTGGATAGACCAGGTTTTATCCATCCACTCATTTGTTGATTGGCATTTCCATTGTTTCCACTTTTTGGCTATTGTGGATAATGCTGTTATGAACATTTGCGTATGGATGCTTTTGTTTCTCTTGGGTATACTCCTAGGGGTGACATTGCCAAGTCAGATGGTAAGTCTAAGTTTAATTTTTTGTTTGTTTGTTTAAAGTTTTATTTGTTTATTTTGAGAGAGAGAGAGAGAGAGAGAGAGAGAGAAGGAGAGAATCCCAAGCAGGCTCTATGATATGTGCCTAGCCTGACACGGGGCTTAATCTCATGACCATGAGATCATGACCTGAGCCGAAATCAAGAGTCGGGACGTTTAACTGACTGAGCCACCCAAGTGCCCCATTAAGTTCAACTTTTTGAGGACCTGCCACACTGTTTTCCATAGCAGCTGTGCCATTTTCCATTCCCACTAGCAGTGTATGAGGGTTCCAGCTTCTCCGTATCTTCACCCGCACTCACCACACTACCCTAGTGGGTGTGAAGTGGAATCTCCTTGTGATTTTGTTTTTTCTTTTATTTTAAAAATTTTTAATGTTTAATTAGAGAGAGAAAGAGAGAGAGAGAGAGAGAGAGCAAGCCGGGGAAGGGCAAGAGAGAGAGGGAGACACAGAATCCGAAGCAGGCTCTAGGCTCTGAGCTGTCAGCACAGAGCCCTATGCAGAACTCGAACTCACGAACCGCGAGATCATAACCTGAGCTGAAGTTGGATGCTTAACTGACTGAGCCACCCAGGCAGCCCTCTCCTTCTGATTTTGATTTGCATTTCCCTACTGCACACCTGGGGCTTGAACCCAAGTCTCTTAATTCCCAAGTCACTGCGTGATCCACAATCCCAATGGACGAAGAGGAAGAGCAATGACTGGGGGAAGAAAGAATCTTTTCCCACCATTCCTTCTTCCTGTGTCTAAGGGAGATTGGTTTGTTCAAGCTCTTGGTATGAAGACTATATTGAACATAATAAAGAGGCTGGGACAGTCTTAGATGATACCTAAAGCTCAGAGCCAAATAGCCTTAAGAAGGTGAGGGCAGAGAGGACTCTGTGAAAATATGGAACCAGTTTATTTAAGATGTAGTAGTAGAAAACCAAACCAAACCAGTAATGGTACCCAATGGACAATCAACATGATACTGCCTACAGAGTAAACAAGCGAGGTGCTTCTCAAGGGTATGAGTCCTCCACTCCCTCCCTTCCTGCCATCCTCCCCCAGAGGCTCCCTGAGCTGCAGAGCTTGGGCCGAGTCTGGCCCCCTGGGGCTGCTCAGGCAAAGTCACTGCTGACAACCACTGCTCCTGTGGCTGGTGTGTCCCAGGGTAGTGCATTTTATCACTTTACAAGTGAATTACCAGTTGCTTTAAGTCTTTTTCAAAGGCTGATTACCATAGTTTTAAACTTTTGAATCCTTGGTGCCTGATATATACAAGGCTTTCCATAAATGCTTGTTGAAGTCGTTCATCCAGCCATTTAACAAATATTTATTCAGCATCTACTTTGTCCCAGTACTGTTCTAGGTTTCGAGGAGATGACAGTGCAGAGAACAATTAAGAATTCCCTGCCCTCCTGAGGGTTACATTCTAGTGGATGAATGAACAAAGTGTACAGATTTGTGTTTGAAACAATGAATATGGACGAAATTTGTAAATTTATATATGCTACATACAATAAAGGATTATATTCATGAAACAATAGTAATATACTAGCAACACAGCAGTTATGCGATGCACTGACCACGTGCCAGTCACTGCTCTAAATTATATTTGGAGATCATGTAAAATATATATGATGACGATATACATAATAACATGAAGATTATATATATGAGGATTAAATGGAATTTTAGATATACACAGACACACGCAACGTAAAAATCCACTTAATGCTCACAACAGCCCTACAAGGTAGAAGTGACTATTATCATTTCCACTGTACAGATGAGAAAACTGAGGCACAGAGAGGTTAAGTAACTTGCCCAGGATCACACAGTGAGTAGGTGAGAAGGACAGAACTGGAACCCAAGCACATGGCCACAGCACCTGTGTGCTTGACCACTATGCTATGGTCCCTTGCACTGGGCAGGAAGCAGATATGAATGTGGCATGAGCTGGCTTCTGTGCTTTGAGGACTGGCTGCCACAGTTTCTTTTCATTGGTGTGGGCCTGGGATGTTTGGGTTGGTGGCAAGCTAGCCAGGCCACCGGCATGGAGGCAAGAAAGTCCTCCAGGACCTCAGCCTGTGTGGCCCATGACCTCATGCCCTGGAAGGTGACCCAACCAGAGTTTGCTCCTTGTAGGCCTTTTGCGGCCCTGCTCCTGGGTGTCTTTGTGGGAACCCGTACTCATTCCTGGCAGCCGCGGAGTGACCTCACAGCTGCGGCAAGGGGCTGAGGGTCAGGAAGTTTACTTCCTGTGCCTTGCCTGGTTCGTGTCCCCTGGCAAGGCACAGAGCCTCCGGGAAACTGCAGGAGGGAGGAGGGCGGGAGCTGGGGGACTAACTGAGGTTTGCTCACATTGTCTCTCCGGTGGGGTGAATTGTGAGGGTCTTGTGGGTTTCTCCGTGGAAAGAGTGGGTGATCTGTCAAAGGCTCCTTTCAACACGTTTGGTTTTGTCATTTAAAGGTAGATGCTGGAAGCGCCTCTGAGCAGGAGTCCGAGGATGAAGAAACACACCACGGACTCTCCAACTCTGAGAGCCCAGGCCGGCAAGAGCTTTCTGCTAAGCGGCAAGCAGGTAGGGCCCGCTGAGTACCGTTCGCTGCTACCCTCCCCTGCCTGGGCCACGCTGGCACACAGTAGGCACTCAGCGAATGTTGAATGAAAGGGCTGGAAAGGAAAATGAACCTACCCCAGTTCAACCCTCTCATTTTATAGGCAGGAAACTGAGGCCCGGCAGGGAAAGAGACCAGCTAAGCCAATATTTACAGCCACCAAATGGGAGAAGCAAGCCAGGCACCCAGCCACGCACTGCAGAAGAGGTGTTCGTTCCCTGGCTCTGGGTGGCCCAGGTCTGCAGAGGCCTCCCCTGGAGGGAGAGAGCCCGCGCAGGGGTCCCTGCCTCTCCTCTCCCCCAAACGCCCTCTGTTCTCCAGGAAAGTCGGCTCCTCCCTAGCAGCCCAGATTGCAAAGCCAGGAGGCAGGGAGGGGCCAGCTAACCTTTGCAGTTGGAAGTATCCGCATGGGAGGAGGGAAAGGAAGGTGAGTGGGGAAAAAGGGAATAATGATGATAACAGTATTGGCCATAACTTATTGAGGACCTACTATGGGCCAGGCACTACGAGCAGGCCTTTCTGTGTGTATTATTTTAAATTCTTCGACATCGCTAAATATGTTATTGTCCACAGTCAGATGGTCCTGGTGGTTACTCAAAGCACAGCAAACAATGGAGATGTTCTAGACAAAATGGGAGAAAATATGTGTGGGCCCAGGTACTGCAGACAAGTGCTCAGGGGTCTTGTGTTCCACCCAGCAGAGGGCAAAAGCTCCCATCATAAGCTGCGGGCTGCCTATGGTCTTAGGGCTGCAGCCATGGGGTCTTGGGTTCTAATCCCAACCCCACCACATTCAACAGAGTGGTGCCCTTTCCCACTGTGAAAGTAAGTGGTAAGAACACCCACCTCCCAGCAGTGCAGAGAGTGTAGAGGGTGATAAAAAGCATCTTGGGTCTGTGCTATGGCACACAGTAGGCGTTTGGTAATTGTTAGTTCTCTTTTCTCTCCCGCCTGCAAACCAATGTCTACTTCCAAGAAAGATTACAGCCTTGTATCCTCTTCTAGGGAATCAGCATTTGAACTGATGACTTAGAAACCACAGGGTCTGGAAGCTCAAAGAAATACATTTCAAAGTTAAAAAAAATTTAATGTTTATTTACTTTTGGGAGAGAGGGAGAAAGAGAGAGAGAGGAAGAGAGAGAGAACAAGTGGGGAAGGGGCAGAGAGAGAGAATTCCAAGCAGGCTTTGAGCCATCAGCACAGAGCCGGAACTCATCTGAGCCATCAACACAGTGGGGCTCGAACTCATGATTCTTGAGATCATGACCTGAGCCAAAAATCAAGAGTTGGATGGTTAACTGAGCCACCCAGGCACCCCAATTACATTTTTTAAAATGTTTTATTTATTTTCGAGAGACAGAGAGAGAAAGAGAGCTTGAGCAGGGGAGGGGCAGAGAGAGAGGGAGACACACAGGCTCCGAAGCAGGCTCCGGACTCTGAGCTCTCAGCGCCGAGCCTGATGTGGGCTTGAACTCATGAACCCTGAGATCATGACCTGAGCCGAAGTTGGACGCTTAACCAACTAAGCTCTCCAGGAGCCCCTCTAAGAAGTGCATTTCAAAAAATAATTGGGAACATCATAAAAACCACTGACACATGAACACTTAAGACAAATGGAAATGTGACATTTTTTGTCTAACATATATGAAAGAAACTTAATAGAAGTTTCCCCAGATTTGGTAACAATTTTGAAGAATTACCAAGAATAAGTTGTGAAGCTGGAAAGGACTTTAAAACTGTCAATCATAAAACACACACACATACACACACACACACACACAATTTGGTTCAAAAGGAAAAGTACCTGAGAGAGATGGCAGGGGGTGGAGAGGCTTCGCCCAGTCATCCCCGAAGGCCCTGAAAGCCCCGTCCTGGGCCGCCTCTCTCTGAGCTGGGAGAACGAGGTCTGGGGATACCCTCCCAGCAGCTGGACAGGAGCCCTCGGGGCTTGGTCCAGCCCCTGCCTGTGCCCAGCGTGAAAGCTGGGGACAGAAGGCATGGGCAGTAGGGGCTGCTATCTGGGAGCCGGAATTGAGGAAGGACCCTGGTGACCTCAGGCACCAGGAAAAGGGAGTGGGGTCTGCTACTTTAAGTCTTGCCGTGTCTCATCACCATCTGGAAGACATGGGGAGGGTCACAAATTATTGTCGTCTCTAAGAAGGGATGAGAAGTCTCAGAATGCCTGAGATGAACATTTTTATTACCTCTGCTGAGTAGGGACTCAGAACAGCTTAAGTTTGGTTTCAGAAAAGCACTAAAAAAAAAAGTTTCTTGCGCCTGAGTTTTGGGGCAAAAGTTAAATATGCTACGGATGCATATTACCAGCATATTTAAGTGTGATGGAATAATACTGGATCTATACCTTTTTACTTTTCCCCTATTGTTTTCCCCTATCGATGGAGCCAAAGCCCTCTTATCTGGTGCCATCACTTCTGGATAAAGAGCAGATTAAGAGAATAATTATAAAAATTTTATATACATAGTTTAAACATTTTGTTCTAATGTACAAACATGAATATATCAATCTGGCATTTTTAAACATTCCAAACATTGGAATTTGGAAATTCCAAATATAGAATGTAGAATTCTAAAATAATATTCAAATTAATATTCAAAATAATATTCAAAATAGGCGGAATAGTATAAGGAACCCTCATGTGCCCATGACCCAGCTTCCAAAATTATCGATCATGGCCAAGCTTGTTTTGTCTGTATCTGTCCTCCCGATGTACTGCTACTTTGAAGGAGATCCTAGATGTAATTTTGTACAATCCCTGATATTTTAATCCGCACCTGCTACGGACTGAACTGTGTCCCTACGAAATTCGTATGTGGAAGACCTAGCCCCCCAAGTGATGGTTTTTAGAGATGGGGCCTTTGGGAGAATATTCGGGCCAGATGAGGTGATGAGGGTGGGACCCTCGTGATGGGACCAGCGCCCCTATGGGACGAGACACCGGAGAACGTGCTCACTGTCTCTCTCCACCCACATCCATGGAGGAAAGTCCACGTGAGGACACAGTGAAAAGGTGGCTGTCTGCAACCCAAGAAGGGAGTTTTCACCAGGCACCCACCTTGCTGGCACCCTGAGCTTAGATTTCCAGTCTTCTGAACTGTGAGGAATAAATTCCCGTTGTGTCAGCCACCCAGACCGTGGCATTTTGTTTTGGCAGCTGATACTGATACAGCATCTTTAAAAGACAAAGGTTCTTTAAAACAAGCAAACTGAAAAATAACACGACTACACCTACAAACTGGACCATTGACTCCTTCATTTCATCAGGTATCAGCAGGTGACCTTCAGATAGGGCGCCAGCACTCTTCTCTTGAGGGTCCTTTAGCTCCCTGGAGGCCCATGTTGTTGCCTTTCAGTGACACCTGCATCCCTCATGCATGATCTACAAGTTGCAGCTTCCGTTTTTTATTGCAGGATGAGAACTTAGACATATGTTCGGAGATATGGTAACAGAATCCTTCCAGGTAGTTCTTACTGTCTCCTGCCATCTTTGAAAGTTGACTCACTCACACCTATTCTGACATCATTTTGAGTTTTGTTTGTTTGTTTATTTTAAGAAACTCACTTTCATTGAGCAGGTCCAAAGCATTCGCCTTAATTTTCATAGAAATGACTCTCATTTTCATCCTCATATTTACTCGGTGTTCTGTAGTATTCAGTTATGGATTAACAATGACAAGTACAACTGGCATAAATTGGTTTGGGAACACACACAACCCATTCCTGCTAAGGATCCTACTCAGCTTGTGGGAGAAGGGCCTTGGAGCCCTGAGAGGGCCATGGTCATCCAATGGCGTGCTTCCAGAGGACGAAGAGCATCCCATGAGTTGGTAAGTCAGGCAGATGGAGACTGATTAACTGAGCTTCTTCTGGCTTTTTCAGAAATCTTTTTATTTTAGTGCACGTGGCTCCACACTATTCTTTGTTAGTACTGCCTAGTAACCACCGTTGGATTGTGCCATATGCCTGAACTTACAGGCTTCTTGGTGGAAGTTGTTTCTAGTTCTTGTCTGCTCATTTTGCTTTTTTGCTACTATATAAAATGCTTCAGGGAGACTCCTTACACATATAGCTTGATGTACTTTAACCAGCCGATCTACAAGATGCATTTCTTAATGTGGAACTATTGGGTCAAACAAAAGATATATATATATATATATATATATATATATATATACTGAAAATTGTTTCACTGATTTATACTCCTACCTGCAGTATGTAAAGGTGTGTATTGCACACCTACTCACCAACCATTACCAACCTTTTTCATCTTTACTGGTCTGATACATAGAAGGTACTATCTTACTGTTGATTTTATTTATTTTATTGTATTAACTTCATTATTTATTTAGAGTGAGCATTAGCATTTTTTCCCTGTGATTAATGCATATTTGCACTTAGTTTTCTATGAACTGAGTTCATATCTTGTGCTCTGCTTGTCTTTTTGAATAGATGATGAGACTCTAATTTAACAGTACTTACCTTTCACTTGTCTTTGTGTGATGTAAATTCACAGTGCAGGTGGGATGACTATTCATCAAAGATGCGTGCTCTCTTCTGTTGTGTGGCGTTGTCCGTGTGAAGAGGTTGCCAGCTAGGGACTACGCTTGGCAGTCGGGTTCCCGTCTGTTAGGTGGAGCCACGTGACTGAGTTCTAACCAATGAGCTGCGAACATAGGTGATATCTCCTGGCAGCTGGTTAGCGTTTCTCAGGGATCCTCCTCCATGACCCAAAGGTCAAAGTTGGCAAGGCTCTTGCCAGCCTCTGGATGATGTAGAGGAGGAGATCTATTCTGTTCTGTGCTGTTGATTGAAACCATTGCTTAATTGAACCATTATGCATTTTATGGCTTATCTTTTTAAAATAGCAGCCAGCCCCCTTTAACAAGTACACAAAATACCTAATAAGTAGCCTATCCTAACTTATGTATCAGATATGTGTAGTGTCTGTTTTTTGACCTTTTCCATGCTATTTATTTTTAATCATATAGATTTCTAATTTGTTTTACATGGTTGTTTTTAAAAATGGTGTTTGCATTTTGTGTTATGCCTGGAGTGAAGCTTTCTACCCCAAGATTATTTTTTATGTCATTTATGTATCTTTCTAGAACATTCAGGGATTACATTTTTCATTAAAAGTTTTTGCTTCATCTACAAGTTATCTTAGAGTAAGATACAATGTGAGTTTCTAGCTTAGGAACCTCCCCATTCTGCCCACCCTTTAAATGGTTAGGAATTTGTTCCCATTCCATTTATTGAATAATCCTTTAATCACTGATTTGGATCACACTTTTATCATTTACCAAACTCCAATATGTGATTGGGTTTACATAAGGACTGTCTCCTGTTCTGTGAATTTGTTTATTAATGCATTGTGCCGAAGTATTTCATTGCTATGGATTTATAATTATTTATTTATTTATTTATTTATTTATTTATTTATTTAAATGTTTGTTTATATTTGAGAGAGAGTCAGTGTGAGCCAGGGAGTGGCAGAGAGAGACAGACAGACAGACAGAATCTGAAACAGGCTCTAGGCTCTGAGATGTCAGCACAGAACCCGACTTGGGGCTCGAACCCACAAACCATGAGATCATGACCTGAGCTGAAGTCAGATGCTTAGCTAGCTGAGCCACCCAGATGCCCCTATAATAAATACTTTAAAATACCTGGTAAGGAACTCTATCTTCATTTCCCCCTATCATTTTCCTCTTGGCTATCCTTATATTTGCTTTTCCAGATAAACTTCAGAATAAGTTTGTTTAGTTGAAAGAAATTATGGTTGATACTTTAAGTAGAATTTCTCTGAATGAGGAAAACTGAAATTTTTACAGAACTAATATTTTGTATTAACAAATATATGTCTTTGGGGGCACCTCAGTGAGTGTCTCAGTCAGTTAAATGTCCAGCTCCTGATCTCAGCTCAGGTCTTGATCTCAGGGTTGTGAGTTCAAGCTCTGCATTAGGCTCTGCTCTGGGCATGAAGCCTACATTAATTAAAAAAAAGAATATATGTCTTTTAATTTATTCAAATATTATTAAAATTCCTCACGGGAGGGTTAAAGTTTTTTTCATACAGATCTCACATGGTTGTTGTAAAATTCACTCTTAGGTGTTTTAGGGATCTTTTCTTTGAGCATATTCTCTAACTGGCTTGTTGTTTGTCTAAGAAGAAACCACCCACTCTGGTTTCTCTTCAGACCGAATAAATCTTTCGCCTTAAGAAGAAACCACCCAAATCAGTTCTGTATGTTTCTAAAGTTTTTCAATTGATTTGGATATATAATCATATTATCTTCAAATCATATTAAATCTGCTCCCTCCTTTCGAATATACTGTATTTCCATCTTGTTTCCCTCCTTATCTACCAGCACTTGTTTATACTTGCAGAGCAATGTTTAGCAATGCCATTGGTGACAAAGTCCTGCTCCTGAAGATCCTTAGAGGGTGGTCTATTGCCGTCCATTGGCTAAAATCCAACTCTCTGAGAGGAAGCAGGGGGAGTTTGCTAGAAGGACAGGCAATGGCCCTTGCTAGGAAGGTCCTCCCTGACCCTGCTCTATTCAGTACTAACCCCTGATGCTTCTGCCCACCTTAAGCTCCTAAGCCCCCTAAGCCTACCTGCTCAGTGCTCCGAGCACTGACTGCAGGGCATAGGATACACACACTCTCTGTCTTCTCAACTAGAATGGAAGCTTTCCCAGGGCAGAAACAGGCTCTTTGGACCACTGCTGTTTCCCTGCAGCCTAGTGCCCTGCCTGTCACATAGGAAACAGAAATCAATATTTGGCCAATGAAATGACACAATCAGGTAGCCTTATGCCGTGTCCTATAAAAATGCCCTTCCTAATAACTGCCCATCACATTTTTATAGCCCTTTTTGTTAACAAAGCCCTTTTGAATACATTATCTTGCTTTGCTCTCCATTAAGAACCCTGTGCATTTTTCCTTTATTTATTTATTTTTAATTTTTTAATTTTTAATTATTTATTTTTTTTAATGTCTATTCATTTTTGAGAGATGGAGAGAGACAGAGCATTGAGTGAGGGAGGGGCAGAGAGAGAGAGAGGGAGACACAGAATCCAAAGCAGGCTCCAGGCTCTGAGCTGTCAGCACAGAGCCATTTTTCCTTCTTCATTCTCCTTTCACAGATCCAGAAAAGCTGTTCAGAGAAGTTACGTGACTGGCTCAGGAATTGCTCAGCTAATAAATGGCAGAGCAGTATTCCATCCTAAACTCCTGGTTCTTTCCATTGGGCTGTGCTGCCACTCAGTTGGCCATCCCTTGGAAAGCAGCTCTGAAGATTTTCCATCTTGATAATGACAAGAGAGTTTTTTAAAGCTGTTGGCTTAGGAGGAAGAAGAGAGTGAGTGAGGGATGTTGTGGCCACCCAGAAGTTGCTCCCATTTTATCCCTGTCAGCAGAGGGTAGGTTTATGTGGGTGTCTGGCAAGGTGCGTAGGGCTGAGGGGTTGAGGGTGGTGAGGGGTGGTGCAAAGGGGTGGCAGCCTGCATATTCCTCAGCTCATTGTTCATCAGCCTCAGCTGCAGTGTCTCAGGGCCGCAGCAGCACTGGCCCCTTGGGGCTGAGTCCCATCCTCCCACTTGGTGGTCCCATGGAGGGTAACGCAGACCTCTGGGCCTTGGCCACTGAGGGGGGTACTCGGCAGCCCTCCCTGCACACACAGTCCTATTCCAGCCCCTTTGGGATGGTCCACAAGGGAGAAGGAGAGCACCCAGTCCTTCCCCTCACGGGCCCATGCTGCAGCTCACACAGACCACACTTCACTGAATCCTCCCTACAACTCAAGAGTGAACTGTAATGATGTCCTCAAAGAGTCTCAGAGAGTGTCCCAGCTCACCAGTGTCACAGATGAAATTCCAGCCCCAAGGGACTCCAACACCCATGCACTTTCTGTGGCACCTCCCACAGGGTGGCACGGTCTAATGCCAATGGACCAATCCCAGGTAATGGTGACACCAGGGGGGGAATCAAGGAGCCTGCCTGGAAGGTGAGTGTCCTAGGGCTTGTAAATGGCCTCAGGGGAAGGCAGAAAGGAGGCGGTAGCAGGGTAGGAGAGGGAAGGGCCAGCAGTTTGGTCTGGCAGTAAGGAGAGACAAGAGGAATTAAACTCCGGCTCTGCATTAAAGGGTAATTTCTGAGTCAGCTGTACTGAAGGCCATGTTTCCCTGAAGGGACGACCTTGCCGAAATGATGAGGTCAATAAGTTTTTCTGACTATTTCACCCCCTCCCTGGGCCCACACTTCTTGTGACTCCACAAGGGGCCTTTCAATTGGCTACAGATCAATCCTCCACCAGCTACCGCACCCGTTCCTCCCCACTCCCACCCCACGTCAAGATCCCCTTCTGTGCCTCTGTGGATATTTATACCACATAGGGCTTTCTGGAGACCTGAAAGTCTCCCATCCTGTCTGTGGAGAAGCAGCTGCTACTGTTGGCTCTTCTGGTGGCCTACAGGCTGGCAAGAGGGTCTCTTGGCACCCCACACTATCCAGGGACCACCCTCGGCCTGTTCCACATGTGTGTCATGAGTTCAGGAAGTTGGAGGGCTCAGTGAACACCTTCCTGTCCCACCTCGACGCTGACTTGCTCAGAAGCACTGCGGGTGGCTCTGCCTTGCCTGGCCCTCAGGTGGCATTGACTCCCCTCTACACAAGCAAAGTGGAGCAGCAATCCCGGTGGCTGCCCATCTTGGGTGACTCGATTTCACTATCAGGATGGAAAATCTTCAGGGTAATTATTTTCCAGAGGGCTGACCACCTCCATTAGTGGCTTCTTAAAAGGCAATCCAATATCCTGGCGAATATCACTTTGAAACCAAAGCTGGTGTCCCCCGCCTTGTCTTAATCCCTGTAAGCCTCCTGCCCATCACTCAGAGCTGACCCAGCACTGGCCCCCCACGGCTAGATCCTAAAATGACTTTGCTTGGAAGGCAGGGGTGGAATGGAAGTGTCAGCTCTTACGGGATGGATAATGAGGGGCAAAGTCTGAAGCCACTGCCCTTGGAAATTTGGGCCCCCTTAAACTGTCGGTGACAAATGGTCCACAAATATATACACCCTCAGCAAGCATGAAAAATCCTTTTGACATGTAAGTGTCCTGCTGTATTGGAAGTGGGGCTGTAAGTTATAAAACAAGATTGTGGGAGCCAGTTTCCCTTAAACTTTCCTGAGGCCAAGGGCATCCTTCCCTGTTTATTTACCCCCAACACTTTAGCTGAAAGAACAAGAACATCAGGTTAGCACTATGAAGACCTATCAGGTTTCTTGCTGAGATTTACACACACGCACACACGAGCACACATGCACACACACTCTTAACCTCTCACTCTCCCAGTTACTTCTTAAAGGAAATTAAGACCCTATGAGGTTAAACTAACTTGGCGAAGTTTCTTGGAAAGAACAGAGTTTTAAAGAATCTGTAAACAGCTCCTAGATTGACCTTCAAAAATACTTTAACTACTGTCATCACTTTTATTACTCTTTGCTTAAGAGCCTAAAATGGCGTCCCCATCTCTCAAACCACACCTTATCTAATATTCAAGATCATTCTCTGGGTCTTCACTGCTTTGTAATCCTCCCCACTCCCCCACTTCTGCCTAGTGCTTGCCCACACACCCAAACACTCTCTCTCCCTTTCTCTCTCTCTCTCTCTCTCTCTCTCTCACACACACACACACACACACACACACACACCTTCCTCCCTGCTTTTGCCTCAGGCCTGTGAGCCTAGTCTGGCCCATCCCTCCAGGCTCAACCCGGCTTCTACTTCTGCTTCTCAGAATGCCGGGAACATTTAGAATATGATTATACCCTCATTTTCCACCTGCTGTCACTTTTTTAGCTTCTTGTGTTGTAGGCACTGAGCCTTTCTCCCTAACAAGATTAAAAAACTCTAGGAGGACATGAGTTCTTGTCTGGTCCCTCTTCCCTGTGCCTATAGCAGGCACAGCACACAGTAGGCCCTCGGGAAATATTGAATAGTTGAATATTAAATAATTGGGAATTTTGGTTTCTTCTCTCAAGGGATAATTCCTAGTTCTTTAAAAAAAAAGAAAGCCAAAGAAAATGAAGTGGAAGAAATGCAATCAGGAAGGATTTGGACATTTTTCACACGGTATTTCGAGAGCGTGTGCTTCTGTGTACGTGTGCATGTGTGTGTGCACACGTGGGTGTGTGTGTACATGGGTGTGCTTGACCTCATAGGTATACATGTAGTAGTTTGGCTCCGAGGCAAAATTAGGCTCATTAAGAAGATGCTTGCTGACCACCTGCATGTGGGTGCGTCCCCACAGTCCTTAAATTGTCCTCATTTGCCTTTTTCTTTGCACATTGTAACAAGCCCTCGGTAATGACAGGAGCTAAGGCTGCAATGCCTAATGAGTTTTGGATTAAGAAATGACACGATAGCATCTTGCTGATTGTAATTAACACACGGCCTCTATTATGTCCTATCGGCACTGCATCTTCTTGCTGACAAGTAATTCCCCCAAATAATCACTTGTCTTTCAACATCTCGATGTGTGGACTAATTGTAAAGAGCTCCTGCCTGGAAAGGCCACCCAGAGCAATTTGGGGACAATTACATGGGCACTAGTGGCTGCTGGGCACAATTACCTGGACTTGAAGCCATGATGAGTGAGACCCAGTGAGGGGAATGAAGCTTTGGCCAGGCGTTCAGACAACATCTGCCCATGGTTTCTGGCTTCACAATGAGCTTTCTTTCTTTCTTTTTTTTTTTTTATAGTTTATTGTCAAATTGGTTTCCATATAACACCCAGTGCTCATCCCAACAAGTCCCCCAAGTGCTCCATGCCCATCACCCATTTTCCCCTCTCCCCCACCCCCATCAACCCTCAGTTTTTTCTCAGTATTTAAGAGTCTGTAATGGTTTGCCTCCCTCCCTCTCCTTAACTATTTTTCCCCTTTCCCTCCCCCATGGTCCTTTGTTAAGTTTCTCCTGGTCCACATATGAGTGAAAACATATGGTATCTGTCCTTCTCTGCCTGACTTATTTCACTTAGCATAACACCCTCGAGTTCCATCCACATTGCTACAAATGGCCAGATTTCATTCTTTCTCATTGCCATGTAGTATTCCATTGTGTATATAAACCACATCCTCTTGATCCATTTGTCAGTTGATGGACATTTAGGCTCTTTCCATCATGTGGCAATTGTTGAAAGTGCTGCTATGAACGTTGGGGTACATGTGCCCCTATGCATCAGCACTCTTGTATCCCTTGGGTAAATTCCAAGCAGTGCTATTGCTGGGTCATAGGGGAGTTCTATTGTTAATTTTTTGAGGAACCTCCACACTGTTTTCCAGAGCGGCTGCACCAGTTTGCATTCCCACCAACAGTGTAGGAGGGTGCCCGTTTCTCCACATCCTCACCACCATCTATAGTCTCCTGATTTGTTCACACAATGAGCTTTCCACAGAACTAACATGTTGCCCTAGAGTACGAGAATATAGTGCTCATCGGGAATACCTGAAGGGACTTGTATTATGTTTTTCCCCTTAAATGACACTAGTCATGATTATGTGTAAGAAAAAAAACCCCAGAAAATATAGACAACAAAACTACGACCAACATCTTCGTGAGTTTAGTCATTATAATCACAGACATCACCATCATCACCATCATCATCAGCATCTTCATCATCAAAGTAGGTACCATGTAGGAATGGATACTCCATTCCACATATTTTGGTAGGCACCATAAATAGTTTATCTCTATATCTTATCTCTAGATCTTATAAAAATCTTGCAAGATGGGTAACTGTAGTCCTGTTTTATAGATTGGAAAACTGAGACACATACCCATCTCCACTCACACAAAGCAATAGCTGTTGGAGGTGAAATTTCAATTTGGGTCTGTGTGTCTAAAATCTGTGTATATGCTGTTTTTCTACTTGTCTTTCAGACAGGATGGTGACCCTTTCTCTCCTGGCTGACATAAATTGTTGCTGTGAATGTTGAGTAAGATACTGGATATGAAAGCTTTGCAAACTGTAAAGTCCTGAATACATTCAGGGCTTACCAGGCAGTGCCTGGCATCTATTCAGACATCATACCTAGCTGCCAAGTAAGTAAGCAATATTCATTGAATGGTGTTTAATTGGGTTTCATTGAAATGCTGAGCCTGGGCAGGTCTGTGAAGTTTGGGGAAGGGGAAGGATGGATTGGAGACAAGCTAGGTACATGAGCATGAACATTGTGAATTGAAGGGGAAGAGAATGATCCCATCAACTGGAGGGGGCATGGTGCTGGGCAGTGGGGATGTGCTGCTCACTCCCATCAGCTACCTCAAACCAGTACTTATTCAAAATCAAATCAGCATGATTATTACCTAATGGTAGCCCCCAAACAAGCTCCTAGCCCCCTTCCAATGAGATTGTCAAATTCTTATATGAAAATTCTAGAGCCACTGTGGATGCTAGGGAACAGGAAAGGTGAGAGTTTGAAGATGTGGGGTGAGCTAGGTCAGGGCTCTGAGTGTGACAGGTGAACCACAGCCAAACTAGTTATCAAGTTCTCTCTGCTGCTGTATCTGCCTACCTCACCACCTCTCATCTTTTGTTCATTCTGACTCTTGACTTTGGGAAATAATGTGGAATTCAAAAGCTTTGTCCCTACTGTGTGTGTGTGTGTGTATGTGTATTGGAATTAGGGACTATTCTCATATTAAAAGGTAGAAGTAAAGAGGCGCCAGCATCCTGAATGTCCACCCAGGATGCCAGCCAAGTGCCCCGCCAGGCTTGGACGCTGAACTCCCCTCCCATGTTGGAGGTCCTGACGGCAACCTGAGAAATTAATTGATGTTCTGTTGGGCAACTCTCCACGAGGGCAACTCTCCAGCACCCTGTGGCTTCTGCATTTGTCTTGGAAGATGACCAAGTCAGGAGTGGAGTTTGACCAAAAGTAGGTGGAATTGACTTAGAAGAGCTAACTCGGGCAGTCACTACCATCCAAAAAGGAAAAGAGAAGGTGGCTGGGAGGGAAATTGGGCAGCGTCAATGAGGCGATGCTACGTTGCTGGGAACAACTTGCAGCCGCAGCCTGGGAGGGGGAAAGTCTGGCTACGTGCAGCCACACACATCCTCTGCCTGGAGCGAAGGCAAGAAACGATTCTGCACTTGACTTCCATGTCCATGCATGGTGAAGGTGAATCCTTTTAGGCCCCTTGTGCCATGTCATGTAGAAGTAACCAGGCTGGGGGACTCTTTGTAATGGGGACCCTTCACACCGACCAGGCATCTTGCAACTGGCCGCATGGTCTTGTAGGCAGTGAACTGGGAAAAGTAGGGAGCCAGTGATCACTATTTTGTTCATGGTTGTGTGGTGACACCCTTAGAGGGGACACCAATGACCATGAACTTTTTTCTTGGAGTTGTGTTCTGTGTATCAAAGGCCACTTCTGCCTGTGTGGCTCAGTTGGTTAACCATCTGACTTTGGCTCAGGTCATGATCTCACGGTTGAAGGGTTCAAGCATCAGGCTCTGTGCTGGAAGTTTGCTCAGAGCCTGGAGCCTGCTTTGGATTCTGTGTCTCCTTTTCTCTCTGCCCTTCCTCTGCTCATGCTCTGTCTCTCTCTGTCTCTCAAAAATAAATAAATATTTAAAAAATTTAAAAAATACAAAGACCACTTCTGCCTTCATTCTTGAAATTGCTACTGGGCTTCATAGAGAAGTGGATAAAAGAGATTTTCTCATTAGAAAGGAAGGAACAACTGTTTAAGAAGTTAAGCTATAAAATTGCCGCAGTGAACAGGTTACTTGGATAAGTTGAGCTGAAAAATCACATCGGACTGATAAAGATGTGCATATACATACAACCCAATTGGAGTTCAACACCTGGGGTCTGCCTGCCTATGAACTGCTGTCCATTGGTAGGTCTTGATGGTGGTGCCATCGCTCCCCCATGGGTTCTGGAGGCTGCAGGCGTTTCCAGGCGAGGAGAGCTTTAAAGCTGTCCCGTGTGTCCTTCCCACTCTACAGTGTGTAGCTCTTCTACTCTGTCTTGTGCTGCAACCAGGTTTGATCACTGGGAAGTGAGAGAGAGAGTACCTCTGGTCAAAGTGGTGCTTGATGCCTGAAATGTGGAGTTCAAAGTTGTCATATCACAGTTAATTCTACACCTAAAGATGGAAAGGGTGGCTTTTAGAGGGTGTTGGGAACCTGCCTAATACCCTCCTTAGATGGGCTCACCCGAGACAAACCTCAGAAATGCTAATTAAATGGAGTCCTATCACTTCCTGGCATCCCCTGGCCCAGGGCTAACCCAGCTGATGGTCCAGTATTGGTGCCTCACGGATCTTCGGTCTGCAGTGAGACCTGAGGAACCACTTGTTTGAGCCTCTGATCTGAAGAGATCCTCATTTTTCATCTTGTTCTCTCAGTCTCTGGGTCCATCCAATTTTACCTACTCCTTAGTTGTGCTCCATCTTCCTTGCATGGGACAAGACAGCTCCCCCCTGGCCTTCTTTGCTTCAATTTGTCAGAATGCTTGATGAGGCTCCAGCTACCAAGTTCTATAAAGGATATCTGAAGAATGACAGGCTATTCAGGTTGGAGAAGAGGAGATGCCAGAGAGAACCATGGTCCCTTTTTTAACTCCTGGCATGAGTGTATATATCTGGAAGAATAGTCAGATTTTGGTTAGCCCAAGAGGTGGAATTCAGATCCATGAATGAGAGCTAGAGGGGGATAGATTCCAGGTCAGAATAAGGAGTTAGGGGCTGCAATAGTTGGGAGCTGAACCACCATTCAAGCAGCTGATACTGGAGGAAGGCTGTCCGTTATCAACATAGTCCCCATCGTCATCTGTACCTCACAACCATTTACTGAGTGCTCCACCAAACACTTCCCCGACATGGTCTCAGTTAGGATCTCTTCTATTTAATGCCACTTCCTTTTCTCTTGGAGGCTCATTCTCCCCCACCCCTGAGCCCTTGGGTGACTTAGAGCTTGGAATGAAGAATCTTGACAAGGCTGGAGAGTCTGGGAAAGTGTGGTGCTGGTAGGGAGGTGTCCACAGGACCACAGGGCTTAGAAAACAAAGCACCTGCTGGATGAAAACATGAATTCACCCTTCTGTATCTGATGAGTAGGCATCATCCTTGGTGGGGTAAGCAGAGACCCAGCCTTCCCTTTGTGAGCCCATTCCACACACCATGAGCGTCCCCACCCCACCTTGCATGGAAAGCTTTGTATAGAAATGAATCATTCCCAAGTTAATGTGAAATTTAAAGATTTTGGCTTCCTCTTCTAGGGCAATTTTGGATGTCAGGCTGATCTCTCCCAGTACAATGAAAATCTTTGTTCTCTTATCACTAAAGGAATGTTATGATTCTGAAAGCAAGTAGGAGTATCTCAGGAGGCTTGGTTTGCCTCAAACCAGGCTACATGGACAGATAAAGATGGATAGAAGGTGGATTGGGAGTTATTGTTTAATGGGGACAAGACTTTGGTTTGTGCTGTTGATAAAATCATGGAGCTGGATAGTAATGATGGTTGCACGACATTGGGAGTGTACTTAATGCCATTGAATGGTACATTTAAAATGGTTACAGTGGGAAAAGAAACATGAAATAGTGGTTAGGTGTGTTTAGAGACAGACGTGGGTGGGGAGTGAGGAGGGGGAGTAGATAGTGGAAGAAACAGTGAAAAGAATTGAAAGGGAATGTTTCCTCTTGTATGTTGCTGGAGGGGGTGCCCAATGGCATGGTCCTGATGGGGAGCAATTGGCCATGTTTACCAGATTCACAGCTTCTCATGCTCTTTGAGTCCATAATCTCACTACTATTCAAAGGGTGTGCCTGCTCTTGTACAAAATGAGAGAGGACAAGCATCTTGACTGTAGTGGTGTCAGGACCAATATAAGACTGGCATAGGAAACACCTAGAGGGGCTGGCTAGACAAAGTATGACAGAGCCACACCATGGAATATAATGCAGCTGTGAGAGAGGTAGAGGAGAGGGAAGAGAGAGAGAAAGAACCAGCTTCCTAGTTTCTATTGTGGAAGGGTCTCCAGAGGGACCCTTCCATATTAAAGATTTACTGTAAGGTAAACACATCAAAGACCAGAATAGTGCAAATAGAATGCTACCTTTGTGTAAAAAAAGGGAAAATCCTGAATATATATGGACTGTGTGCTTAGAGAAATACTGGAGGATACACAGACTAAACAAAGTGGTTGCCTGAAGGGACCTCAGGTGTGAGGAAGGGAGGGAGTGGACAGACAGAGTCTGTATTTTGTATATTGTTTCGATTTTTTAGAGAGAGAGCGGGAGCAAGCGGGTAAAGGGCAGAGGGAGAGAGAGAGAGAGAGAGAGAGAATCCCAAGCAGGCTTCACACTGTCAGTGCCGAGCCTGATGTGGGGCTTGAACTCATGAACTGTGGGATTATGACCTGAGCTGAAATCAAGAGTCAGACGCCTAACCAACTGAGCCACCCAGGAGCCCCTGTTGTTTTGATTTTTTAATTATATGAATAAATTACCTAATCCAATTTTTTAGGAAGGAAGGAAGGAGGGAAAGCAGGAAGGCAAGAAGGCAGGAAGGCAGGAAGGAAGGAAGGGAGGAAGAATAGAAGGGAGGGAGGGAGGGAGGAAGGGAGGAAGGAAGGAAGTAAGGAAGGAAGGGAGGAAAGAAGGAAGGAAGGAAAAGGGAAGGGAAGGAAGGAAAAAAGAAAGGCTGGGAAGGCCCTTTACAAACTCCAAAACATTCTACAGATATAAAGGTTTAATAATGAGGAAGCAATTATGATAATAATACTCTAACAGCTACCATTTCTCAAGTATTTACCAGATGCTGCACTAAATACTAAATACTTTGTATCTATGGTCTTCTTTGATCCTGACCACACCATGATTTTTATTTTTATAAATAGGAAAACTGGCAATTGGAAGAGTTAGATTGTCCAAGGCCACACTTCCGGAAAGGCACAGAGCTGGGATTGGAACCCAGATTCGTCTGCTGCCACACATGGCTCTTGACTTTGCCATACTTCCATTTGTGCCATTGCCCTGCAGTAGATTCTCTTACTGGGGTGTGGGGGGAGTGGTTCTTTCTTCTCCAACCTGCCCAGCAGCCACTGGTACCGACATAGGCATTTTCCAGGGAAAGCTCAACTCTTTAGTTGAGGTGCCATTCTTGGAAAAACCCGAACACCTTGACAGCGCCAGTCTGCCCCAGGCCGTGTGGTCGTTCTGTCTTCAGGAGGTATTTTTGGTCGCAATTTTCCTACAATATCCGGACGAGTGCCATGATTAGGCACAACACGTCTCTGCGGTTGTTGCTGGCCTTCCTGAAATATCCATCCAAGACCATGCTGGCTCCACCGCCTTGGATGGAGCCCAGATGAAGGTTTTTATGGAACATGTCTTTAAAACTGGTTAATGATTTACGAATAACTTGGCAACGAAGGCAACATATGCACAACAAAACCTTTTCCTGCGTTCAGGCAACCTCAGGACCGCGAGCTTAAACCTGCAAGAAGTCCCAGAGGAGGCCCAACAGTCAAACAAAAAATTTGGTTGTAAAAATATTTAGAACACAGGATATTTAAAAATAAGGGCTGAAGCGGAGCGTGGGCTCCATCCTATTTGACTTCAGAGGAGGGACCCCAAGTGGAGAGTAAACTGAGAAGCAAAAGTATGGTGTTTGGCAGATTGGAATTCTAGGGTTGCATTTCCCAGGGCCCAGGTGGGATTGTCCGGTGGGAGGAGGAGCTTTGCAATGAGCAATAATTGCGCCTCCGATAAACCTCGTTGGCTACGATCCTGCCACCGCACAAAACTAGGAGGAGCTTTCTCCTTCTGGGAAGACTCCACTGCGGAAGAGCGCAGCCTGTGAGTGCCCTGTGTGTTTCCACAGATGAAGCGCACACCACCCTTCCCTGGCAGCATGCTGGATGACTTGTCTCTCCCACAACACTTGACCCATTTGTTAAGTTAATGGTGCTTGGTGCCCACAGAGTGAGGCAACTGACGTGCAAGTGTTTCTCTGAAGGGGTGAGTGATGGGGTGTCCTGTGGATACTGAATTGCCCGTTTGTTTCAGGATAAATGGCCTTATTGTATTCTGTTCTTCTTTTTCTTTTCTTCTTTCTTCCTTCCTTTTCTTCCTTCCTTCCTTCCTTCCTTTCTTTCTTTTCTCTCTTTCTTTCTTTCCTTCATTCTGTTTTTCTTATCTCAGTTGATTTCCCAGCCAGCCTAGCATGTTTAAGTGTAACACTGGAGTAGGAAGAAGAAAAGTAGTGTTTGTTTTGTTTTTAAAGTTTATTTATTTTGAGAGAGAGAAAGAGAGAGAGAGAGTAGGGGAGGGACAGAGAGAGAGGGGACAGAGAATCCCGAGGAGGCTCTACACTGTCCAGTGCCTGGAACCTGATGCGGGGCTCGAACCCATGAACTTTGAGATCATGACCCGAGCCGAAATTGGACACTTAACCAACTGAGCCACTCAGGTGCCCATCGTTTTTGTTTTTTGCCATAACCAGCAGCCAAGATATCCCAGAAAATCACCCCCCTTCAGGCTATGTCATGGGGATCTGAGCAGGAAGTTACAGTTCAAGTCTCCCTGGGTAAATCCAGTCTCCTCTCAGAGTTTCTAGACCTCTTCCTGGTAAAATTTGTTGATGGGAAGTTGGCTTTTGCCTCGGTGACAGATACGTTGGAAACAGTGATACTTTCCACAGAGGTGTCAAGGGTGGCTATGGTGGGGAG
This sequence comes from Cryptoprocta ferox, assembly GCA_028646485.1. Classification (NCBI taxonomy): domain Eukaryota; kingdom Metazoa; phylum Chordata; class Mammalia; order Carnivora; family Eupleridae; genus Cryptoprocta; species Cryptoprocta ferox. The sequence goes on along the minus strand of CM053561.1, from coordinate 34,948,493 downwards.
AAAGAACTCTGATAAATAAACAGGTCCCAGAAACGAGACTGTCTGGTCATCCCAGTAGGTGTTTCCATCAGAAACATAGGGAGCATTGTCTCCTAGGCTGTCCTAGCTCTGGGCTGTGGGCGAGGCCTGGAGGTGTCCCCTCGTTAGTGACACATTTGGTAGTGGTTGTTCCCATTGGCCTACAACGTGGAGAACTTCTCTTTCCTATAGTAGCCTTCAGAGGCATCTCAGCAAGATGATGCATGATGAAGTTCACGGGAGGAGTGGAAATAATGTATACAGACTAGTTAGCATGATGCCGAGCAACAAGATGCTCAAAAGATACATTAAAAAAATTACAGAACAGAATAGTACAATTAAGAATTTCTGTTTACTCCGTAGTTGAACTTGGGCCATTGAAATTTGCTAGGCACGCTCTTCCTTTGTGTCTTTGCTCAAGCAGCTCTGGCTATTGTCAATGGCTCCCCTACACCCCCCCAGCATTACATGTAGTCACTTCTGCTTATTCTTACCTTAATGCCCATATCATCTAATGATAAAACAGCAAAATGGTTTTCTTTTCATGAGAATTTAATTGGTGCATATTTCCGCAGTCCTTTACTTTTAACTTTTTTGGGTCCTTAAATTACAGATGTGTTTCTGGGACATATACATTTTAAACAATTTAAATCCAGCCAGGTAATTCTTTTAATTGGTTGGTTGAACCTATATACATGTACTGTAATTTTAGATATGTTTGAAAGCATTCTGGGGCACCTGGGTGCCTCAGTCGGTTGAGTGTCCGGCTTTGGCTCAGGTCATGATCTCGCGGTTCGTGGGTTCGAGCCCCGCGTTGGGCTCTGTGCTAACAGCTAGCTCAGAGCCTGGAGCCTGTCTTCGGATTCTGTGTCTCCCTCTCTCTCTGACCCTCCCCTGCTCATGCTGTCTCTCTCTCTCTCTCAAAAATAAATAAACACTTATAAAAAATTTAAAAAAAAAAGCATTCTACCATTTTCTTTTTTTAACTGAAATACAATTGACATATAATATTGTATTGGTTTCCCATGTAGAACATAATGATTTGATATTCGTATATATCATGAAATGATCACCACGATAAATCTAGTTAACATCCATTACCACACATAGTTACAGAATTTTCTTTTCTTGTGATGAGGACTTTTAAGATCTACTCTCTTAGCAACTTTCAAATGCGCAATACAATATTATTAACTATAGTTGCCATGCCCCATATTATATTCCCGTAACTTACTTATTTTATAATTGGAGGTTTGTACCTTTGTCTCACTTCACCCATTTCACCCACTCCCCCACCTCCAGCCTCTTATAATAACCAATCTGTTCTCTGATACTCTGTTTTTACAATTTCTTGTCATTTCAGATTCCACGTAAGAGTGAAGTCATATGGTATTTGTCTTTCTCTACCTGACCTATCTCACTTAGCAGAATACACTCTAGATCCATCTATGTTGCAGCAAATGGCAAGATTTCATTCTTTTTTATGGTTGACCAGTATTCATGGCATATGTATCCCACATCTTGCTTGTCCAGTAATCCTCTGACACTTAGGTTGTTTCCATGTCTTGGCTATTGTAAATAATGCTGCAATGAACATGGGGGTGCAGATATCTTTTTGAGTTAATGTTTTTATTTTCTTTGGATACATACCCCGTTGTGGGATTGCTGGATCATATGGTGATTTTACTTTTAATTTTTTGAAGAACGTCCATACTGTTTTCCAGAGTGTCTGCACCAGTTTGCATTCCCACCAACAGTGCATGAGGGTTCCCTTTTCTCCACATCCTTGCCAACACCTGTTATTTCTTGTCTTTTTGATTATAGCTACCATTTTGTTCTATTATTTCTGTTTACTCTACTTTATGCTACTTCCTCCTCTTCCTCCTCCTTATTTCTGCCTTTTTTATTTCCCTCTTCATCTTCTTTGATTTGGCAGCTAGCTGTTCATTTCATTTTCATTCTTTCAGTGGTTACCCCTAAATGATCTTTAAAGTTAACAGGTTTACTTGATGTCACAAGCTCAGTTAACTTATATCTCCACCCTCTTACAAACAATTGGAGAATATTGATATGCTTAAGACTAATGCACTATCATGTTACTGTGTTTAGTATTTGGGTTCCATTTTGTTTGGTACTGCCCAAATATCCTTAATCTGATTGTTGTTGTTTTATAAATCAAGCTTGTTTAGTATTCCCTATTTGGCAATTGGTATATTTGCTCATCAATGCTTCTTTATTACTTTCTTTTGTGTTCACTTTCTCACCCCCCCCCCCCCAACTAAAATTTATCTTTTAGAAATTCTTTCTGGGAGAGCCTATTGGTGACAGGTTCTCTTAGTTTTCATTTATCTAAAAAAATTTTTATTTGACCCTCGCAGTTGAGTTACAATGTGATTTAGCAAAGAATTCTAGATTGACAGCTATTTTCATTCAGTCTTTTGAGGACTGATGTCTTGTGGTCTCAGTTTTGCTGTGGAGAAGTCTGCTAATTGTCATTCCTCTTTAGGTAATTTCTCTTTTCCCTCTTGTTGCTTTGAGTATTTTCCTCTTTGACTTTGGCGAATTACAGTTTCTCTACAAGGCATCTATAGGTGGGTTTTTATTGATCCTGCTTAGAGCTTGTGCTTCCTGAATTTGTGAATTCTTGTTTGTCATCAATTTCCAGTCATTATCTCTTTAAATAGCATGGCTCCCCCTTCCCTGTGATCTTTTCCTGAAACCCTCATTAGAGATACCAGGACAGGCATTCCCCGTCTTCTATCTGCTGTGCCTGCCGGGTCAGTGCTCTTTCTTTCTTTTTTCTTTTCATACACTACATTCTGAGTTTATCTTTCAGATCTGGTTTTATTTGACAAATTCTTTTTTTAAATATTTTAATTTATTTTTGAGAAAGAGAGAGAGAGCAAGCGGGGAAGGAGCAGAGAGAGAGGAGGACAGAGGATCTGAAGTGAGCTCTGTGCTGACAGCAGAGAGCCTGCCATCTGGGACTCAAACTCACCAACTGGGAGATCATGACCTGAGATAAAGTTGGATGCTTAAATCACTGAGCCACCCAGGTGCCCCATTACTTGCCTAATTCTTAGTGTCCAACCAAGTCTAATCTACCATTTAATTTATGCTACTCACTGAGTTTTTTTTTCCAGAGAGAGAAAGAGAGCAAGAGAAAGAGTGCTCACATGGAAGGGGCAGAGAGAGGGAAAGAGAGAATCTCAAAGAGGATCCACACTGTAGCATGAAACCCAATGTGGGGCTCTAACTCATGAACCATGAGATCATGATCTGAGCCAAAACCAGATGCTTAACCAACTGAGCCCCCTAGGCACCCCGCTACTCACTGAATTTTAAAAGTCCAGTGGACATTAAAAGAAAATTTTCATAAGCTCTTTTTGATTCTTTTCCAAATCCACCTTTTTTGTTCTATTGTGGTTGTTCCATTTTTAGGTTTTTTTTTTCATTTTCTGTTTCCTTCTTTTATACTTTTAATAATTTAAAGTCTTTAATTTTATGATCTCCATCATGTTATTCACTTACCTGAAGTTTTTGGCAGTCTTATCTGATCTTGGCTTCCTTCTTTAGCTCATGATGTGATTGCTTTTTCCTGGGTTTTTGAAATTTTGGATGGTGAGTTCATACTCAATGTGGCTTTATCTTTGGGAATCCTTCCCAGCCTCAGTTGAGGATGTATATATTTTTTTCCAGCAATAATACACTTTCATGTGCATATAAGGTACCCAACAAACACTCATCTTTGCTAATGATATGGACAAGCTACAAATATGATAACTAAGTCTCTTTACCCCTTTATTGGAAGGGGACATATTTCTTAAAATTTTTTTTTACATTTTATTTATTTTTGAGAGACAGAGAGAGACAGAGCGTGATCAGGGGAGGGGCAGAGAGAGAAAGAGACACAGAATCTGAAGCAGGCTCCAGGCTCTGAGCTAACAGTCAGCACAGAGCCTGACACGGGGCTCGAAGCCACGAATGGTGAGATCATGACCTAAGCCGAAGTCAGACACTCAACCAATTAAGCCACCCAGGTGCCCCTGGAAGCCCCACATTGGGTTCCATGCTACAGTGTGGATCCTCTTTGAGATTCTCTCTTTCCCTCTCTCTGCTCCTTCCATGTGAGCACTCTTTCTCTTGCTCTCTTTCTCTCTCTGTAAAAAAAATTCAGTGAGTAGCATAAATTAAATAGATTAGACTTGGTTGGACACTTTACCATGTGTTCTCTCTAAGCTTTTCAGGTTGTGAGTGTGTGAGATTTTAATTGTTGTTGAGACATACATTCTTGGGCCCAGAGAGTGTTAGCAAAAATTCTGGACAGGAGGATGAAGAGAAATGAACAAAACTTCTGGAATGGGGGATAGAACACTTCTTTAGTCACAGGAGGAGAGACACCATTGAACAGCAAACAAAGATGGGTAAACAGGACACCATCACTCCTGGATTGAGACAGGGATACAAAGACATGGTCACATGGTGATGGATCAGAATCTCATTGGATGCTTCAGAGGATGGAGCCTCTGAGAAAGTGGGAATAGGTTTATATAACCACTTTCCTGCTTTTATTAATAAGAGCAAATGACAGGGGCACCTGGGTGGCTCAGTCGGTTGAGTGTCCGACTCTTGATTTTGGCTCAGGTCATGATCCCAGGGTCGTGGGATCGAGCCCCACATCTAGTGCCATGCTGAATGTGGAGCCTGCTTAAGATTCTCTTTTTCTCCTTCTGCCCCTGCCCTGTTTGTTCATGCTTGCTCTCTCTCTCAAAAAACAAAAAAGTCAAAAAAAAGCAAATGACAGTAAAGAGTCCAACATACCCTGTGCCAGGTACTATGCTAAGGGCTTTATCTGCATTCCTTCATTTGATCCTCATAAGAACTCATGGAGGAGGCACTCTCCCCACCCCCAACTATACAGATGAGGTCATTGAAATTTGAGAAGCTAAGAAACTTAACCCAGACCCCACAGCCAGGGAGAGGAACAGAGCTGAAATTGGAACCCAGCTCTGTCAACTCCAGAGCAGGCACATGGAGCCACTTCAGGGCTGGGCTAGCATTTCCACTGGGTTATGATGTAAAAAACTTTAATACATGTAGTAGGTCCTTCAGACACCCCTCATGTGGTGGTGGGAGGGCTGCTACGGATAGGAAGACTCAGTTATTGAACCTGTCAATAGCATACAGCACATGGCATATGGTGGGTGCTTAATAAATATTTACCCCCTAAATAAATAATGTTTTTTTTCCTTTGAAGAGTTGGGGAGCTGAGCCCCAGGGAAGTGGACTAGGACAGTCAGGTTGAGACTGTTCCCTCTCTGGCTTCACCCTTGGCTTTAATGTGTTTTGTTTTGTTGTGTTTTGTTTTTATTTTTGAGAGACAGAGAGACACAGCATGAGCAGGGGAGGGTCAGAGAGAGAGGGAGACACAGAATCCGAAGACAGGCTCCAGGCTCTGAGCTAGCTGTCAGCACAGAGTCCGACGCGGGGCTCAAACCCACCAACCGTGAGATCATGACCTGAGCCAACGTAGGAAGCTTAACTGACTGAGCCACCAGGGCGCCCCCACCCTTGGCTTTAAAGTACTGCACAGTCAGCTGCAGAGACCTGTGTCCTGATCACTTTCCCTGACAAGGAGGCTGGGCCGGAGGGAATTCTCTAGAAGCGTGTCACACTACAAGCGGATAATGGTGACGGGGAGTCATGGCCTGGCTGTTTGGAGCTTCTCTTGGCTGGGTGGCAGTTTCTAGATATGAATCCTGCTGAGTCTTATTGTCAGTCCTCATCTTGGTGAGGGCAGCAGTGTACACAATGAGGGGTTCCTTCCTTGACTCACCTCCTGCACACGTAGCCCAGGCCCACCCCAGCCAGCCAGGAGGCTTTATAGAGCTGCAGGGTCTCCCTGGACCCCACCTCTCAAGTATCTTTTCTCCTGGACAGTGAGACAGCCCAGCCCAGAATGAGGGAGGCTGGGGGTTGGAGGGGATGAAGGTTCACCCGCCGGGATTTGCCACCAGGATTCTGTGTATCATTCCTTTAGAGGGGGAATGACTTGCTGCGGAAGCTCTGGAGCTCTGGAAACCCCCTGTGTCACAGCCACAACTGGCTGTGCTTTGCTGGGGGAGGCAACTGGCTCCAGGCAACTGTGTGCCTCGATATCTTCCTTGTGTCTTGGGTCTCCTTTCTCTTTCTTTCTGGTTCTCTCTGACTTTGTCTCTGTCTCTTTCTCTGTCCTGCCTTTGTCTTTTCAATTCATTTCTTCCCTCTCCTTCTCATCTTCAAGTTCCTCTCCAAGGCCTCACACTTCAGTTCCTATGAACTTTTACACAGCTCTGCCCCCAAATGCCTTCTTTCTCTCCCCAGGGATACTCATTCTGCTCTTTGCCTTCATCTGAGCCGGCCCCCCTGTGGCCTTGAAAGGTCCTGGCTTGCCTGCAGCCCCAGGGCTCATCCCACAGAGGCTCTTCAATGCTCTCATCTTGGCCTCAGGCTGAGCTTGGCCTCCAGTGAGAGGCCCAGGAGCTAGGCTGCTAGAGGCACCTGCTGAGTTCAAAGTCCCCCACCGGGGAGCATTTGCTGGGCTAACTAGGACGCCCGCCCCTGCACAGTGCACAGAGGCCCAGATGCCAGGGGGGTGAACTTCCTGGGGCCAGCCACCATCCTAGGGGACTTCTGAAGTCCTCTGTGCTGACCCACAGTGGGGGCTCAGGGGGACAGTGGGCTCTCCATGGGGTAAAGGGCCTCATGGAGCTCTGAGACCCAGATTAGCATTTTAAAGAAAGGTTGGCAAGAAGGAATTTCTGAGACTTGCTGGGAGCAGAAGGGATGATGGTGAGAAATGTTTACCACCCGCCCCCCCCCAGTCCCCAACAGGCTGACCAGATGGCATTTGAGAGGGGCAGGGAAGGCATCAGGTAAGGAAGGGGGAGACTTGGATTCGAACTTCAGTTCAGCCACTAGTGAGCAGAGTTTGGGCAGGTTACTTAGTACCTCCAAGCCTTACTGTCCTCCCTTCTCAAAAGAAAAAGACAAAAAGGGCTCTGAAGTCCTCCCAACCCTACCCTGATGATGGCCCAGGGGGGAGGCAAGGGGCCAGATGACCACCAAGGCTGCTGTTGTCCCCTGACCCGTAGAAAGGCCTCAAGAAATACTAGCCCTTTGTGTGACTTCGGACAAGGTACTTAAACTCTCTGAGCCTCAGTTTCTACATCTACGTGGTGAGGGTAATTCTTGCTTTATATGATCCTGTAAGAATTATATCAAGCAGGAAACAGACAGCGTTTCTCAAAGGGTGAAGGGTGGGGCCCCAGGCAGTGCCAAGGAGGATTTTAGCTCACACTCGATCCTGGCACTCAACGAGAAAGTCATACCCGGTTCAGTTCTTTTTAAACCTAGTTGCCACGGAGACAGTTGGCATGTCTGTACCATCTCTGTAACACTCATCCATTTCTCTATTTAGCAAAGGGAGTCCAGGCCCCAGTGTGAGGGCCTTTAGGTGACAACCCTAAGCTCTGATCTGATAACATGGTTTTTATTCATTATGTCTATTTTTATACTTCTCTCTTATTTATTATTTGTATATTTATATATATTTTTTTACTTATTCGTGTTTTTCATTGTCATTGGTTTACCTTCTATTTATGGCAATGCTAGTTTTTCACAAAGCTTGTGTTATAAAATTTTCTTTTGAAATAAGTTTGAATAAATGATAGGAGCCAATTGGAGACAAATGTTAAACACTAGTAAAGGCAGCATGGTGATATAGTAAAATTGTGGAGATGACCTAAGAATAGGAGAAATGCTTGTATTAAAGGTGGGGATATGTCAAGTGGTGATCATGGGGCGTAATCATGACTGTTGCTGCCCTGGAAGGAGGGGGCATGGGCGGCCTCCCTGCCATTTCTCTGCCTGTTGTCTCAGCTCCCAGGTAGTGCTGGTGATGCCAGCCTCCCCAGAAGACCCATGGATGCAAGAGCGGGAGCAAACCCTCTGGGCAGGGCAACATGAGAATAAACTCTGTTCAGTCTCCTGACTGATTCTGACTTACACGGTCTACCCCATTGAATGGCACGGGAAGCCGCTTCAATGGCCACCAGATTATGAACCACTGAACTTTTACAATAACGACAAAGGGGCTGGAATTCCCATCTGAGCCATTGTACTTTAAACAGAATATGTATTACCTTCTGAAATAAAAGCCGCTTATGCGTACCAGCCAATCTGTCTCAGTAGAGTGCCACCAAGACAGATCTTGATAGATGAGCCAAGAACAAGTCAAATAAAAAGCTTTAAGTCCATGACTATCCATCACCGAGGGAGTTCCCAGGATCGAGAGGGCAGCTTGTGGGTTACTTTGTTCAACCTATAGCTTTCAGTTTTGTTAGGAGGAGGGAAGAACGAAATGAGATTGATAGATAACCAAAGGGATGTTTTTGTAAGCCTCCAATTCACTGTAGTACCTTGCAGGAAATTCACTTAGCACCATGTCCGGATGTTCCTGGAGGGTCTCTAAAAGCAAAGATTCAACCACGCACCTGGCAGTGTCTGCCTCTAACAGTCTGCTCCATTCCAGCTCCACAGTGCAAGGTGTCTTTCCAGGAGTATCTCAACTACCTATAGTGTGTGCTCATCTAAGCCCATGTCAGAGGTCCCCAGGAAGAAGGAGCTGGTAAAGCACTCAGTGGATGCCCCCAAACAGCAGTGGCTTCAGCACCTGGGAAAACCAGAGGTCACTCCTCCCTGTATCTGGATTTGCTAGAATGGCCAGGCAATTGGCACTGCTCTTTTGGCTTAGGACAGCCATGCAGAGTCCCCTGAAAAAAATTCCCTAGGTGGAGGACTCAAGGTCTCAGGTTCTGGACAATGGTGAGTATCTACCTCTCCTTTTTGTCCTCAGGCTATATTCCTAGAATGGTGTTTTATACATTCTGGAAACTTGTGTTCCTCCACTGAAACATGGCAAGCCCCTTCCATAAATACTTAAAACATTTTTTTAATGTTTATTTATTTTTGAGAGAGAGAGCGAGGGAGAGAGAAAGAGAGACAGAGAGCAGAGGAGGGGCAGAGAGAGAGGGAGGCACAGAATCCCAAGCAGGCTCCAGGCTCAGCTATCAGCACAGAGCCCAATGCGAGGCCCAAACCCATGAACTGTGAGATCATGACCTGAGCTGAAGTCAGGAGCTTAACCGACTGAGCCACCAAGGCACCCCCCCATAAAGACTTTTAATAAACTTTCCTCTTTAACTCGGTGGCTAGTTTATTGGTCTGTAGCCTTTATGTCTTATTCTTCTGCAACTCCCAGGGCATTGCTAGATTGGGTTTTTGTCTAGTCTTGTTCCTTTCTTTTAGTAAAAATACTGCAGAAGCAGGATTTCTTGGTTTTGTACAGATAGCCTTACCTCTTATAGAAATACCACAGTTTATAATTTTGGAAGCTATGAAATCATTCTCTCATCTTTGGAAGTAGAAAGCTTGACAACTATAGGATAGATACTAAAGCTGAAGAAGGGATGTGACCTTCAGGGAGGCCAGGAATCAGTGCGAAAGGAAGGGATGGATCCTGCTCTGGATAACGTTGTGCCCAAAGTGGACACCGAAGGAGCAGTCGGAATTAGAAGTCAGTGAAACCCACAGAATGTCTGACTTTCGACTCATCTTTCCTTTTTCTCAAGAGGATTTCTAAGTGGGATGGACGGTCTTGGCATTGTCCTTGCATGCAAATGTGACACAAGCTTCCAGGCAGAGGCAGGAGGGAGGCCCTCAGGTCATCTGCACAGTCCCTTTTATGGGGCACTCATTAGAGCACCTTGCAGCATGAGGGATGAGTTCCCTGTTAGACTGCCCAGATCTTTTTTTTAAAATATATTTTTAATGTTTTTATTTATTTTTGAGAGCGAGAGCAAGAGAGAGCATGAGTAGGGGAGGAGCAGAGAGAGTGAGAAACACAGAATCTGAAGCAGGCTCCAGGCTCTGAGCTGTCAGCACAGAGCCTGATGTGGGGCTCGAACCCATGAACCGTGAGATCATGACCTGAGCCAAAGTCGGACGCTTAACCGACTGAGCCACCCAGGCGCCCCTAGACTGCCTAGATCTTGAACCACTGCTTTTGCAAAGACAAAATCTGGGACTTTCTCAGAAAAGGATTAGTAAGTCTCTTGGTTTGGTTTGGGGCACCTGGGTGGCTCAGTCTGTAGAGCATGTGACTCCTGATCTCAGGGTCATGAGTTCAAGCCCCATATTGGGTGTGCAGCCTACTTAAAAAAAATGTCTTTTGGTCTGGAAGTAGGAACAAGTTGGATAGTATCGAGGAGTATCTCTTCACTTTTGGCTCCTTCTTTCCCCACCAGTAAAAATGGGTGCACTAGTTTTTGCCCTGCCTGCCTCCCAGAAGCAAGGTCTGCAGTACTGACCACTAATCACAGAATGAAAGGGAGATGGGAATTTGCAGAACTGTTATTTGGGAAGTCCTGTAGAATGCAAGTGTGAGTTGAATTCAAACCAGGGCCACGGTCCCTGAGTTAAGTCTACTGTGGCCCAGCCAAGGATGTAGTTTAGGGGAGTGAAGACTATATTCTTGCAAGTTTGTATCTTGACTGGAGACAAGGACAGAGGAAGATACGGCACTATTCTTCACATTCGTCACTCAGCATTGGCTAATATGAGGCCAGTGATGAAGGGCAAGGCTGGGAGGTGTCCCACAGTCAGCTTGGCTCCCACAGGCACCCTCCCTGGAAGACAGGTGCTGGGTCTAGGATGAATGAATATTAGTGAAAATCTCCGTCAGGACGTCTTTTTGACTGCTATGAATCATTCACACTCGGTGTTAGGATTTATTTTAAAAGATGTTAAATTTCAGAATAATTTAAATGTCAGCAGTATACTATCTAATGAAATATTATTCAATTATTTTTAAAAAGTATGTTTTCTTGTGATATTTTAATGACATGGAGAAAATAACTTACACTTTATAGATCTTTTTTTTTTTTTCAATTTTTGAGAGACAGAGAGAGACAGCGCAAGCAAGGGAGGGTCAGAGAGAGAGGAAGGCACAGAATCCGAAGCAGCCTCCAGGCTCTGAAATAGCTGTCAGCACAGAGCCCGACATGGGGCTCAAACCCACGAACCGTGAGATCATGACCTGAGCCGAAGTCGGACGCTTAACCGACTGAGCCACCCAGGCGCCCCACCTTACACTTTAATTTTAAGGGAAAATAGGATAAAAATTAGATGTTCGGTCTAGCCCTAATTTTTTCAAAAATACACCCCTGTTAAGGATATAATGTGAAAGAAATATATAAAAATATCCATCATGGCAGGGCTCCTGGATGGCTCAGTCGGTTAAGCATCAATTCAGCTCAGGTCATGATCTCACGACTTCAGCTCAGGTCTTCGTGATTTCGAGCCCCGTGTCTTCGGGCTCTGTGCTGACAGCTCAGAGCCTGGAGCCTGCTTCAAGTTCTGTGTCTTTTCCGCTCTCTTTGCCCCTCTCCTGCTCACGCTCTGCCTCTCTCTCTCAAAAATAAATAAACATTAAAAAATTGTTTAAAAATATCAGTCATGGTTATTGGTAAGTTGTGGGATTCTATTCTTTCATGAAATATTTATTTTCCAAATTCTTTGAGTCCGAATTATTCTTATAAGCAGAAATAAACATAAAATAAATATTTATTATAAACAAATCCCTCAAAGCTTGCTCTCTGAGTCCCTCTCTCCATCCTGGGGACCAGTGCTTCCTTCTGGAACTCAGAGGCTCTTGGGCATGGTTTCAGAGGTGGACTCTTCCTTGTTCATTCTCAGTCACAAAGAGAGACGTTGCTCCAAAGGTAAGGCACTCTTGTCACGCCCAGTAACTTGAGCAGATCTAAGACTCAAGTTCTTACCTGTAAAACGGGAGAATGGCTACTGTCCTTTTTTACAGCACAAAGAGATTATAAAGACTGAAGGAAGTAAGGAAGGCGAGAGTACTTTAACCATTTAGAACAAAACACTATGGTCATTTAAGAAGTGGTAGGTTGCCCAGGGTAGATACAGCTTAGAGGACCTGACGTCAAAGCATGGTAACAATACTAACCCTGTTAGCTGCCTTTATCACAATGCTTTATATGTTGGTAGGACTGGCAGTTGGGTAATCAATATTATTGTGGCTGCAGGATTTTACAGTAGGACTTTCTTCTTTGGAATTTTCACATCAAATTTCTGACTTTTAATAGGCCCCCTTTTCATTCACCAAATATTATCAAGTCCCAGGAATGGTCACCAGAGGGCGCTAGATCACTTACGGTCTCCACCTGGCTTCCGCATAGCAAAATCACCATGATTTATTATGTCAAGTATCGGAACTGGGTCCAGGTGGGGAAAAAAAATGAAATCTAGTATACATTAACTATGATGTTGGGCCAACCCTTAAGTAAATAAGCTTCTTTTTTCCTCCTTGGCTATTGCTTTAGTCGCTCTGCTTTTTTCGTTTGTATGTTAATGTACTTTTATTTATTTCTTTTAAATCAGTTCAGATAGTTCAGATTAGAATACTTTAGAAAGTTGAAACTCTGGTTTGCTTTGAAAGCTGAGATAGGCCACATTCACATGGTAAAGAGGCTGCCCTCCCCCTGGAAAAGTTTATAAACGTATTTAGAAATAAATAAACGGCCTGTATTGTTTTTGGGACAGAAGGGGTTGACGTTTCTATTTGTGGTTAGGCTTTCAGTTCTCGTGCAACGGCCCTCAGTTCCCAGCCTGCAGACAGGCCTACAAGCGGGGACGTGCACTGGGGCTATTCCGAAGTGCTTCTCTGTACTCTGCCCTGGGAGTGGAGCCGGGGACTGGCTGTGAGGCCCTCCAGGCGGTAGTGTAATGACTGCAGCAGAGAGGGGATGCTTTCCCTCAGTTCTCATCCCAGCTGAGGGGCCTTGTGGGGTGCGGAGCAGCAAAGTGGGGACAGGGACTGCACAGGGACAGGGACAAAGTCGTGTCTGGACTCCTCTCCCCCATGGCCTGGAGCACATGGCCTGATGCACGCACACACATAAGTACTGGTTTGGGGGTCAGAACATCTGGTCAGAGTTTGGCTGTCTGTGTTTTGGATCGCGGTAGTCATAGCCAAGATCTATATAATTTTTTTTTTATCCCCCTTACCAATAACCAATGTTATTTGTGGGTAGATAGGCAGAGCAGTTCCTGTTTTTATTCCAGGTTTATGAAGGAGGAAGCACAATGAATGCAAAAGGCACCCGAGGTTCCTTTGAAGTTTGAGGTTCCATTCCATCCCTGTATAAGTTCCTCCTCAATTAAGTGAGGCCAGGGGCAGGTTTTCCGAACCTGGTGCTGACGTTGGTGGATGATAAGAAGTAGCAGGAAAGGTGGGCAGGTGGGCCTGGTGGATGGTGGCACTCTCTCATCCACTGCCTACCAGTCGGGCCATCCCAGGAGGTGCCGTGGGACTGGGAGGGTATTGACTTCGACCGCAGCAAGGGACCCTGATGAATCCCAACTCAGCCTAGGTTTTGTAGAACACAGAAGTTGTCATAGAGGCAGAGGTGTGCCGAGAGCAGGAGATAGGGCCTCCCAGCACCCTGTGGAAGGATGAGGGGGTGGTGAAGGCGAATGTGGAGGAGATACACCGGTGGGGATCCTGCAGTGAGGGTGACCGAAGTCACAGCAACCAGTGGCCTCTTGCTAGTGTCCCCAGACTGGTGCTGGAGGGGAACTCAGGCTGTGGGGCTGTTCAGGAGGGCCTGGAGGGGATCCACTGGTTTGCAGAAGCTCAGTTGTAGGGGGGAGGAAATCCATTCTGGGGGTTTCATATCCCCTTGGGCAAATGGTCCTACCCTTCTCTGCTCTTTTTATGCTATGGGTGTTTTATTTTCAAATTTTAAATCTTGTACTTATTAAGGAAAGTCCTAAGCTTTCATGGCATATGCTGAGGCCCAAAGGTAGCAAAGCACAGCTGTTTAGAAGGCTAACAAATCAAAGGAATCTCAAGGTCACGGTTTACCTTCTTGCACATCTTCTCAGCACTTCTGGGCCCAACTCCTAACCCAGTGCTGGGAAGAACCCAGGGCCTTTGCATGGACTAAGGCAGCACAGATGTGTTGTGTGTGGCTGGTGAGCACGAAGTAGGAGGCTGTGGGTACTCTCTGGGTGACAGCTTCACTTTTTGGAAAATATCGCCTGTAGCTCCCTTTTAACATAGCTTTTTGAGTATCAACTATTCAAGAGCTCTTATCTCATTCTGCTTCCCCCTTTGACATTGGTTTTGACCCTTTCCTAATGAGTGTGTGTCCTGAGCCCAGTGAACATATTCTCAATGAGGCTGGAGAAGCTGCAAACATTCCCTTCATGCTCTCTGCCCAGCTGGGCCTCCCTTCTCAGGTCCTCCCAGCACCCTAGGGCCTCCAAGGGCAGGGGGGTGGGGATGGTGGTACTCTGGCTCAGGCAGAAGCAGCACTCGCCTATACAGTTAAGGATGCTAACCTGGCCCTCACCACAGGAAGGGCTGAAAGGAACCTGATAACTCTAATTAGGCTTAAACTAATGAGCTGGAAACTTTGGGGAAACCACTGAAGGGAGAATGTGACCATCTTCCTTCTAATTAGCACTGGAAAAACTTGTGGTCCAACTGGTAGCCAAGAGCTTTGAAGGGCAGTGTACAGAGGGAGCAAAATTTCCCAGAGCTTTGGAACAGGTATTCCTCTGTGGTGTAGGGATAGAGAGGCTGCTGAGGAGGGAACACCCCAAAAGGGGAAAAGTAGGCTTGAATGGAGCCTAGAGTGCCCCCTTCTCCCAGTTGCCCTCCTCACTCGGTGAGGCTTGGGGCTAGATAAAAGGGGAAGGGTTTGGGGGAACTCTACTGTCTAATGAAGCCTGCACCATCCCTGCGGCCAGGTCCCCCCTCCGCCCCCCCCCCCATCTCTCTACTCTCAGGCAGCCTCGGTCGCTTAATAAGGAAAAGGCAGAAAAACCACCTGCTGCTGTCAGGGGCCACAGACCACCAGCCAGCCTCCAGCCATGCGTGGGGCACTGGGACACCTAGGAAGAACTAGAGGGAAGAACGAACTAGAGGCCCGAGGGGATCGAACTAGGGTGTCCTGGAGAAGGGTCTTCCTCACTCCCGAGGCCCAGGATTTGGAGGTGTCCAGCAGTGGTGTCGACAGCTGGTCACTCCGTCCCTCCCCACCAGGGACTCCTTTGGTAAAAAAAAAAATAGCCTGCCATGGGTGCCCCGCCATCCTCCTCGGCCCCCCCAGGTCGCTCGGCTGGGGGCACAGCACCTTGGAGAGAGGCGCCCTATCCCGCGCCTTGACTTGGGCACTCTACCTTGCGCTCTGGGGGTCAGGGGCGCGTGCCCGGCGGCCGCCGAGGGATCAGCCTACCCCCTGCCCAGCCTCGAGCCGAGGTGAGCCGGCGCCGCGAGCCTCCTCCCCTCCCGCCTCGGGCGGCCTGAGCCCGCGCCCGCTCCAGTTGCTGCAGCTGCTGCTGCTGGCGGCTGCGGGGAGCGCGCCGAAAAGGCTCGTGCGGCGAGGACGGGGACGAGGAGGAGCCGGAGGAGGCGAGGAGGAAGAGCGAGCGGAGGCCGAGGAGGCTCGGCGGCGTGGCAACGCGGCTCAGGGATCCCTGGGGGCACGGGCTAGCGGCCGCGGCGGCCGGGCAGCGGGACACAGTGGACCTTCCGTGGCCCGGCGCGTGCAGGGGCGGCGAGCCGGAGCCGAGCGCAGCCGGGGACCGCGGGCTGGCACGGGGGTGTCCCGCCGGAGGGGGCTGACCACCCATTATTAACTAGTTGCCGCCTAATAAGCCAGGAGCGGCGGGTGAGCGGCGCGGGCTGCGCGCGGGGAGGGTCCCGGGCCCGAGCGCCGCGCACTTGCGTGGCGCACGGCGGGCCGGCGCTCAGAGCCGGGGCGGGCCTGGGGGCGGCGCAGACCCCGGGTGCGGGCGGCCCGCGGCGCCCCCTCGCTCTCGGCGCTCGGGGCCGGCGCAGCCCGGGGCGAGCGGGACGCGGGCCGGGGCGGGGAGCCGCCCGCGCGCTCCATCCCCTCCCCCCCCGGGCGGGCGGCCGGGGGGAGGGCGGGCGGCGGCGGCCCGCCGTATATATCTCGGCGCACCCCGCCAGGTCGCGCACAGCGCCCCGAGCCCAGGCGCCTCCCCGCCCCCTCCCCGCGCTCCGCGGCGGCGGCGGCGGCAGCAGTAGCAGCAATATGGCTGTTGATGGGTGTTCGGGGTGGCGCTGGCGGCGGGAGGAGCTCCCCCGAGCCCCTGCGCCGGCTGCCCGTTGCTAGCTATGGCAAATGGTGGCGGCGGCGGCGGCGGCAGCAGCAGCGGCGGCGGCGGCGGCGGCGGAGGCAGCAGTCTTAGAATGAGTAGCAATATCCACGCGAACCATCTCAGCCTAGACGCGTCCTCCTCTTCCTCCTCTTCCTCCTCCTCCTCTTCTTCCTCCTCCTCCTCTTCCTCCTCGTCCTCGGTCCACGAGCCCAAGATGGATGCGCTCATCATCCCGGTGACCATGGAGGTGCCGTGCGACAGCCGGGGCCAGCGCATGTGGTGGGCTTTCCTGGCCTCCTCCATGGTGACTTTCTTCGGGGGCCTCTTCATCATCTTGCTCTGGCGGACGCTCAAGTACCTGTGGACCGTTTGCTGCCACTGCGGGGGCAAGACGAAGGTAACGCGTGCCCCGGGCGCCCGCCCCCTGCGCCAGCCCACCTCCTCGCTCCTCACCGCGCCGTGCCGCCCTCCATCCCTGCCTGCCTTCCCCGCGCCGCCTGCCCTTCCCTCCGCTCTCCCCGCGCCCTGCTCGACGCGGCGGGCGGCGCGCCGGGGCTGAGGAGTTGCCCCCAGCCGGTGCGCTCCGGGACGCGGACGCCCGGTGCCGCGTCCCCTTGTTTACGGTGGGGTCGCCGGCGGCCGCGGTTGGGGCCGGGCGGGGGGACGCGCGCCGCTCGGGTGCGGGGGTGCGGGGTGGGGAGAGCCGAGCCCGCGGGCCGCGAGGCCGCGGGGGGCAGCCGGGTGCGTGTGCCGCACGCCTCGCCCGCGGCGTCCCGGCTCCTGGCGGTGGGCGAGGGGGAGCACGGCAGCCCGCACTCCTGGAAACCTGTTGGGGAGAGGAGTTCGCGGAGTCAGAAGGAAGGGGAAAGCCTTTGGACAGGAGAAAATCTTTTGGACCAGGGAATCCCAGGGGAGGAAGCTGGCCAGAGGAAGTGGGGGGATCTCGGGGACAGCGGGGGAAAGTTGGGGAGATGCATCCCAGTTTCGGAGGCAGCCCACGGAGGCTGCCACTTTAGGAATGTGGCAAGGGCGCACATTTGATGTCACCTTCCTCTCCATCCCTTGGATGTTCGCTTGGAACATACCCCCACCCCAAGTACTTCGGCCTCTATATTCGCGCCCCCCCACGCCACCCCCTTTAGGTGCCCGGAAATGCCGCCAGCAGCGGGGAGCTGGAGCAGGAGGTCCGCCCGAGAGCCTCCGAGGCCGCGGTTTCGCGCGGAGTCTCCTCCCCAGCGCTTCTGAGGTGGCTGGATGTCGGCTTAAGCTATTCCTGGCGCTTAGACGCCCACCAGCACCGAAGCTCACTACACCTTAAGTATGGTTGCTAGGCTGACTGCCTGGTCTGTCGCCGTGTCCCTAGAGATGTCCTCTTCCCTCCTCCTACCCCCCCCCCTCCCCGCCAATGCTGAAGGTGAGGGGCTGGGGCAGTTTTTCACAGAAAACTGCATTAAAAAAAGAACTGGAAAAAAGAGGGACCGAGCTGCTTTGTGTTTGAGTAAGTCACACCCTAGGGGACTTCCCAGCGCCAACATTTTCAGAGGGAGGGGAGATCAAAGGGAATTGGCGAACAGTGCAAGGTGGAGGCAGATCTTGGTCGGATGTTCACACCTTTTTTCTAGCAAAGTGAATCCCAGGACCCCTTAAACTTCCAAAGGGCTGGGCAACTTGTAGCAGTCTCCTTAGTTGCTGTGGGGAGTAGGGAAGTCAGGGGCTGTGGGTGAAACTCGAGGGTGAACCCAGGCTTTCTCTCCTGATCATTAATTATACACGGCGCTGGGTGCTGGAGCTCAGCTGAGTCTTGTGGTAGCACATTCGTGTTTTGGAAAGTCCTGATGTGTTGGAAATAAGGGAGAAAAATAAAAGCCATCTCTCTCTTTCCTCCTCCCACTTCTCGGGAGGCTTCCAGATGTTGGCCAGGCAGCTTTCTTTGGAGTTACCTCCTCTGCCATTGGGGGTTCTCCTTCCTTGTCCAGGTGGGAAATCTCCCACATTCCTGAGAAGCAAACAGGTTAAGCAAAATCTGAACCGTGAGACCCTGAGATGCTGCTTCATGCTTTAGCCTTTCTCTTTCCAATTTCTTTTTTTTTTTTTAATATTTATTTTTGGGAGAGTTCAAGTGGGAGAGGGGCAGAGAGAGGGGGACAGAGGATCCAAAGTGGGCTCAGCACACAGCAGCCAGCCGGGGGCGGGGCTCGAACTCACAAACCACAAGATCAAGACATGAGCCGTGAGCCGGAGGTTTAGCCCACTGAGCTGCCCAAGTGCCCCTTATCTGTTTCTTAAGCTTCTTGATCACACATCCCCTCATCTCCTCCTTCTCTCACAGTCTTCTGTCTTGGAGGGTTTTTCTGTTTGTTTGGTTTTTCCTTTACCAAGAGTCAGTGTCTGCTCGTAGAGGAGAGAGAGCTCTGGGATGTGAACATGTAAAACGTTCTCTAGACTAAGTGGTTTTGGTGAAGTTTTGAACAGCCTCCTCATCCTTAAGAAATTGGGCCTTCTTGATAATAATGAAAAGCTTTCCAGTGAGTCAAAATAAGTTTTGGTGTTTCTGTGATCCTGGGGTTTTTAAACACGGCTTTCGAGTCCTTTTATGCTAGGGGTTCACGGATGCCACGGCAGTACCTGTGATGAAACGCTGATTGGATGGTTCACATAAAGAATGTCTTCCATAAATGATGACCAAACGTAACTTCTGTCGTTCTTCTTAAGAAAATAGGTTTTTGGCAACGATCATGAGAAAAAAAAAATCCCTATATATATTAGGCTCTGTTTTGTAGGTCCAAGACCTGCTGAGTTGACGTCACTGGGAGTTTCTACAAAAAAAATCAACCTGGGGTGAGAGAGGCTTGCAGTTGGTTGGGAGGATGTGAGGCCAACGTAGGATGAGGTCAGGGCACTTTTGATCCCATTAGAGTCCACTGTAAAACATTCCCAGAGTTACTTAATAACTGCCCCTTAATTTGCTCACTTAAACCATGTGTAGCTGGCTCATTACACCCATTAATAGTAACTTAGGCCTCTTCTAAGCTTAACTTTCTACCCCTGAGGTCTGTATTTTTACTGCCGTCATGGTTTCTTGTCTTTCATCCTTTTTGCTTTCCAAATATTTGGTAGTTGTTGAGATGCCATACAGAAGAATGCATTTGGCCCAAGTTTGGTATAATTATTTTAGTGTGGGGCTTCCCAAGCAAACAGACTACTTTTGCAGAGAATTCTGTTGGCCCTCAGATGTGCCCACCCTCACCCTCAATCAGTCCCAAGATAGTTTGACCAGGATGTGGTGTCCTGTGGAGGCTTGGATTTTTAGCATCTGAAATTCCACGGACGTAAATTTTCAGCCGGGCACTGTGACATCACACGTATTTGGCCCCTGGGACGGCACCATCCTTTTTGATCCAAGGAACCCGAGACTATAGATGTGCCTCCCAGGGCATCTCATGATTTGTACCTTTGGTCTCTGAATCGTAAATGGTGAGTGACTTTACTATTTTGAAAAGAACGGCATGTGGACTTTTTTTTTTTTTTTTTTTTGGAAATGAGAGAACTAATCACATTGCCCCTTGTTGGGAACTTGGGCACAATCATCTGGTGCTGTGTTCTTTGCTGTCCTTTTTCACATCGTTGTTTGTTTTTTTGTTGGGTTTCATCAGAGCTCTGTGTTCACTAGGCTGTGATGTTTTGAGGTCCAATCCAGTTGCAGACTGTAGTGAACAGCGAGCAGCTCAGGCAGCCTAGATAAGGCCATGACCTTGAAGAAGTCATTTAACATCTCTGGTCTCTTCTTCCTTGTGTTTAAAACGTGGAGATTGAATTCTGTGACTTCTGATGCCCCTTCCTGCCCCGTGACTCAGTGTCACAGGTTGGAAGGAGTTGAGAAACTATGGGTAAAGTTTCTAGCTCAGAATGTGTTTTGTAATTTTCTGGTCAGTTTTTTAGGAATTCAGCCTTGGAGTGCCTCTGTGTGTTTCCTCTACCAGCACACAAGCTGCTTCTCTTCAGATTAGTCTGGGGAAACTGAGGCCAGCTCTCGATGGAGCTGTGGCTTGCTGGGGGACCTGGATGTGGCGAGGCAGGGGCTCTCACCTGCTTTCAGTTTGAGCTGTCCTTCCTGTAGAAGTTGGGCTTGATCGAGCCTGGTCTGCATGTAATGAATTATTGAGGTATTGTCTCCATGGCTGTGTCTGAGAAAACAACACGTTTTCTCTGTCAGGTTCGTGACTAATATAAACATCAGATCCCGTTATGGCTTGGTAATTACCCAGAGTCTGGCCCGATGCATCCAATCAGGCACTGAGCTTCAGTGCCTCAGAATTCTTGATTCCATATCAGACCTGCTGCCTCTTGTCATCTTGGGGCTTGCCTGCATTGGACGACCTTCAGATAATTCTCTTTGATCAGGTCACTTAGGGTGGCCTTGGAGGAGCTCTCAGGTCTCAGTCACTGGGGAGTTAGAGCTGACCTTCCCTCGTGCGGAGAGATTTTGCTGCTCATTCCTGGCTCTCTTTGTGGAAATGCACACTTCAGTAGAGACTCAGCAGTCAGACCCAAGTGCAAATCCTGAATCTTATTAGCAGGGCATCTTTGGCTGGTAGCCATTGCGTGCCTTGGTTTCTTCATCTGTAAAAAGAGCATAAAACGATGCTTACTTTGTAGGATGCTTACGAGGGAGGAGTAGCAATAATGGGTATACAGGACCCAGCAAATGCCTGGCACTAAGCAGGCTTCCTGTAAATAGCTCCACAGAGTGGTGAGTTTGTTTTCTCTTTGATTCCTTGCGTGTTTGACCCCAGAGGGGCACAGACTACAACAAATAGAACTTGTGAGCCTGAAGGAACCTCTAGACTCTGAAGTCTACTGTCCTTGGGTCAAACAACCAGCTAGGGTCACACTGAGATTTGGGCTCCTGGCCCTTGGCTGTGGCGAGACTGGAAGATTGGGAAGGGCAGCCAGGGAAGGGTCTGCGGATGAGGGCCTGGGAGGACACCTGCTGTGTTGACGGCGGGAATGTCAGTGGACTGGCGTTGACCAGTGTTGATGTCGTGGGAATGATAGAATGAGAGGGTGTGAAATGTTTGGTAGGAGGGCAGGGCTGGCCATCGCCATACCATTGAGAAGGGAGGACATCCATCCCTGTTACCCCAGTCCGGAGCACTTACACCTGATCCCCTGACAGTGCCACCGTTTCCTGGCCAGGTTCCCAGTAACAGGGCCATCTCTTCTCCCAGTGCTGTTTCCCAAAGTGTGTTTTGTGGAGCCCTTGTCCTTGCACTTATCTTGTGGAAAATGTGAGTTGTTGCGTACCTGAGAGCCCCCTTGGAGAATCGCAGCATGAGCGGGGAGAAGTCCTGTCGTAGAGAAATTGGTCAAACTGCTCTTAACTGGGCTCACTCTGAGCAGCCTTGCCTAGCTGTCCAGACTGCTGTGTAGTACCGGAGTCCGCCTGTGACCTTGGGCAAGGACTTCAGTGCTCTGTGCCTCAGTTTCCTCATCTGTAAATTGGGGATTGTAATAGAGCACAGCCCTCTGGGCTAGGTAGTCTTTCTAGCCCTATTTTGTAGACTTTCCTAGGAGGACACTGGTGACCTAAAGGCTTGTATCTTTGTATCCAGGTGACTCTGTATCCAGGTGCCCTGGGGACTTGTCCAAACACGCATCAGGAGGAAAGGGAGAGCTGCCCTATCATTTGCTCTGGGGCAGAAAGAATTCCTAGCCTAAGGTCAAGTGGGCCCCTTCTTTGCCTTGCTCCTGTCCTCTTTCCTGGGTGGGAACATTCATTGGGTGCCTGGTAGCCAGGAGTAAGTGCTTGCTTTGGGTCCCTCTCTCTGTCTCTCCAGGGCAGGAGAGGCATGCTGCTGAAACCGGCTGGCACCAGATTACAGTGCCAGGCCCTCTTTCCCAAAGTGGGCAGCAGGGGGGCCCCAGCTCACAGTGGCAGTTGGCCATATGGTAACATTTGAATCACAGCAACCAACACCACCATCTTGGGACTTCAGAGCCATGGAGCCCGTAGCAGGGCGCCTCTGTGGCTCCGCTGGAAAGGGCTGTGTCTGTGCAGTGATTCCGAGCTCATGGGCCATGTGGGGGTACTGGCCTTCATGGAGACATGTCTGGGGGTCAGGCAAGGTTAGGCCTCCTGCAGGACCTCTGAGATTCCACAGCCTTTCTGTGCACGGCATTGAGCAAGTCAAAAGTGCCCCTTTTTTTGAAATGCTTCTTCAATAGGTGGAATCCTGGCCCTGGGCACCTGAGGAAGGACTCTCACCACCCCCCGAGGTGGAGTGTCTTAGCATTCTGGGTAGAAGTCTCAAGGAATGTTCAGTTGGGATATCAGATCTCTGCTCCCAAGGGCTGGAGAGAGTGTCTGTCTGGTCCCGGGGCTTCTCACATGTTAATATGCGTATGAATCACCTGGGGGAACCATTAAAATGCAGCTTGTGATTCAGACAGAAGGTCCAGGGTCGGGCCTGAGATTCTGCACATCTGACAAGACCCAGGGGTGGGAGGGTGCCTACGCTGTGCGGGCCACACTTCGAGTAGCAAAGATCTGGACCATTCCCCACCCTCCAGTCAGTCCCTCCTTGGAAAAAAAAAAAAAAAGCCTATTTTTAAATCTGGAAATTCCCAGCTCTTCAGCGGTGGGGAGGGACTAGTCGAGAAAGGTTCCCTGTGCCAGGATAGCCAGGTTGGAAAGACTCCACTCAGGCCCCTTAGGGCCGCTGCGGTTCAGCCTGGGCCCTGACTGCTAATGCTGCCTGTTGGGGTGCCTGCTCCCCAGGAGCCCACCAATGCTGTGGGTGGAGGGTTGGGTTGTGGCTGCCAGAGCAGCGGTCCGCAGATGTGCAGGGTGCGGTGGGTGCGCTCCCCGCCCGTCACCGTGTGGGTTCTCCCTCGTGCCAGTTGGTGACACTGCAAGGGGCGAGGCTTCTCGAGGTCCAGGACGGCAGGTCTGCCAAACCACCTTCTTGCAAAATTAAAGGCTGGTGGTGTAGCCAGGGCTGTGCTGTGGTGATGCTGCAGGAAGCCAGCTGCTGGCCGCTCCCTCTGGAGTGTTTGAAGTCCACGGACAGCAAGGCTGCCAGCCCGATTTTCCACGGGGACCTGGGTGGGCCCTCCCAGATGGAGGGTTCAGCTTCAAAGGGTTGGACTCCAGAGCGATCCTGAGTGTGGGGAGGTGGGTGACCTGGCGCGGTGCTGTGCACCCTCCGCTGCTCGTCTCAGGGATTCCAGCAGGGCAAGTTGGAAGTAGTTCTGTTGTCACCCTCACATATGAGGGTGGTTTGCAGCTCACGCCGCCAGGGACTTCCTCCCGGAGCTGTGCGGTTGATGTGGTTGCATTGTCAACGAGGAGCAGCCCAAGCAAACTTTTAGCAACGAGCATCTTCAGCCGGAACGAGGTCGGGCTTAGCACAGTGTCAAGCACGCAGTAGGTCCTCCGATGAATGTTATGGTTACTATTGTTGTTGTTGATTTTGCTTTTACTACCTAGTGAGTACATACTCTGTGCCGCAAACCGGGCTGGGTGCTAGGGGAAAAATAAGACCCAGTTGTGACTTCTTAAAAATGTTTATTTATTTTTGAAAGAGAGAGAGAGAGACAGAGCACGGGGTGGGGGTGGGGGGAGCACACACACACACACACACACACGCACACACCCACCCAGAATCCGAAGCAGGCTCCAGGCACTCAGTTGTCAGCACAGAGCCTGATGCGGGGCTTGAACGCAAGAACCGTGAGATCATGACCTTAGCTGAAGTTGGATGCTTAACCGACTGAGCCACCCAGGCACCCCTTTCAATGTTTATTTTTGAGAGAGAGACAAAGACAGAGTATGAGCTGGGGAGGGGGAGAGAGAGGGAGACACAGAATCTGAAGCAGGCTCCAGTCTCTGAGCTGCCAGTACACAGCCCGATGTGGGGCTCGAACTCACGAACCATGAGATCATGACCTGAGTCAAAGTCAGACGCTTAACCGACTGAACCATCCAGGGACCCCTTTTAATGTTTATTTTTGAGAGAGAGAGAGAGGGAAAGAGAGGGAGGGAGGGAGAGAGAGAGTGCACACGCTAGTGGGAGAGGAGCAGAGAGGGGGGAGACACAGAATCTGAAGCAGGCTTCAGGCTCTGAGCTGTCAGCGCAGAGCCTGCTGCGGGGCTCGAACTCAGGAACCATGAGATCATGACCTGAGTCGAAGTCAGATGCTTAACTTACTGAGCCACCCAGGCACACCCCCCCCCAACCCCCACCCCAGTTGTGACTTTTATTTGATAGGGTGAGAGGGGAAAAAACCAGTTATCTTCTCATGGGGTGTGCAATGTCTAGTCTCTGAGTTTCCTGTGAGCCCCCCGAGGGCAGGAACTGAGTCATTTAAATGTATGTTGGAAGGGCCCTTTCCATGGAGGATAGCTGGGGGCCAGGTGGGAGTGTAGTAGGTGCAAATACATTTCGCTGCTCTTTTCTGGGTAATTTGTTAGGAGCTGTGGAGAAAGTCTGGGTGAAAGGGATGGGCTTGATTTGGTGACACGATGTTTGAGTCATTGTTGGCTTTCAATTATTCATGCTACCCAGGTCTCTCTTGGCCAGTGGATAACAAGGATTTAGTTCATGACGAGCAGCTGTCTGTGAGGTGGGTGAGTCAGGCAGGGGACAGGAGGGCAGCTTCAAAAGAATGGAAGATGGAATTTGCTTTGTTTTCAGCATTATTTGGTGATTGTCTTTGTCTAATTGCCAATTTGGAAATGTAATTGACACTCCAGGTCCAGAATGGATATACTTAACATCCTCATCTCCCTATAAGATCTCATTACCTGTATGACTAATGCTTCTTTACATGGCCAAATGCGAAATTATTTAAGACATCTCATTTACTTTGTGTTCTCTGTGCTGTTTCATTGACCTCCCTACCAGGTTTTCTGAGGGACCCAGATTTGGTTTACTCTGGACATGTGAAAGCTAATTAGCAGAGATGCCTGTATTCCTTTCTTCTCTCCTTCCTTCTGCTTTTTACCCTTTACTTTTTTTCCTTCTTCCGTAGTGACGCTTGCTAAATCTGGGAGCGGAGAGACTGAAGTTGGCAGGTTAGTCGACAACAAAGAGGGACTTGGTCTTGCTGGTTGAGAAGCACGTGATATAATGAAGTCACAGAGGTGGAGGGGAGATTAGGGCCTGGGTTCTACTTCCTCCAGTGCCAGTGTTGGGTGCCCTGTGCCCTCTCATCATTGGGGATGGGGGTGTTCATGATTTCCTGAAGCCACTGTTTCATGGAGGACAAGCCCACTTGAGAAGGAGTGGAAAGAAAGATCTTTCTCCTTGTAGTAGCCCCTCTTTGCTTCTGGTCTGTTTCCATGACACATAGAGCAAATCTTGGTGGAGACTAGATTTCAGATTCTAAATCCAGCCCAGGAAGGCCCAGAGCTGGGTGGTGGTTAATGCCAGCAATGTTGCGGAGGGGAAGAATGCCCACAACATGTGTTGCTCCTGCTCAGGCCACTTTCTTTTTCTCTTAATGACTTCCTGGTGTCCTTCGCCTGGGGTGATGAGGTTTTCCATTGTCCTAGTCCCCAAAGTTTGGAAAGTGGCCCATTTTGGCTGTTGGTTCTGATAGTTTGTCCTCCAGGACATGTCTGGTCTTGTTGGAAGCTGCGGGTGGAGGTTTTGGCTGTCCCTGGGCCATCACGTTGCCTCTGTCAATGGTACATGCACTGTGTTCCAAAGTTCAGCTTCCTTCATAGTTTAGTGCTGGTCTTGGCTGGGAGCAGATGTGAATCAAGGGCCGTACTGGGATTCCAGATGTGGAGTGTTAAGAAGCCGGAGTTGGACTTTGCTTTCTAGGTGTCGGCTCTCCTCAAAGGACCGATGGCAGATAGTGACCTGGGGCCTCTTCTTGCACCATTTAAGTAGAGCTGCTCCCTAGAATCAAGGTTGTCCTTCCCAACTGCTTATCTTACATCTCTTCTCTGGGCTTCCATATACCACTTCTGCCATTCCCCCTAGTCCTTGGAACAGAAAGAAAGCAGAAAAGGAAGGAGAGCATGCAAGAGGAGAAGGTGAGGGAGAGTGGGGGAAGAAGATGTTCACACAAAGAAAAATAGAATTTCTCTTCTGGGAGCTAGAGCTTAGGTAAATATATAATTGGATGGATTTTGTTGTTAGTTCCTGCACCTTTGTCTTAATGAATAAGTCGTGACAAGTGACCTCACCCCCAAAGAGTGAAGTGTTTTATAAAGACCGGTAGAAAGAGTGTTTTCGCTTTGGGAAGATTTTGGCTATTCCAGTGAGAAGTATTGTCTGGTTAATTGATGATAGCATGGGGTCTCAGTGGCCCGTGGCCCAGATCCTGGGAGTCACAAGGCTCGGTGGCGGGGGGCGGGGAGTCTTCTTTCCGTGCCTGTTACATAGGAGCAGTTGCTGCATTAATTTGTTTTCCTTTTATGTGACTTGGGAGAATAGACCCTTTATAGCTCTGGAAGGGGAAAAAGTGGACATTTAATGATAATCAAGTGGAGAACTCAAAGAAAGGGCTCTCAGGCTTAGAGGAAGATTTGGAAGATGACAGGGTTTATCCAAGTGCTAGGGAGTTTCATGATGAGTATGAGCTGGCTACAGTTTTATATACATTTTTTTTCTTTGTGTATCTGGGAGCACTTTCCTCATGGTGTTTAAATGAATCGTTTTAGCTACCCATGCATTATGGCCTTTTATCCTGTGGATTGTGTCAGCCGCAACTGATCAGGTGTAAGATTCTTGATGGGTATAGGAAGGTTGTCTGTAACTGAACCCACAAGAGAAGGCAGTGGTTTGCCTCAGTATTAAAAATGGCATCCTTTCCTTAAGCCCGGTGCAACCCTATTTTCCTTATAGGATTTCTTTTTTTGAAAACTAATAGAGTATTAGTTTCAGATGTACAACATAATAATTTGATATTTGTATTGTGAAATGATCATCATAATAAGCCTAGTTAATATGTCACCTTACAGAGTTACAGATTATTTTCTCTTGTTCTGAGACCTTTTAAGATCTACTCTTCTAACAATTTTTGAGTATGCAATACAGTATTAATTATAGTTGCTTTGCTACACATTATACTCCCATGACTTATTGATTTTATAAGGGGAAGTTTGTATCTTTTGACTTCTTTTACCTCATTGCATTCCCAGCCTTGGCGACCCCCAGTCTGTTCTCTGTATCTTTGAGCTTGTTTTTCTTTTTCTCCTTTCTTTTTAGTTTACACATATAATTGAGATCATATGGTATTTCTCTTTCTCTGACTTATTTTAATTAGCATAGTGCCCTCAATAACATCCATGTTGTGACAAATGGCAAGATTTTATTCATTTTTTATGGCTAAATGATACTCCATTGTCTTTCTTTCTATCTATCTAAAATCACATTTTCTTTATCCTTTCCTTCATCGATGGACACTTAGGTTGTTTCCATATTTTGCGTCTTGTAATTTATGCTGCAATGAATGTGGGGCTGCAGATATCTTTTTGAGTTAGTGTTTTTCGTTTCTTTGGATAAATGCCCCGAAGTGGAATTGCTGCATCATGTGGTAGTTCTATTTTTAATATTTTGAGGAATCTCCATACTGTTCTCCACAGTGGCTGCACCAGTTTACATTCCCACCAACAGTGCACGAGGGTTCCCTTTTCTCCACATCCTTACCAGCATTTATTTCTTGTCCTTTTGATAACAGCCATTCTGACAGGTGTGAGGTGGTATCTCATTGTGGTTTTGATTTGTATTTCCCTGATGATGAGTGATGTCGAGCATCTTTTCGTGTAGCTGTTGGCCATCTGGATGTCTTTGGATAAGTGTCTATTCAGAGCTTCTGCCCATATTTTAAATTGGATTGTTTTTGTTTTTCTTTTGTTATTGAGTTACATAAGTTCTTTATGTATTTTGGATATTAATCCCTTATAAAATACATGATTTGCAAATATATTCTCCCATTCAGCAGGTTGCCTTTTCATTTTGTTGATGGTTTCCTTTGTTGTGCAAAGGTTTGTTTATTTTTGCTTTTGTTGCCTTTGTTTTTAGTGTCAAATCTGATACATCACGGCCAGGACCGATGTCAAGGAGCTGACTGCCTGTGTTTTATGGTTTCAAGTCTTTCATTCAAGTCTTTCATCCATCCATAAGATTTCCTTTTTTTAACTTAAGTATTTTATACTTTTGTCCTTAATCCTAAAGGCAATATATGTTCATTGTAGAAATGCACAGAGAGGCATTAGCAAATAAAAAAAGGAGACCTCACACCTACTAGGATGGCTACTATAAAAAAAAAATAAGCCCAGAAAATAACAAATGTTGGCTAAGCTGTGAAGATTTGGAATCCTTGTACACTGTTGATGGAAATATAAAATTATGCTGTCACTGTGGAAAACAGTATGGTGGTTCCTCAAAAAATATTAAAAATTGGATTGCCATTGGATCCATCAATTCCACTTCTAGGGACATGTTCAAAAGAAGATATTTGCACACCCATGTTCATAGCAGCATAAAAGCCAAAAGATGGAAGCCACCCAAATGTTGATTGACAGATGAATGAGTCAACACAGTGTGGTCTATACATGCAGTGGAGTATCATGCAGCCCTTATAAAGGAAGGAGTTTCTAAACTGCTACCATGTCACTGAGCCTTGAGGATGTTATGCTAAGTGAAAGGGACCAGACACAAATGGACAAATACTGTATGATTCTACTTTATGAAGTACCCAGAATAGTCAAAGTTGTAAAGCAGAAGTCGAATGATACTTACCAGAGGATATAGGGAGGAGGGCAGTGGGGAGTTGTAATGGGCACCAAGTCTCATCTTTGCAAGTTGAAAACATTCTACACAACAATGTGAATATACTTAATACTACTGACCTGTGTACTTAAAAATGGCTAAGAATGTTAAGTTCTATGTTAGGCCTATTTTACCATACAAAAAAAAAAAGAAAAGAAAAAAATCGCTCCAAATCCTCCCCCCCTTGGAGATGACCCCCATTATCTTCAGGTACATTTTCTTTCCAGACACATTCTCCATCGTGGTGCTCATGTTCCTCATTGGGGCGGCTAGTAATTTTCCTCTAAGGGTTGGTAAGTGGAAGTCCCATGAGAAGTACCCAGTCTGGCCTTGTTTGCTTGAGGTGGTGTCCACAACGACAGCAGAGCAGATGGAACCGCCGTCCCTCTGCCTGTGTAGTCTGGTTTGATGGTGTCTGTTCTGAGTATGAAGGTAAAGGACTGCTGGATTTTTTATTTATTTTTGAGAGGCAGAGAGAGATAGAGTAGGAGTGGGACAGAGTCAGAGAAGGAGACACAGAATCTGAAGCAGGCTCCAGGCTCCGCAGTGTCAGCACAGAGCCCGATGAGGGGCTCAAGCCCATGAGCAGTGAGATCATGACCTGAGCCAAAGGATGCTCAAC
The DNA here is from genome assembly GCA_028646485.1 of Cryptoprocta ferox. Lineage (NCBI taxonomy): Eukaryota > Metazoa > Chordata > Mammalia > Carnivora > Eupleridae > Cryptoprocta > Cryptoprocta ferox. The sequence goes on along the minus strand of CM053561.1, from coordinate 34,918,808 downwards.
TGACTGAGCCACCCAGGTGCCTCTGGATTTTTGATTCGGGCATATGAGTGGCTCTGGTGTCTTAGGCAAGTCATTGCCCCTGGGCCTCAATTTTCTCCTATGTAACATGTTCTCGGATTCAGTGACTTCGTTAGATAGCCATTTCTTCAGTCGAATGCTAAAGTTAATCATTTGTATCGGATAAAGAACCCAATGGCAAATTGTTCAAGGCAAATGGGCAGTTCTGGTTCTATTATAAATCACAAGAGTGAAATCTGGCCAATGTGTCCCCAAAACGTCAATATTGACTTTGATGAGATGGCATCTTTAAGAAGTACAGAGGCCCTTTTGGAAATATCATCAAACTTGTCATTTAAAAAAAAAAGTCTCAGAAATAGGTTTTTGTGACTCTGCTGTTACTTCGAAGGAAATGGCCACATCACTATTGAGGTTTTAGTTTTAATTCTTGGGGTGGAGGCGAGGTTGAAAACATCTTAGATTATAGACTGTAAATAGTGTGCTGTGATAGGCTGGCGTGGTTGAGGTCAGGCATAAAAAGAAACATCTCATTAAAGAAGAGGTCACAGAAATCAACCTACTTTGATGTTTTTCTTTGACTTGCCCCAGAAGGCAGCCCCGGAGTGAGAATGTTCATCTGGGCTCTGTTCCATGGAGCATTTCAGCCACGAGAAGCAGGGATGAGATGCCCAGAGCTTCTGTGGCAAGGGAGTGAGTGTCTGAAGGGATGTGAGTGAAGGGATGATCCCCACACACTTGATAACTTCTGAAATAAAATCCCCCACCCCCAAATCATAAACAACTGGTACATCAGAACGTACTGAATAGTCTTTGGTTACATAACATTGATTAGATCATGCTACAGGGGTCATGTATTACATTTTAACTTGTCACAGATACATTACATGAGCGGATCCACAGGGTACCCGGCAGCTTTGGGGTATTATTGAGTGTGCACTGGTGATTGTGTAGGACTTGACGAAGCCCAGACGAAAATACTTCTGCAGATTTTTCTGTATTGTCGTTAATGCTCTTATTAAGGGGTGCACACATCCTGCAAATTTTTCTTATGGAATAAAGTAAAATTTTAGACAGTAGTTATTGTATCTGTTGGACCGAATGGTGGATTTATGGCCATGAACCAGATATGACAGAGATTTTTAAAACTCTGGCAACCTTTCCATTTCCCAGTGACAGGCAATGCAAGCACTGTATTTTTAATTGGTCCCTTCTCTTAAGTCAGGAGCTGAAATGTTATCATGCAAATCTCTCCTGAGTTGCATGGAAACTAATAAAATCACAAAGGTTTCTATTTGTACGCTATGAACACAGACTGTAATGAAGCTGAAGCAGCGATCTCCAGGGGATGATGCTATTTAAATGCTAGGCAGGGCTTTGAAACGATTGAAGAGAGAAACCAGCGAGTGAGCAGGTCCGGTTCATTCCCTCTACCTCTCAGTGCCTGTTCACCCACGCTCCTCTTTACTTCCTGACCTCCCAAAGAATTAACTTAGAACAAAGACCTCTAATCTCTAGTACATCCTGTCTGCTGCCTGTTGTAGAAAACAGCAGTGGATTCTCAGATATTCTCTCAGCCATTTTCTCTTCCTCCTCAGACATTGCACTGATCCCTACACTTACCTGGTGCTTTTGTTTTGGGAAGTCTATGTGAACTGGAGTAACTGACTTCTTAGGGAAAAAACCAAATTGAAAACTTTTCTTTTTTTTTTTTTTTGAGTAGTTACTATGCATCAAGCACTGTCTTAAGCTCCTTATATGGGAGCACTTGGTTGGTTGAGCGCCCGACCCTTGATTTCTGCTCAGGTCATGGTCTCATGGTTTGTAAGATCGAATCCTACGTTGGGCTTTGTACTGAGCATGGAGCCTGCTTGGTATTCTCTCTCTCTCTCTCTCTCTCTCTCTCTCTCTCTCTGCTCCTCTCTGGCTCATGTTCTTGTGCTCATTCTCTCTCAAAATAAATAAACTTAAAAAAAACAACAACCCAGGCCTGTGGAGTAAACATGTTTATAATCCCCATTTTGTAGATCAGAACACTGAGGCATAGAGAATATGTGTGAATTTGGATAACAGACTTTGAGTCCTAACTATGTGTCTGGTGGTTTCTAAACTCTGCATGTGTGATCTTATTTAATCCCCACAACTCCCCAGTGAAGTAGGTGGTGTTATCATCACCTTGCAGGTTAGGAAACTGAGACATGGAGAGTAGAGTAATTTGTGAGGGGCCGAGCCAGGTTTAAGTCCTAGCAGGAAGGCAGTGGACCCTGCACGTCTGAGCCTTGCACTGCACACCTACAGTTATACCTCCTGTAGTGGTAGGTTGGCTCTGCTCAGCTCATTCATGCCACAGAGTGAGGGAAAACATGAGGGCATAGACGGATAGGACTGAAGAGAAGAGTTGGTATGTGGAGACTCATATACCACCCCTGGATGAGGTGTGAGACCCTTTGCACAAGGTCAGAGAGTTCTGTACTATGAGGCTAGACACAAACCTTAAAGATTAGCTAGTCTCCTTTTAATCTAAGTCTTGCTTTTCTTGTCTGGAACAGGTGTGCTGTGTGCACTGCACAACTCTAGGGCTGCCAGGAGATTCATATCTGATAATACATAATTAGACTTTATGAACTATGGTACATGTGCCTTACATCTCTCTATGTTGGTGGGTATTTGGAGGCACAGAATAAATATGGAGCATTTTTCTGAGTATCAGGCTTCCTTTAAGTTTTGAATAAAACCACTATTTTTTTTTTTTTCTGAAGTAGGCTTCATGGCCAACATAGAGCCTGGCGCGGGGCTCAGTCTTACAACTGTGAGATCATGACCTAAGCTGAAACCAAGAATCAGATGCTTAACTGATTGAACCACCTGGGATCCCCCAAAACGACTATTTTTAATATTAACACATACATAGGAGATATTAGGACTAGAATGCAGAATTCAGGCATATTTTTAAAAGCTTGAGGTGTGTGTGGTGTGTGTGTATTTGTGCATGCACGTGCAGGAGAGCATGGACGGTGGAAGAGTCTGACACCCCCCAGTAAAGCCTGATCATTAAACTATGAACCTGAGCATTGTGATGTGGAATGAGTCCTTTTCTCCCTGTATGCAGTTTGCTCATATCTCAAACTCTGAAACTGTGTTATTAAAAGAATGGGACTTCTATGAAAAGCATGTAACTATATCTGAATTCCCCGATCTGTTATAAATAAAGTGCATTTCAGATGTTGGTGGGGCAGAGAATTTAATCTGTGCACTCAGAAGAAGGTAGTGCTAACTCATTCAGTGGTTATGAATCTTCCCTTGCCTTAGAAAGATCGATTCCTTGCCACCCTCCACCTCCACAGCCTGGAAATACATTATTGTATCACAATATGGATTTCTTTCTAGACCATTGGGTATTGTGGCCTTGCGTCTGCCAGACCCTGTGAATAGTTGGAAGCAGGAGACAAACTGGTCAGTCTGTGAATCTTTGCTGTCTTGGCTATCCTTTTCCCAGGGACACAGATTCGCATAAGGGATTGTTTCCTCCCGGGCGATGCCAGGAGCCACGTTGCATGATTCCAGGGCCACCATTCACATCATAGGCGTCAACAGTTCCCCTGGAATTGTGCAGTGTACGCCTCACACGTCCATACACATGGCTTTTCTAAGTGTCTCGCTGGGTTGGTATACATGTACATAAGAAGTTAAAAACAGTGTAACTTGCCCATAATTCTTAATGGACAAGTAAGTAAGAGAAACATCAAGAACTTGAGATCCAGAAAAGGTGGAAAACACTGACATTTGGTCAGAGAGGGGGTGGCCAGACAGAGACCACTGGGGGTGTGGGGGTGTGAAGGTGGACCCAGCCTTCCCATCCCCAGGTCCAGCTCCCAGGACAGGCTGTTTCCATGACTTCTGACGATGGTGCAGCTCCTGGTGTGATGTAGGAAGGCTCCCAGGCCCCCACACTCGTTCTCAGCATGAGCCTTTGAGAAGAGCGAGTGCTTGGGTTCCAGCCTGCGTGTGCCCCTAGGTCCTGTGCACGAGGAATAACGGGACCCAGAGGATTTGGAAAAGGCCTCTCCATTGCCAGTGGTGCTATTTTTAGTGCCCTCCCATGGCCCCTGCTATCCCCGGGATCTGTCAGCAGAGCATCCACACCTATGTGGAAAATGGCAGGCGGGGCGCAGGCTTGCCCGCTAGGCCACGGCCATCTCACGCCTGGGCCCGGGCGGCCAGGCCGGATCTCAGGCTGGAAGGCTGCTGCAAGGGTGGTTGCATAACTGGCCTAAACAAAAGTGTTAACTTAATGGTTAGGTGCGTTGTTGGTTAAGCCGGATTAGCCTGGGATCCTGGTAATGGTTTTTATTTTTTTAAAGATGGACGTTCTGAGTCTTAAATTACCAACAAATTTTTTATTTGGTTTATTTCATGGTGCCTGCTGGTTCTGGGTGAGGAGGTCGAGCCAGAGTAAACAGGTCTACACCCCACTGCCCCTCCCTGAGCCCTGGTACACTGGACAGGCTCACGGGCCCAGTGAGGAGCTGGCATAGTCAGATGCTGCTTTGGCTCTGGAGGGCTGCCTGCCCATTGCTGCAGAGTGCCCAGGGCTGAGAGACGCGCCTGTCCTGGGAAGTGTGCAGACGGCCTGGTCTGGCCCATGGGTGGTCCAGATGTGGAGGAAGGCTGGCTGCAACCTCAGGATGGCCCACTCCTTCCCTCTAAACTCTCTGCTTTGCTGCCCCCCATCCTTCGAGGCGCGGCTCACTTGCTGGGGGCGTCACCTTCCTGCGAAGCCTCCTGCACTCACTGACTTCTATCATCTGACACTCTCTGCTGTTTGTCCTCCCTGTCCTGTGTGACCATCATCCATCTGATGTTCCTTGTGGACAGGGATGCTGGTTCTCCTTTTTGAATCTCCTGTGCCTCTTCCCGGTGGTGCTGGAGAGTGGGCGGTGAGTGTTGGCCGATCAGTAATGGCGTGGTGGCTAGTCTTCAAGGAACGTCCTTGACAGACCAAGGCTCGTGGTGTTCATGCTCTTGGGTAGTCCCTTGCTTTGAATCTGGACCGTGACTTGCTTATCACCAGTAGAATGAGGTGGGAATGACTGTGACTTCTGCGATGAGGTCAGAAGAACCTTGCAGCCTCCCTCTTGGTCTGTTGGAACACTGGCTTTTCAGAAACCAGGTGTCAGGTATAAGAAGTCTGATTGTCCTGAGACCACCGTGCTGTGAGAAGTCCAGGCCACAAGGAGACGAGGCCTGGAGGCTGAGAGGCCACATGGAGGTGGGGACGGGGTGGGGAGGGAGACTCTCCAAGGAGTACCAAGGCACCAGACATGGTGAGAAGAATCCATCTTGGAAATGGATCCTCGGACCCCAACTGATAGAATCAGAGATGAACCAGCTAGCTCATTCCTTCCTGAATTTCTGACTTAAAAAAATTATAAACAAAATAAAATGATTGCTTTAAACCACTACATGTTGAAGTGATTTGTTATGCAGCAGTAAATGACTAGAACCAATAACTACCATTTAGGGTGGTCCTACAAGATCCAGTTCTTCATCTTTTCTCTGAGTTCCTCTTAGCCTCTCTTCCCCAGCCTCTGCAGTCAGCCACATAGGACTTCCTGCGTGTCAAGGACGATCTCTGCTCCGCCTGGAATTCTCTTTCCTTGCCCTTCCTCTCCTGTTCCATTTAGCCGATGCCTGTTTATCTAGTGGCGTGCTGCTGGTAAGTGTTTATTCTCTAGGAAGAAAGCCCGTCCATTCCTATGGTATAAATACACCCACAGTGGCTGGTTTCAAGATACCAACACGATGTCACTGGACTCAGAGGCAAGTATTGTTAGCCACATTTTGCGGATGTGAAACTGAAGCTCAGAGAGTTTTACTTTCCTAGGTACGTCATGGGCAGACGTGGATGCTGGGGTACTTAGCCTCAAAGACCATGCTCTTTCCAGTGCACTCCACTATACTGTTCTCACAAAGAACCTGTCGTTGACCATGAGCCCAGGTAATATTGCTGCTGGGCTCTTTCATGTCTTCTAGACTAGGGGTCCTTCCGCTACTTCTCTTGAGTTGCTGCTTGCTCTTCCTCATGCTTTCCACACCTAACCAGTCGCAGCTGCTGATTTCTCTCTTTGACCATATTATGGTATCTAGACTCTGTGTTGCATGCAGTGGTCATGGAAGCCGTGAGCTTACAGACACCTGGGAGTCTACCTAGAGGCTTGATTAATTATGTGTATTAGTCAGGCTAGGCCAGCTACGGGGTGTGTGGGGTGGGAAGGGCTGGGGACTTGTTCTATGCATTCAGAGACCTTGGCTCCTCACACCTGTGGATGGACCTGCCATCTCCTAGGGCACTCCGACGGTCTCTGCCAAATCCCCTGCATCCATCTGACAGACGGGGAGTGAGAAGTAAGGACCGTGAGGTGTGGCTTTGTGAGAGCAGTCCTGGAAGCCATTCCCATCACTTCTGCCCACATAGTCCATTGACCATTGGTACCATAGCCCATTAGTCACATGGGACCTTAAGAGCAAGGGATCCGGCAAAGTGCAGTAGGGCACCCAGGAGGAGTGGGAAATAGATTTGGAGAATATCCAGACTGCAGAAGGGGGTCCAGAGGGCCATGCTGGGGGGAGACTGGGGCGAGGGCTCTACAACCCACTAATCACACTGGATGTTTACTGGTGCTGCTGAGGTCACGAATGGTGTTAAGCACACTCCACATGTGTTACATCACTTATTCCTCTCGAAAAGCCCATGTTGTCAGTATTATCCCCCTTATCCCCATTTTACAGATGAGCGAACACCGAACCGTGCAATGGTTATGGCACTTGCGAGGGGTGTCAGTGAAAAAGTGGCAGGGCTCCATTTCAACCCAGGGATTTCTGGCTCCAGAAAACCTTCTTTTCCCTGCCTTCAGCTTGTGAGCTGCTCTCCTTCTTAAACACTCAAGTGGAGAGGCCAAGGGGCTAAATTGCCCCATCTCTCCACATCCAAAGAGGACAGAGAGCTCAAAGGCGTCATGGCTGTTGCCAGGTGAGGCTACACCTTATTCTTCACCATGGTAAGGTGGAACATTGACATTGGCAAGTGCTCCTTCCTGTGACTCAAAAACACTGTCTGCCCCTCAGTTCTCTTCCACTCTGACTATTACTTTGAGTGGCTCTTCGCCTGGGACAGCCAGAGTGTAACGGAGGCAGAGGCTGGTTCCCAGGTCTCTCATTGTCCCCCTGCCCCACCGGTAGTGAGGTGCTTCACCCTTGGACACGTCTCTTCCCTTTAGCCCATTCCACACTATTCAGATTTCATGATTTAGCAGAGTGAGTTCAAGTTCAAGAGCTCACTGTGGAGACAACAGGGGATCGAACGTGAGTAATAACGAGAGTAATGTGGCTGCTTTTCTAAAGCCCAGTGGACCAGAATGTACATGTCCACGTAAACCTCTCTCATTCCACGTTGCATAGCATTGCAGTCTACAGCGTGCCGTCTGGAGCCAGACTGCTTGGCCTCAAATCACAGTTCTGCCACTTGGTGAAGTTTAGACCTTTGGCAAGTTGCTGAATCTCTCTGTGCCTCCATTTACTCACCTGGAATGTGGGACTAATAATAGTAGCCACTCTATGGATTTGTTAGGAGGATATAGTATGTGTTCATTGCTTAGAGTAGCCCCTGGTATGTAACAGGTGCCATAGAAGCGTTCATTACGATTGTTACTGCGCTTTGGTCACCTTCAGAGACTGACTCTTCCTAGCATGGGCCAGGACAGTAGCTTCGGTAGTCACCCTGTCTTCCGTAGCTCTCCCCTCGAGAGTACTCAGCTTCCAGAGGGTTGGCTGGCATGCCTGACCCCCTGCTGGGATGTCGCCTTCCTGAACTCTGGGACTGTGTGTCCATTCTTGCATCCATAGTATTTGGGGCACTGGAAGCCTCTGCAAAATTTGCCTGAGATATTGTCCCCATGTTGAGAACTCCAAGACAGACAATTTTTTATGTTTATCCCTTTTTCCTTAGCAACCTGCAACAGTGTCCAGCATCACAAAAGGCTTTTTGAATAAACACAGGACTGACAGAACAAATGGTTTCATTCTTAACTTGGAAAATGAGGGTCTGTTTTTGGGCACAGTCTTCTTAATAGCATCAGTGCATTCTTTTGAATGTTGCTTGGAGTGACATCTCTTGGCATTTGAAAGTCAACATGATTTTAGCAAACTGAGGTAGTGTACAGGCAAGTATAATGAATAAGAGAGGAAGCCAATGTGGATAATGTATTTCTGGTCCCCCAAATGTGTAATTATGATGTACTGAATCTCAGAGTTCTGGGTGGCATGTAATTGGCCTCTGTAGGTGATTTCCAAAGAAAAGTTCCAAAAATGCTTTGAGTTTTGGCAGCATTGGAGTAAATGTGTGATTCCTCCTCCCCTCTCCCCACCACAGAGGGACAGTACTCACACTGCATGTTAACTTTGTGCTCTTCAATTTAGGCTTGTGTTCTAGCCTAGCCTTGGAGTGGGACAAAGGCAGGCTTGAATCCCAACTTCACTTTGCACTAGTTCGGTGGCTTTGGGCTATTTCCTTAACCTTGCCAGGCTCACTTTCTTCATTGGTAAAATATGAGTACTAAAAATATCTGCTTCATAGAGTTTTTGTGCGGGTAAAATAAGGTGATCCTTATGAGCACTCAGCACCTCCTAGATGCCCAATAAGTAGATGGCTTCTGTTGAAGTTGAGTTATTTTTGACCTCTCTCCTCCATCCACAGCCATGGTGAGGATGCTACTGAGGTAGGAGGCAGGGATTGCTTGAGGGAGCATGGTAGTGGAGGGGCCAGCAGTGAGTACCAAGATGGTACCTTAGTGGTAAGGTGGTGACATTTCCTTTGGAGACTACATACGATGGTAGAGCTTAGGGTAAAAGAAAGGTTATCGTGCACAATCGTTGAGTTCAGCAAATACTTTTATCATTAGCAAGTTGTCCCACACCGGGCCAGGCTGTGAAGAGGATCCCAGGGACATTAGGCATGGTGGTACTTCTTGGGGGAGCTCCCAGTTAAGTTGGGACTGGGTGAGGGACAGACATGGGTGCTCTTTCCTCTGCTTGCCGGGTGACATGGAAGGGTATGGGATGTGGGGCACAAGGATCTGGGCTTAGCTCTCGCTAAGTAAGTGGTCCGGACAAGTGGTCTACCCTCCCCAGGCCTCAGCTTCCCTTGCCTGTAAGATGCAGACCACAGAGAAAGTTCTACCTAGCACCCGAGAGATACTCAGTACATAGTGGCTGCCATTTTTATTATGGAACCAGGTGGAATGATGCTATTTAGCAGAAGTAGATCTATTCAAGCCTGCCGTTGAGTCCTCCTTATACAAAAGACTAAGTTAGGTGGGGGGTAGAGATGAGCCCTGGAGGATTCCACGTTGCTTCCCTTGCCCAGCTCTCTGGCTAGATTGTAAGCTCCTAATAAGGGCTCCTTTAGGCCTGGGCAAACTGTGGGCTTCATGGTAATCCTCTGTATTCCCAGAACCAAGCATGCAGCATGATGGAAGATGGCCGCATGGTAGACATTGGTGAATGAATGAACAAATGGGCATTAACAAACTCTTGCTGATGAACTAATATTCCACACTGGCTAAAATTATATTTTGGGCACTCAGTCTCTTTCTTGTCTGTGGCTTCTTGAGCACGGTGGGTATTTAATGATCTCTGGAAGCTGGGATCGAGCCTTTCAGGCCACCTTCGCCAGGCTCTGAGGAGACGGGATGCCCGTCCAGCCTGGGCAGTGGCAGGGTGTGGATGCCTGCAAAGGTAGCCTCTCCCTGCTCTGTTTGCCAGTGGTTTGGCCAGCGTCCCCAGAAGACAGGGTTTTTTTGTATGCTTTGTTTTTGTAAATGTTGGACAGCGGCTTCCCACCTACAGACAGTCTTTGCCTGTGTTTGATAAAATGACAGATTTGTGCTTTTCTTCTCCCCCCTTTCCCCCGTGCATCTTTCTTTCATTCCCTGTGTGAAGGGGCCTCTGTCAGAGCAGCCACCAGCCATTGAGAGAGGAGCCAAGTCCTTCATCATACAGTGCTGAACTGAATTGCAGCAAATCGGGTGGAGAAGTCAATTTTAGCTCAAATGCAAACATCCTGTCAAAGAACAAAACGATTATAGTTTTTGCTGTACACAGGGCATACCAGCACAGAGGTGAATCTCGGCATCTGTTTACTGCTAATTAACACCTTGGTGCACACTAGCTTTCTGTGTGAGCCGGCCTAAAGCCCAGACGGCCTCCTCTGAGGAAGGCCCCTTGACAGCCAAACTCAGTTGGCCCAGATGTCTTCCTGGGCTTCTTGTTTTACTTGCTACCCCCATTGGGTCTGACTTTAGACAGAAGCATTGTTTTGGGACCAGATAGCTTTGAGTTCTTCAACAAGGCACAGGGTATATTGGAAAGAGGCACAGAGTACCCAAGGGTGGGGCTGGTCAGTTTGCGTCAACCAGGATTTATTGGGCTGCTGGAAGTCTTAAACCTTGTACTGTGATGGGGTTAGGGGGAGGTTGGGGCAGGGGAGCTACCATTTACCGAGAGCTTAGAATGTGTCTGCAATGTGTCATATTCTGAGCTGGCCACTTTGCATTTGTAGCTGGTAAGAGTCTCACAGTAGCCCTGAAGGACAGGTGTTGTTTGTAAGGAGAGACCCAGAGAGGTTAAGTAGTTGCCCCAGGGTCACATAGGCATCCTGGGAGGCGGAAGACACAGAGTTTGAGAACTTACAGTCCTATTGTATGGGCAAAAGTTCCAGATTGTAATTTATTCCTTCAATGAACAATAGTTAGGCACCTATTGTATACCTGGGCACGGGGCAGGGGATCCAGAAATAAGTCAGCCTCAGCTTTGTCTTCTGGGATGGTCTCTAGAGAACTCCTCGCCTTCATTATTTTATTTGGGCCCGGAGCTATGTCAGGGATGTGTGCAAGGCATGGGAAGGAGCTGAGGACACATTCTCAACAGCGAGTGATCATATCTCCCCTGGTAATGTTGCACTTGAAAGTCACCTTGAAGGATGAGAAGAAATCTGCCAACCTTTTGACTTTCAGTTTCTAAACTGAGGTCTAAATACATATGAGGCATGCATAGAACTTAGTGTATGGTTGGTGGCTTTTTACATATGTATGTACCTTTATAACCCCTCAGTCCTTGGAGGCAGGAACCCCACATTAAGCTCTGTGTTCAGGCAGAGTGATGAGATACAGACCCTGAGCGCTCTGAGGGAGTCAGAGGAAATGAAGCTCAGTGAACTCTCACAAATTTGGTTTCTATCATAAGGGAAAGGAAGATGAATATTCATGTATCTTGATCTCTTTTTGCATCATTACATCTTGCTTTCTCTGGATTTGAGGCTCCCCACCTGCCCCTGGGTTCTGTGGAATAAGTGTTTCATGCATTGCATCCCTACTGCTTTGGGAAGAAAGGAAATTGGGGGAAGAGGAACTGACTGAATCCTTGAATAGTTTAGCCTGCTTGCTGTGCATGACCGGGAATGGGTCTGGGTCTCTGGTCATGTACATGGAATATGGACATGAACTCTGGGGTTTGGGAGCGAGGTAAGTCTGGGGCTGGGCTCTGGTGTGCTGTTTACTCCACAGGTTCTCAGAGGGTGGAGGAAGTGTGTTTGGACCTGTGTAGGCCCCTGTGTAGGAGCAGAGAGAGCCAGGAGGCACTAGAAAGCCACCAAGACTTTCATCTCTTTTTCCCTCAAACTCTTTTAGCTTTCGCTTTGAATTGCCTAAATCATATAAGGAGGCAAATATAGGCTTTACTGTCTTATGGCCCTGGATCTTGCCTTCCAGATTAGGTTATAAACTCCTCTGTCAGTTTATAACCACAGTGCCTTTTTCTTACACTTTCCTCTTGCCTACCTCGTCTTGTGTGAGCACACAGTAAATAACCTCATGAATAATTGTTGTGTGCATTGATTTTAGGGTCTTTGATGGAGTTGTCCATGGCTTGCCGTCACAGGGATGTGGAATTGAATTATAAGGTTATAAGCCGATATCTGGTTATAAGCCAGTAGTGTTCATCTTTAGACATTAGGATAAATAGCATTGACCTTGGTGAGTAGCATAGGAGAAGTTTGGACAAAAGCCACAATAGCTCACACTTTTAGGGAACTACGTGCCAGGCCCAGAAGAAAGGATTTTACATAGCTGAATGAGTTGCAATGCTTTTGATAGTAAGTTGTAGGAAGCCTGACTTTAACTGTCTTAAACATTAAAGGGACTTCATTCGTTCACAAAATTGAAAGGGTGGATGATTTCAGGTGAGGCTTGATCCAGTGGCTCAGTGGCTCTAAGGACTCAGTTTCTTTCTGTCTCTCCAATCTACTTTCCTTACAGGTGGCTTCATCCTGAGGCTGCGTTGCCTCTGGGTTCAGGGATGGCTTCCACAGCTTTGGATAGCACGCACTGTTACGTTTACGCCTGCGGGAAATAAAGCACCTTTGTCCCAGCATTCCTTACACTGGTCCTGAGGGTCACTCTCACTGGACAGGCTAAGGCAAGGCTGTGTGGTCAGCATCCTTAGAACCTTCAAGACCTCTAAATGGAAAACAGGGTCTGCGGGGAAGGGAGAGAAGATGGACATTTGGAAAGTGGTCAACCAAAGTTCGCTACAAAGTGGTGGTCGAATTTAATCCTCACAACCCCTTTTTGAGGCTGGCACGATTATTACCTTCATTTGCACATTGGGAAACCAATGTACAGAAAGACCAAGAAATTTGCTTGAGTTCACAGGAATTGAGGCTGGGCAGTCTGACTCCAGAACCTGCAGTTCTGACCACTCTGTTGCATTAAATCAATGGGTCTTCTCTTTTTTAATTGAGATTAAATATAACCTTGTAGGGCATACAATTCAGTAGTTTTTAGTATATTTACAGAATTGTGTAACGGTTCACCACTCTTTGACTCCAGAACATTTTCATCACCCTAAAAGGAAGCCCTGTACCCATTCAACAGGCACTCCCCCATCCCCTCCTCCCTCTACATCATCTACTTGGTAGCTCTGTGGGTGTGTCTAATCTGGACATTTCATATACATGGGATCCCAGAGTGTGTGGCCATTTGTGTCTGGCTTTTTTAACTTAGCCAGTGAGTTGTTTTGGACTGGGATCTGACCTTAGGATTCTCCATTCCCATCCTTTCTGTCTTGAAGCGGATGGGGCTGCTGGCTGGGGAAGAAAGAGTTTCTGTGCTAGAGAGAGAGACTGTCAGTCTGCGGGTGGGCTCTTTCTGGGAGCCAGCAGACTAGGGCTTTGTGAGGACAGGCCCGGGCCTTTGTATCCCAGGGTCTCCTGGATATGCACAGTGAAGGTTCATTCTGCATTCTCGAGCACCCCCATATGCTGGGCACTGTCTGAAGCACAAGGAGAACAGCAAGGAAAGGGCTGGGTAGGTGGGGAGCAGGGGTGGGGGGCAGGGCAGGTAATCAACAGCCAATCAGTAAATGAATGAGATCATTTCCAGGGCACAGTGGAGAAAACAGAAGAGGGCAATGGGGTTGAGGGTGTTTGAGGGGCCCCCCTCAATGGGTGACAGGGAAGGCCTTTCTGAGGAGGCGCTCACTGAACTGAAACCTGCTTGAGGGGAGAGGTGGCCATGCAGGATTGGGGCAGCGTGCCCCCCGGGTCCAGGAGGTTGGAGGGGAACCCAAGGGTGGGACTGGGTGGCTGTCGGGCTACTTGGAAATGATGGTGACGGCCACCTCATTTCTGCTTTTTCTGAATGGTTCCCCCGTCTTGGGGACCTTTTACCTGTAGCCTCTGCCCTGGAAGGGTTTTGATCACCATCTAAAGGTCACGGCGAGATTCATCCTTGGAAGGCTTTGGAATCTGGGGCTTTAATCCCCTTCTGTGTTACTGAAACTTGAGTCCAGACTTCCTCCTGTTTCTGACTCAGGACTGACTGTGCCAATCACCTGCCTTTTATTTTCTTTTCTAAAACATTTTTTGATTATTCAAAGACCTTCATGCTCTTTTTAAACGTTGGGTCCGCCAAATTTCAGGGACCATAGACCTAGTCCAGATGGACACCTGATGTCACTTGCCATCGGGACCTGGGTAGGCTAGTGTTTGTTGAGTCTGCCCTGGCGAGAGTGCAGATGGATAGGAAGACAGATCATTGCCCCCTATACACACATGTGCACGCGCGCGTGTGCATACACGGGAGTCCGGAGTGATGACAGGCCATGGAAGAGGGCAAGGCTCACGGAAGGCTTCTCTGCAGAAGGAAGGCCCGAAGGAGAGGAGGTGTTAGCCAGGCCTGGGTGGGTGAAGAGTGTGCTGAGGGCCCAGTGTGTGGAGCCTCTGCGGCCCCAGCAAAGCTGCTTGGAGGCAATGGGCTGGAAGGGGGAAGGACGGGGAGACTTTGAGAGACAATGGCAGTGTACTCCAGGCCCTGGGGCCCCAAGAGGAAAGATGGAGGAGGAGGAGAGAGTAACTAGAAGCTCTAGGAGGCCAGGGATGCATCTGTTTTGTTTATCTTTTAGCCTCTGGTGGCCAGCACGGCGCTGAGCATGGAGAGTGTGTCTTGACTTCTCAGATGGAGTGAGCGTGTCTTTCCGTTTCCGATCACCACTGTGATAGATTACCACAAACTTAGTGGGCTCAGGACACCAGCGATTATTCTCTCATGGCTCTGGAGGCTGGAAGTCTGTAATTAGTTTCACTGGGGCTGATGTCAAGGCGTCCCCTGTGCTGGTTCCTTCTGGAGGATCCGAGGTGGGGGGGGGGCCCTTCCCTTGCATTTCGTAGCATTCAGTGGCCAGTCGTGGTCCTTGTCTTGTGGCCTGTGCCCCATCTTCAGAGCCCATCACTGTGGTCTCTGTTTCCACCACCACATCTCCTACGTTCTCATTTGCAGTCAGATCTCCCTCTGCCTCCCTCTTCTCTGGACCCTTGTGTTCACAACTAGGATAATCCAGGACACTTGGTGCCATCTCAAAATCTATCACTTAATGACACCTGCAGGACCCCTTTTGACACATGAGACACCTTGCAGGTCCTGGGCATTAGGACGTGGACATTGTGGAGCCATATGCTTCTGCCAACCAGTGTGTCCACAAATGATGTTCTTATGGGGCATGGAGGGTAGGGGAGTCCACGAGCATGTTCAGCAGGGAAGCCGCAGGCAAGGCTGTCCTTTGGGTGGCCAGCCTGACTCTGTAGTACGACCCTTCATCCTCTGTAACTGCGCCTGATTTCCCTCTCGAGTGACACGAGGTGGTTTCCTCAGCCTCGCACATCCCACTGGCTTCCATTCCTTCCCTAGCCGGCAGCTCTTCTCATCCCAGGTCCAGCATGGCACACGTCCCTCCTGCCCTATCCGCCTAGCTGAGTCAGAACCCCAGGCCCGGCCAGGGTGAGCCACTCTCAGCACACAGTCACTGGGAGGGAGAACGGACCAAGGCCGCTGCCAAGCTGGGGAAGAGGATCTCTGGAAGGTCGACTTCCCTACAGGTCTTGTGGGGTCTTCCCCATGGTCCAGATGCCCAAGGTGGCACTGGACAACCAAGATGGCGCTTTGCAAGGGACTGTTGGCCAGACATGGTGAATCCCTGATGGCTCTGCCTGCTTCAGGAAGGGAGTGCCATGTCACCAAGGGAAGGCTAGCACCTGCCTGCTTAGCAGCCCTTGGGGCTTAGGAAGAAGGGACTGCCAGGAGCAAGCATGTCTCGCTTGACTCTAGATTGGGGTGCTGTTTTAAAGACCTCTGGGGTTTGGGTGTTTCTACTGGACTGACCCATCCCTCCTTCCAGTTGGAAGTAGGATGCGGGGCAGGGCTGGGTGACCCTAAATTTAGAACCAACCTGGGCTTTCAGCAGCCTTACCTGCAAAGGGCCTGAGACACAGGGGTTCCAGGAAGGCCAGGGGATTTGAGGGTGCATGGAAGGTGGAGTCTGAGGAGAGTCTCCAGTCTGCAGCTGTTAGTGTATCGGGGAATATGGTGGCCACATGGACACTTCTGTGATGTGACCCCCGAGAGGCGAGGTGGCATGGTGAGGACGGAAGATTCAGTGCCTTCTGTGCCATCTGTAGCTGCATGACCTTGGACGAGTTGTGTAGCTACCGTAAACCTCAGTTTTTATAAAATGGGCACCTCCCTCACGGAGCGTCTGCGACCATGCAGGAACCTAACCTGGGTAAAGTACGTGGCACTTAGGAAGCACCTACTAAAGGTGAACTACTCCTGTGATTGTTAGCATGTGTTGGCAGCCTCAGGGCCTGCGACCTGGAAAACCTTCCCAGAAGGCCGGGTAGGAGATGGACCCACCCCTGCCTCCAGCCGTGGCTGGCCTGGGAGGCTGCTTGGGCTTGCTCCCTGAGACGCCGCTGGGGCCTGTCCCAGCAGATATGGGGCGGGGGGGGGGCGTCCTAGAAGCCCACGTGCCCCGGGTCTGGACGCCACTTAGCAGAGAACCACCGGGCCTCCTCTAGCATCTCTGGCAGGCTGTCACCCAGTCTCTCCAGGAGCAGCTGAGAAAGGGAGGTGGGCAGAACCCGTGTTTGGAGACAGACCTGGTCACTTCCTAGTTGTGCAACTTCTCAGAGCCTCAGTTTCCACGTCTGAAGGATGGGAATCATGTCAAACTTGCTGGGCTCTCGTAGTCTTAGGCAAGACGAAGGGTACTATTTAGGGAGTCCTTGGCTGCAGGCGGGGTGCCAGCTCTTCCCTGCATTATCTACTTGACCTCCTCAGGGAGGGCATCCAGCGCAGTCCCCGGCAGCTCCTGGATGCTCACTGAAGTGCCTCTTCTGCCAGGTGGCTTGTGAGGATCTTACAGTCCTGGGTCCCCGGCTGCAGCTGGGTGGAGTGCTGGGGAGGGAACGTGGCTCTGCGCTTCACAGGGAGCCCAGCAGCTGGCTTCTTCGCTCTCTGGCCGCTGGGGTGTCTGCTATTACAACTGTGGGTTTTTGTGGCTGTTCCATGGGCCACTGTGTTCTTGGAGCCATGCCTCAGACAGGGTCAGGCCTTGAGATCTCCTAGAGCCTCCGTGGGCCACAGTGGCGCGTGATAGGTACCCCAAGCTGCCTGTGAAAGGGAGGGGCTGGGGGAGGGCTGGGCCGTGAGGCTGGGACCTGGGGTTTCCGGGGACCCCAGGCCCTCTGAGAAAAGTATTGGCTTTTCTGAGAGCTGTCTGCTCATCTTTAGGAAGGAAATGACAGCCTGGTTTCTATTCTGTGGCATAAGATAACCTCAAAAGACCCGAAGAGGAGAATTTGGTAACTTAAACACTAATAAATGCCATGCCTGCTGATTGCTTTATTTATTTATTTTTGTTTTTGTTTTTTTTTTTGGTCCTTATTTCCTTGTTGCCCGCTCTCCTTGAGGAGAAAGGATTTTGTGTGTGTGTGTGTGTGTGTGCGCCCAGCTTTGGCTTCACAGGAGGCCGTTTGGTACAGGTGGTTAAAGGTACAGGCTTAGGGTCACACGAATGTTGGTTCGAACCCTGTCCTTATGCTCATCCATTTTGACTGTCACCTGACTGGAAAAGCAGTGCCAGCCTTTGCTTCCAGGGCCCGGAATGGTCCGCATCCCACCGCATGTAGGGCAGCCCTAGACAGGGAGGAGCTGCCCTTTCCCCAAGGCCAGTGGCTTCCCTGGAGAGATTGCTAGTGGCTCCCCAGTAAGGTCCTGCGTTTACTCTATGCCTTTGTGTGTCAGGCACTATTGTAGGAGCTTCCGATAACCCCTGCGAGCCAGGAAACGTTATCATTCTCATTCTAGAGGCGGAGAGCTGAGGATCGGTCACATGTCCAGGGTCCCACTGCTACGTGGTAGAGCAGGGATGGGACTGCAAGCAGCCGACCCACAGTCTGCACTCATGATCACCCAGCCATCTAGCTCCTGAGGCTGCTCTTTCTCCGAGAAACTACGGTTCTGCATGAGTTTTGGGCAGTCCTGGGGGGGGGTGGGGGTCCGTGGAAAGAGCCAGAGGTGACATTTCCTGCCATGTAACAGGAGGGAGTTGGTGTGAGCTCAGGCTGACCTACTGCCCCAGCTATCTCCCTGCTTACACACTTAAAAAAAATTTTTTTTTAGTGTTTGTTTATTTTTGAGAGAGAGTGAGACAGAGCGTGAGTCGGGGAGGGCAGAGAGAGAGGGAGACACAGAATCCGAAGCAGGCTCCAGGCTCTGAGTGGTCAGCACAGAGCCTGACACGAGGCTTGAACCCACGAGAGCCACGAGATCATGACCTGAGCTGAAGTCGGACACTTAACCAACTGAGCCACCCAGGCGCCCCCTGCCTGCACACTTTTGATTCCTTCCTCTGAGCACCCACCAGGATCCCGGGGGGGTCCCAGGTGCCCCTTGCCCGCACACTTTTGATTCCTTCCTCTAAACACCCACCAGGATCCCAGGTGGTGGGCGTGGGGTGTCCCCTTATTGAATGGACCTGTACCCTCACCCCCACTAACAC
This sequence comes from Cryptoprocta ferox, assembly GCA_028646485.1. Taxonomy (NCBI): domain Eukaryota; kingdom Metazoa; phylum Chordata; class Mammalia; order Carnivora; family Eupleridae; genus Cryptoprocta; species Cryptoprocta ferox. The sequence continues at coordinate 34,900,346 of CM053561.1, read as the reverse complement.
AGATGCCCAGACCGTGTTCTCCCAAAGGGACGTAGCACCTGTCCACATGTTTGGTTTTCAAGCCCTGGTGCCCATCCTTGAATTGGGACATCGGAAGGAAGTCTGTCCCAGCCTTATTTCTCTCAGTCCCAGACTCCCTGCCCCGTGCTGTAGAAATCCATGCTGAGGTGGAGGAGAAGGGGAGGCAAGGAAAACCGAAGGAAGCCCAGAGGGAGGCTGGCCCTGTAGGGCCTCCTGAGAACTCTGGCATCACAAATACCAGGGCCCATAGCTTTATTTTTAGCCGTATGAGGGGCCTTGAGGGCAACAGGGGGGATGTGGGAATCCTATTTTTTGCTGTCTTGCTAATGGAACCTCTAGCAGTCTTTATGCCTGATTTGCTTTGCTCTGAAGTCTGTCACGCTTGCAGCCCCAAAGTGTACTTCTTCGACACAGCTTGGAGTAACATGGCGATGGTGTGGACTGTTGGGTGCGCCGCTTCCTTCCTATTAGCCCCAGCTTCCCGACAAGGAAGGCGGCAGTCTCTCTGGTTTCACATCCCTTCCTCATCCTGGGCTCGGGTTTTCTGAGAGCAGCCGGCTTCCCTACCAGATGAATGAATATTCCCAGAGGTGTTTCCTGGGAATGTTCTGAGAATGTTCCCATGCCTGCCTTGGGATTCGGGCAACTCCTGCATCCATTTTGTGTGTGTGTGTGTGGGGGGGGGGATGGGGGCTGTTACTTGGTGCTGAGGGCTGGCTGATTTAAGGGCAATGTGTGGGGGGCTGGTCCCATTACTGTAGGGCTGCCAGGAGTGCTTAGGATATGGGGACCCATATCAGTTCAGGGGTAGCAGATGGGAAGATGTTGAGGGGAAGAACCTACTAATTTGGTACAGATTCTCTCTCCCCACCAACAAAATTAAAAAAAAAATAGCTTTATTGAGATATCACTCTCGTACCATAAAGTTTATCCTTAAAAATAGTCTTTAGTGGGGTACCTGGGTGACTCAGTTGGTAAAGCATCCGACTTTGGTTCAGGTCATGATCTCACAGTTCGTAGGTTCGAGCCCCATGTCAGGCCCTGTGCTGACAGCTTGGAGCCTGGAGCCTGCTTCGGATTTGCTGCCTCCCTCTCTCTTGCCCTTCCCCTGCTCGCTCGTTCTCTCTCTCTCTCTCTCCCTCCCTCTCTCTCTCAAACATAAACGTTAAAAAAAAAATTAAAACGGTCTTTAGTGTACTCACTGAATTGATGCCAAATCCATTGCTATTATCTAATTCAGGCACATTTTCGTTACCCCAAAAGAGGCTCCTTACTGCTGAGCAGTCACCCCTCACCCTCTTCCCCTCAGCCCTGGCAGCCACTGACCCGTTTTTGGTTTCTGTGATTTGCCTGTGCTGGCCATTTCATATACATGAGATCATAAAATACTTTATGATTTCCATGTCATGCTACAAGAGTGAATGTCTGTCCTTTTCTTTGAGCACTTTTGTCTACAATGGATGCAGGAGTTGCCCGAATCTGAAGTTACCACCATGAGGGCGTCTCTCTCAGTCCCAGTGCTCCGAGGGAGATGGGAGACGTGGGCCATCAAATTTTGATGCCAATCGTTGGTAAATTTCTTGTGCCCTGAAAGTTGGAGTAAATTCAGAAGGCCCCTCCCATTAACTGGGGTGGTGATACATGTAAGGAATGGACCCATTTTCAGTGCCCTTTAGTATAGAGCAGTTTTGGGGAGAAGCAAGGTTAGTTTCTTAGGTGGCAGGGATCTCCTTGTAAGCAGACGTGCAAGAGGTGCACATCTATTACACCGCTTGCTCAGAACTCAGCATTTCCAGAACTGAACGTCAGCATGGTCTGGCCACCTGCTTTGGCTCTTGGTCCAAATAGTTCGCTACATCCCTTGACCAGCTTGACTTTGGCCACGTCCTTGAGGTCCAGAAGGTTGCCTTGGGGTCCGCATGGTTTCTGGTTGAATCATTAGCAAATAAATTGGCCTTGATGCTTACCAGGACCCAGGGGACAAGGAGACACCATGGTGATGATCTCTGATGGTAAACAGACCATTGGAACTGGACCATAGCCTCCAAGGGCTTGCTGCCTTCTGTCTTGGGATCAGATGCAGGAGCTTTTTCATCCCGGGGCTGTTGGGAGTGAGCTGCTGATAGATAGTTTGGTTCCCAGGTTATGAAAGGAGAACTAATGTATGTAACAAGGCTGTAAAGGTCATATGGCCTGAGCCTAAGACAATGGCATTATTTGTGCCCAGTTGGCCAGATCATGGGCTTACTGCTTCCTTATTCAGGTCACCAAAGAACTATGGAGTACATATTACACAGTAATCAACATTACAAATTGGGATTTGAACATAGGTTTAATTGTAGCTCTGCCTTTTAATGCAATTTATGAGATTATCCTATGTTTTTATCTGAGAGGCTTTGGTTGGGATGGACATAATGATGGTCACTGGTGTCTCTGGACCTGAACCTGCTAGTCTAGCCATGGGACCTGGGGCAGAACCTTCACATGTGAGCCTCAGCGACCTTCTCTATCAAGTCCCTCCTGCTCAGAACTGTGAAGCTCAGATGAGATCATGTTGCTGAATATGTTTTGAAAAAGTGGAAAGGGCTGGCCGTAAATGCCATACAGTCAGAGCTTCCTGTGCAGGAAGGGCCAGGATGCAGTCTCCCCTTTGCTTTGTAAGTGAGAAAATGGCCTTTGCTTGGTGGCAGGCACCTTTGGTCATCTCCACCTGGGGGGCGGGAATCATTAAGTGCCAATTATATGGCTGCCACTATGTTAGGCAGTTCAACAAGAAGATTCATGCCCTATAGGGAGGTAGAGTGGTGTAGTGGAGGGAGCATGAGGGGCCCTTGGTGTATTGCTGGGCCCTGTCACATGCTGACTGTGTTACCTTGAACAAGGTGTGTGCGTATGTGTGTATTTCATAGTAACCTCTGTATGTGTTATGGAGAAGGTCTAGTGATGACTAAGTGAGAAAATGTGTGTAAAGTGCTAGCAAATGCTCAATATATTCTACTTGCTGCTCGACCCTCTGGGCCATCCCTGCCTGCCTTCTCCCCCTCCTCCTTTTCCTTTTAACTGGTCTGTTACCCTCATGTTACAGATGAGGAGACCTGGGCCCCTTTTTATCTTATATGGAAATACGTGTAACAATATCGGGGGGGGGCATTCCTACCTCTGTTTACATACCCCCAGGAGTGGGGCGCTCACTACCCCTGAGACATACATTTTGTTCCATTTTGGAATAGTTTCATGTGAATCTTAGACTATGCCAGGGTGGATCGTGAACTATTTACATCAAAATGATGTGCTGTTCATCTTGAGAAAATGGTAGAATCAGCCTGTATCCCACAGGTTAGCCTTGGGATGATTTTTCTTGACATGAAGATAGATTGGTAGTGACTTTCTCTTGACTTTCTCACTCCTCCATACAGGTGAAGGCCAGTGGTGTTTGAGGGATTAGTGAGGTGGAGATTAGCCCAGAAAGTTATGGGGTTGAAGAGTGGAGGTGAGCATCAGGACAACTCTGGCTGCTGAGGTAGAATGATATCATTATGTCTAGGGTCACAGGACTTGTTGCCTCTGACCTTGAAAGTCAGCATTGGGGTGGGGTATCTAGTGCTGAGTAGTCCTTTATTAAAACAGATGAAGGGGGGAGGACAAATATGGTGATCTCTGTAATTGCAGAAAAAGCATTCAATATAATCCGGTTGACATTTCATGAGAAAACATCCCAAACTTGCCACAGAAGGGGATTTTCTTATTTGATGATGGTTAGCAGCTAGAATCTATAGCAAATGTTCTTTTTAATAGATAGACATGAGATACATTCCCTTAAAGTTAAGAACACGACAGGAATGCCTGTGATCACTTCTCTTGTTCAACATTGAGCCCTAGGTCCAAGCTAGTGCCGTAAGACAAGAGAAAGGCAGAGAGACATAGCATCGGACAGAAAGAGAGAACAGTGTCATTATTTGCTGGGGATCCTAGACTCTGACTCTATAAATTATTAGAAGTAATGGACCTTTGACTTGGGCCAAAGGTCAAGTACAGAATGCATAGCTTCTCATAGCCATGAACAACTAACTGGAAGCAAAGTCGAGAAAACCTAGGCTCTCTGTATGGAGGCCTTTGGCATTATGCCATGTTGTATCCACAGTGGTGATGTCTCCTTATGAATATTTGTATAGTATGACAAAGCACTGTCACACACACCCATCCTGCTGGGGCAAAACAGGTAACTTTGTTTTGGATTTTACGTGGGAGGAACCAGTGGCTCAGAGAGGTTCGAGTCACCTTGCTCAAGATCACCAAGGGAGTAGGAGGAGAGCAAAGGCTCCGTCCTTTGTGCTCCTCTCTCCTTGCCATCTTCAGACCTTACTGTCTCCAGCCCTTGTTACCCATTTCCAGTAGCAGCAGAGCTTGGTGGGAAGGAGGTTCTGGATGCTTTTTATATTAGGGTGAGAATGTACACTAGGATTTCTTTTATGAGCAACAGCTTGTCCTCGCACACTCGTGCCTGTGATGTTGGGAGGAGGGCACCTGGCCTGAGATGTGAGGAGGCAAGAGAGGGTTTAGTTGTTGTTGGGCACAGTCTCAGCTCCCTCTGTCTTCATTTTGGTTGGCTTCCTGTTAGTCTGATTTCCTTCTTTGACTTTTATTTTATTAAACACCTCTTTAACAATTATAACAGAACACACATTCACTGGACCTCATGGAATAATAACATAGAAGACAATGTAGTCTTTATTTCTTCCTTGATAGCTTTCTGCGGCAACGTACTTCTCCCCTTTAGCTTCACCTACCAGTGGTAAGAGCCTAGTGTAGACTCTTCCATTCATTTCCCCAGGGACACGACAAGATGTGTAAATGGGTTTTCTGTTGATTTGGCAAGAATTTATAGGCACTGTGCTAGATGCTGGGGATACCACAGTGAACAGGAGATAAAAATCCCTGCTCTCATGGAGCTTACAGTCTAGAGGGTAGAAGTATCTAATAGTGAAATGTCTAAAGTGTTCTATAGAGAAAAATAAAACAGAAAAAAGCTTCCACCCATCCCCCATTTTGTAATTTTGAACCAAGAGGTCAAGGCAGAATTTACTGAGAAGGTGAATTTTGTATAGAGACCTAAAGGACATGTGGGAGAAAGCCATCAGATCTCTGGGAGTAGCTCTTTGAGGCTGAGGGTAAGTGCAAAGGCCCTGTGGCAGAGTTGTGCTGGTAATATGCTCTGTCAACTGGAGCAGAGTGTGAAATGGGAAATGAGGTAGGAAATGAAGTTATGGAGGGAGGAGGAAGGAACTGGAGGAGGGCAGCTTGTGGAGGGCCTCATGGGCATTGGATAAGGCTTTACGGTTGATATCATCATATTCTTTTTCCTTGCAACTTGTCTCTTGTTTAATAATACATGGTGGACACTCCTCCAGGTCCACAGATGGAGATCTAATTTTCAGAAATATTTGCAAAATACTCATGTACCATAAATGATTCAGCCATTCCTTTTTTTTTTTAAATTAAAAATTTTTTAATGTTTTTATTTATTTTTGAGAGAGAGAGAGACAGCGTGAGCAGGGGAGGGTCAGAGAGAGAGGGAGACACAGAATCCGAAGACAGGCTCCAGGCTCTGAGCTAGCTGTCAGCACAGAGCCTGACGCAGGGCTCAAACCCACGAACCGTGAGATCATTACCTGAGCCCAAGTCGGACGCTTAACTGACTGAGCCACCCAGGCACCCCTCAGCCATTCTTTTTTGAGGGACTTCTAGGTTGCTTTTTTTTTTCTTTGCCTGACTACGTCAGTTCTTGTATTATGTTGCCTTCCATACTGGTGCTTTTATTTTATACGTTGGAGTATGGGATTTCAAGGGGTGTGCGTATATTTAATTTTAATAGGTATTGTTAGATTTCTCTCCAGAAAGATTTTTTTTCTTTTCATGGTTGAACCCTTCCTAAGTCTCACATGGCTGACTTTGTCCCTGAGTTGCTAATGAGCTACCCTGCAGAGAGGGGAGGTCACACCTACAAACAAGGACAGCTGTGGAATCCTTCAGCTGGTGGGAAGGTGTGTGGCCTTTTGGGGCATGTTGCCGGGAACAATGTCATTAGCTCTTTTTTGGAGCTCGTATTTGATGTTGGTGACGTCAGGACAGCCCCGAAGATGAAAACACAGCTGCTGGCGTGTTGTTTGCATTACAGCTGATTTTCCGTAGGCTTAAAATAAGCACAACAGCGAGGAGCTGCAGGGATGGAGATTCACACCTTGTCAGATATTGAGTCGTGTTGCTGTAGCATCTGAACGATGATATCCTCCCAGCGCCGGGTCCTGTGAGCTTCGGGACACCGGTACAATGCGGCGGGCGTGTGCTTGCCTGGCCCTCCTTCCCCCACCACCTTCCAAAGTGGGATGTTGTAAACTTTGAGGCCGATTCTCATCTATTTAATAGCCTGTATGTACTTGTGTGATTTGTACCGTTGGACATTTAGGCTGTTTCCCATCTGTTGCGATTCAAACAGTGAATAATCTTGTGCGTGAGTCTTTTTGCATGTATATGGGGATGTCTTTTGGGTAGATTTCTGAATTGAAAGGGATTTGCCGCTTACACGGTGATAGATATTGCCAAATCGACCTCCCTTGGGGGAGGGACCAGTGTCCCCATCCCCAGGTAGTGTCAGAGAACACCTTCTCCCCAAACCCCCTGCAACATGGAGTCTTGTAACACACAGTTTGATTTTTGCCAGTCTGCTGGGTGAGAGGAATCTCATTTCTATTATGCATTTATCTTGTGTTGTATTTATTTCTCATGAGTAGAGACAACCACCCCCACTTTCAGATGTTCGAGAACTATTTCTGTTTTATGTTTATGAACTGTCTTTCAAATCCTTTGTGCTTTTTTTATTTTCCTGATGGATTATTTTAGTCCCTTATCTGCCTTCTTCCAGTGTGGTCTGCCCACGTTATGAAGACATTTGACACTGATCAGATAACCTAACCTGACTAGTTAGAGGTCGATCCACACTGTCTTTATCGTTAGGGGTGAAGGTCTAGGTGTTGGAGAAAAAGAAGTAAGCCTCAACAACAAACCATAGATCATGGCTGTGTTTGGCAATTATGTTATACTGACGGTTTCTCAAACAGCTTAAACTCAGATATAAAAGAGAACTGTGGGGCCGTGGAGCCCATCAGCCAGGGCACATCTTTTATATGGTCTCATTTTTACCCCATCATTGGTTTGAGGAAATATGAAGAAACTTAGCCGTCTGCTACTATGATTTCTTTTTCCATTTTCTTGAATTTACAACCCCATTGTGGGAATTTTCAGAGCAAAGACTGTGTTGGGTCATTATGCTTGTCCAGGTAGCCTAACTGCTATTTCAAACAACCTCCAACTTCAGTAACTTAAGACAATACAAGGGTTACAGCCAACATGGGTGTTCCTGATGGGGCAGGCTCCTAGGGGTCCAGTGAAGGATCCAGACTTCTTCTGTCTGTGGCTCTGCTCTTTCCAGGTCCCCAGAGGCCTCCTCTGGGTCCTCAGCTAGCAGAGGGGATGGGAGAGAAGAGGATTTTGTGTGAGAGGGTTTCATGGGCTGGAGGCGGTGCCCATGCTCCTCTGGCCAGAACTTGGCTCTTGTGTCCCATCTAACTCGGGGGGCGGGGGGCAGTGGAGGCCCAGCTCCTAGCGCTCTGTGGAACTTGTAAATTTTAAATGTCTTCTTAAGTGTGATCTCACTCCGTCCTTTGACAGTGCTGTGAAAGAGAGGTAAGATGAATGCTTTTGGAGCCGAGGAGGCTGAGGCCCAGGGAGGTCAGTATCCTATGCAAGGTGAGGCACTCAGGTATGGATATAGGTGCCTGTGGAGTAAACTTGAGAACAAAGCTCTCACCTGGCCTGCCCTTTGTAACATGATTCAAAAGCACTCACCCACTCTAGACATGCCTGGGCCAACCTCTGCACATGGGAGACAGGCTGTTTGGTTAGGGGACAGTAGAGGCTGGTCAGAGTGCATCCTCTACTCGTGAGAGTGTCTCTTGCCCTTTATAAACAGTACCAAAAGGGTGAAGTGTGGCAGTACTCTTACTGGCAGGAAGGTTGGCCAAGATGTCGTACGTAGGACAGACTCCCATAAACCTGCACCTTCCAGGGGAGCTGTTCCTCACCTTGACTTTGGCCATCCTCCCTTTCTTGTCGTTTGCATGGGACATTAGCGTTGAAATTGGGGCTTTCTTCTTCATGCTCCCATTTCCCTTTATTTAATTAGTTGAAAACATCTGATGTTGCAGTGAGATAAGCATGTGAACTGTGATATCTCATCTGTTCTATTTAAAGTGGCAGGGAAACAAATGTGGGATGCTCTCACCCACCCTCTGCATAAGGACTGTTTGTCCAAGAGCCCATCAGATGGGTGCAGCCAAGGCAGCTCTTGGGACACTTTGGATGCTTTCCCCTCCCGGGTGGACACCTGGGTTTCCTTGTAGTGAGAATCCCTTCAACTAACCTAGTCAAAGCCTACAGAGACAGAATCATAGGTGATTGCATGGGTCGTTGTGGTAGCAAAGTCAGCACCGAGCAGCAGAAAGGAGAGGCATCCACAGGCCGGTCGTCAGGGCTTAGCACTGTCACTTCTAGTTGAATGGCTGCAGAACTTGGTTTTCTCATCTGTGTAACAGAAATACCATCTTTCTTACCACTCTCACTGGGATCTTATGAGGATCACACAAGATAATGTGTTTGAAAGTGCTTTGTAAATGGGAGAGCACTCTGCAATATAAGGTATCATTATATTAATAGTAACAACTGTCATTTCCAACGCTGGTGATTCATTTGGGGCAGGAAACCATAGGTGTCATCACTGCTACCTTTTCTACCCCACGCGGTAACTTCAAAGCTGCAATTACCATGTGCAATTTCACTTGATACTTAATGATCATAGAATGTTAGTTCTGGAAATAATTTAGGGGGTTCACTAATCTAACCGTATCAGTTTATGGGTGGTGAAACAGATACCTGGAGTGGGGAGGCTTGCCTGAGGTCCTTAGAACCCAGGACTGCAGACTCTTACGTTCCACAGGGTGGGTTGTTTTGCTTTTTGGGTTATGATGGCCTGTGCTTCTGAAAACGCTAGAAACCAGGAGGTTGGGTGGGACATGTAGCCTTAGTCATTAGGTGGAGTAGCAGCTCTGACTCATGTCTGCTCGCTCACGCTGACCCCACTCTGAGCTCTACTGCACGAGGTTCTGGGCAAATTTGGACAGGGCTCAGAGAAGCTCAGATGCTTGGGCACAAGGTCCAGGAGTGCAGAGAGTAGGAACGGAAATAGTTTGCTAGCAACAAAAGGAGACCAAGGCAGTTCCAGAACAAAGAGGGTGAAGGTGCCCCTGCCCCCTCGTGCACTCTCTGACTGCCCTCTCCAGGGGGCGCCGGCTACCAGGGCACGCACGGCTGTAGGACTCCCAGGGCCCTCTGGAGAGAAGGCGAGGGGCACCCAGTGATGCTTTAGGTATTCAGAGGGCCATCAAGGCGTGGTCCAGGTAGAAGAGGGACCAGTGAGTGGAAGGCCCAGAAAGGCTGACGTCGGCCTCCTGTTCATTCACACCTCTGGTCAACCCTTTACCTGCCTCTGGGTCTTGCCACATGTCACCTTCTAGGTAGGTTTACAGGAACCTCTCTATTTGAGCACGTGACTTGCATGCCCTCCCCCTCGAACATGTTGACCCCTTGTTTCTGGACTGGATTCACCATCCAACACACACAAAAATGTTGCAGCTTAGTGCAGAGAGCTCCCACCTGCCCTCTGCCCAGCTTCCCGTTGTGTGCACACCTCAGGTAACCACGGGCTGGGAGCGCTAGAACAAAAGCATTGAGCCTGGCATACTACCGCTCCCTAACCACAGCCCTTCTTCAGATGTCACCAGTTCTTCCACCAGTGTCCTTTTTCTTTTGCAGGATACAGTCCAGGATCACACATCGCATTAACTATCATGTCTCCTTGGTCCCCCTCCCATCTCCCACATGGCTTTATCTTTCATGACTTTCACATTTGTGAAGAGCACACAGTTGAGTTGTTTTTGTAGAATATTCACCGATTTAGATTTGCCTGATATCTTCTAGTGGTTAATGTGTATTGATTGTGTTTCCTGTGTTTGGGTCTCTCCCAGCACTGGATTGTGGGCCTCTTCCGAGCAAGGGTCCTCACCCACCTGGTTCACTGATGTGCCCCGGGCCCACATGTGCGCTCAGTCAGTACTTGCTGAGTGAGCGGAGAAGGCTGAACACTGCCCAGCATTAGCAGAGCGTCTGACCTGAAGTAAGAGAGAACCAGAGCAGCTGGGAAGTGGCCGAGCCTCGGTGGGTGGCTGGGCTGGATGGGCCCTGAAGCCTCTTCCAATGTTCAGATTCCATGATAACATACCCGATGGTGGTATATGATCTCAAACTCAACGAAATTCCACATTCCAGTGTGAGCTGACCGTGTGCTTGCTGTGGAGTTCTGTCTGTGCCGGGTGCCTGGGCTCCAGGCTCTGCAGTGGGTTTATTTTCCTTGTAGACCAAGAGTGGGGACAAATGCATTGGAAGAGCCTGCAGCCAGGCTACAGACAGTCAGTTAGTCTAGCATCTGGCCTCTGGATCACTGGTTTCCGTACTCCAGTCTATATCATAATCACCCAGTGGACCTGGTTAAACCACAGATTGTTGGGTCTCGCCGGCATGGTTTCTGACTCGCTTGGTCTGGGGTAGGGCCTAAGAATTCCCAGAGGCCACTTCAGCTGCTGGTACAATGACCCCACTTTGAGAACTACTTCTCTAGACATTGGGAGGAGAAATAGGCTGCTGCCAATTAGCAAAGGCCAGGAAGGCTTCATGGAGCAAAATGACAGGCTTGAGTGGGATAGGGTTTACACAGGTGGGGTGGGGCTTGCTCGCACAGCTCCCTTGCTGCTGCCATATGTGTAACCTGTGGTTGCCTTTTGCCTGCCTTTGCCACGTTGTCCTCTGGCCTCACTGTGGACTTGTTCAGTCCTCTTGGTAGTATGAGCCGTTTTGGCCAGGGGAGTCTGAGCCCCCGGAAGAGGAGGCTGACTAAGCCTTTGACAGGAGTTGACCTTGGCTGGCTTGGATGAAGTCACTCTGAGGCCTGGATGGGTCCGTATTGCACAGGCTGCCTGAATGTGTTTATTTGCCTGGGCCTCGCTCTCTGCCCGCTGGCACCGTTTGAGGTGTTGCTGTTGGGCTCCGTGGCTCTATTTCTGTTTTCCTGTCTGGCACCAGCTCAGCGGGGGCAGATGAGGTATGTGGCCACCCTTGCTTTCTTCCCGGCTCCATGTTCTTCTTGAGGGCAGCACTTGGTCAAGTAGAACATTTGAGTCTCACTAGAGTGTCTGTTGTGGACCAGTTGGATTCTTTTCAGGAGAGAGACATTCTCTGATGGAGGGCTGAGATCTTTTGGGAGATAGGCAATCGAATTATGTTTGGACTGAACACACAACAGTGGTAGGAATATTTACACACGTGCATATGTGCTTAAACTTCCAGATTCACTTAGAAGTTTTTATTCCTTTAAGTGGCATTCAATAATTGGTATTAGAGGGGAATGGGGAGGGATTAGCGAGCCTGAGAGAAGCCATGTATTGTTTGTGCAGTTGGAAGACCCGGGCAGGAGGGCAGTGTGTCATCCAAATCACACAACGTTGGAACGAGAGGGATATCGGTGAGCTTCTGGTTCAACACCTTTATTTTAACTGAGACCTTCAAAGGCTAAGTGACCTGCTCTACTCAGATGTCACCTCCTCAACTATCCCAGGCCACACCAAATTGCTCTCTCTTTCCTCTGTGTTCCAAAGTTGTTCTATCTGTAACATGCCTCTCTTGTTTTATAAGTAGTCATGTATGGGTTTGTTTGACCCACTAGATAAAGAATCAGCAAATGACAGCTGCAGAGCCAGCCCGGCCCATTGCCTGTGTTTGTAAATAAAATTTTTTTGGAATACCGCTGTGCCCATTTGTTTATCTGTTGACCATGGCTGCTTTTGCACTACCATGGCAGAGGTGAGCAGTTGCTACAGAGACTGAATGGCCTACATGACCTAAAATGTTGACCATCTGGCCCTTTACAGAAAAAGTTTGCCAGCTGCGACAATAGAAGGTGAATTCTTTGAGGGCAGGAATGGAGTTTCATTTATCTCTTCATCTTCCATGTCTTGCTTATAGTAAGTGATTCATGAATATATGTTGACCAGGCTTGAAGTACAATGGGCCAATTTGTCAGAGATTAGGTGTGTGGGTCTGGAGCTACCATCTGGCTGTCCTGGCTTCCCTAGCTTTCTTCCCCTCTGTTGGACCTCTCTGTGCCACGTTTTTTTTTTCCTCCCTATAGAAAGATGATAGTATTGTCTGCCTTGCTGAGGCCATCAATATGTGGTGAGGTTAGAACAGGATACTGAAATACCTTAATAGAACCTCAGGCATAGATTCTGGGGTTCCTGATCATTCCAAACCAGCTTAGTGCTGGATTTCCCTTTCTGAATCTCACCATTGTCTGTGGCTCCCCTTTGCCTACAGGCTATGGTACGCACTTGGCCTGTCATTCACGACCCTCCTTATTTTGGCCGCTACTTACTTGCCTGTCTTTCACTTTTCCAGTGCAACCTATTGTTGCATCCAGATTCTTCTGCTTGGTGTCTTCTACGTATTGCCTGGGACCCTGCATCCCACCCTGATCTTGACTCTTCCTGCTTCTCTGCTGTCTGTCCTTGCGGGTCCCCTTGTGCCTGACCTTGCTGGAGTCTTTGGACCTTGGCCAACATGAGTGACTATCTCACTTGCCACTCAGGGTAGCGTTTTTGGTTGTTATTTTTTAATCCTCATGGATACTTGTTAAAAACACCAGAAGCCTAGACTACCCAGACCCATGGAAGTAGAGTCTCCAAGGATGGGGCCAGGTCTCTTTAGTTTTTACCAAGCTCCTCATGGGGTTATGATTTTGACCAAAGTTTGAGGAACATTAAGTAAAAACAGGGTGCTTTGCAGTAGTATTTATCTTTTTATGAGACTCTTTCTTATCTCTTACAATAAACTGGAAACATCTTGAGGACGGATCATTTTTTTTCATAGTAGCACACATATATATGAAGATTAAGTCTGTGAGATGCTTTGTGGGTGAGATTATCTCCTGCATCAGGCCCACATCTGGTAAGTGCTTGGTAAATATTTGCTCGTTGATCGGTACAAGATATGAAGGTGCCCGTGAAAGCAAAACAGGATTTGTGAGGCAAGGGATGATTATCGGGAGCAAGTCCAACGTGTGCCTTTGACTGATTCTGCTAAAGACGTCCTCGGAGCTCTGGACACACAAAGTCACCCCCCATCCCCCGAGAAATCCTAACCACGCAGATTTCCTGTGCTTCTCCAGAACTCTTTTCTTTACTCTGATCTCCCTGCAGATCAGGGAGGCCCCTTTTGCCTTAGCCTTTGGCTTATCCCAATAATGCAAAGCTGTAAGAAGTGCCTGCTACTGGGGAGAAGTTTGTTTGGATACTTGAGAATGTAGAAGAGGTTTAGCTTGTATAATGAGCCTTGCGTTCCCATTTAACTGCTCGGAGAGAAGTACAGGTGTTCATCTCTGCCTAGCGAGTTGTACGGCCTGTTTACACAAGCCTGTACTCTATGGCCTCGGAAGGGATTCCTGGCCTTCTTCAGGGGGTGATGGTCCCACCCTGGTGTTGTCTTCAAGCAGACACTGTGGTCAGGCCTCATCTCTTACCCTGTTACGTGGTGGGAAGATTGTCTTTCAGAAGAAATAATTTCACGCAGCACTTTGTTTAGAACTGTTTTGCAAGGTTATTTAGAACACGAGGATGCCATCATTGAATTGATGCACTTACTGAGTGGGGGAAAGAGAGTGGTGCATAGACCACCCATCAAGGTTGTCAGCTTGGGTTCTGGTCAGGGCACTCTCCAACTGGAGTACAAAATTCTTAGTCTGTCATGGAAAGAGATAAAATAACAACAATTAAAAAGAGATAACACAAAAACGGAGGTAGGTTAGTAGTGAGGAGTGATTCAGGAAAATTCTCTTTATTTCCTTAGAAATTTACAGCCATCTAAGCCTAACTGGGAACCTTGGCTTTGGCAAATAAGTGCTCCAGTTATTTGAAGAATAAAAACTTCTTTCTCTTGTTGTTTCATTAGCAGCACGTTGTATATGGGGGAAAATGTAGGTTCTAGAACTTACTCCTCTCCTCCCTCCTGATTTCACTAATTCATTAATATTAGGCTTAATTATTCTAATTTATTATATTAGAGGCTTCTTGCATAATGTAAAAATTGAATGGATTATTAGCTTTTTAATAAACAGTAACATTTACTATCTACTATGAGAATTCTAATCATTTAATTGATGACTGCGCCTCTGTTTGTTCATGAAAGGAAGCAAAAACTGTTACCTACCCCAAACTGGACTTGCTGACCATGAATGCAGATGGCGGAGGGTGGCCCTGGCCCGTGCAGGACCCAGAGCATGTCTCACATGGAGCACAAGGAGAGGCTGTCAGACACGAGACAGTGCAGTCAGTGTCTACCTGCTAGAATCACTTTTCCTCCGTTGTCCCCAGGGTCAAGAGCATGGGTGAGACGAGCTCAAGAGAGGGATCGTGCAGTCCTCTGTTACAAATGAAGACAGATCTGGCGTCGTCTCTCCAGTGATGACTGAAAATGACTGGTGTCAGATTCGGAAGTGGAGTGTTACATACAACATCGGATAAAAATTGGGGCCCTTTATTATATAGAGGGGATGAAACGTGTGTTGGTAAATACATTGGTTGGTTTGGACATCCAATTTCATTGTGACATAAAGTGTGGTTGGTCAAGTTGACTTCTATTTCTGATAAAAATGAGGTTCTGGAAGGCCCTTCTGGCCTATGTGCTTATGAGAAAGAGGCTTCAGAAGGGAGTTTTGGCGTGCCCCTGCCCAGAAATAGCGCTGCTGTAATTATTCTGTAACTAGAGGCTTGGCACTGGAGAATGAAAGCACAGTGAACTCAGTCTTACCCTTACGGAGCCTGCAGACTGGTGGGAGCACATGGTGCCCCTGCACAGAAGGCTGTAGCTAAAGGTGGTGAAGACCTGCCTTCCTGATTGCCCAGGATTTGGGCATTGCCCAGGAAATCCCAAAACAGGGCAGGGAAACTGTTCACCTGGGGACCCACGAGGCATGTAAGCCTACTGACAGAGGTGGCATCCGAGCAGTGTTTCTTTGAAGACTGTATATTTTATAAACAAGCAGCGATGGAAGAGGTAAAGGGAACAGAGAAAGGTAATAAGGTACAGAGCTTGTGCATGGCAGGTTAATGCACCTTTTTCAGAGCCTTCTCTGTGAATGGAACTCCCATCTGGTAAAGGGAATCAGGTAAGGCCTTGGTACAAAACCAAGCGATATTCCTTGTACTTATCTTCACTCCTTAACAGGAATTGTTGAGTGTAATAAGCATCTTCAATTGTAGTAATTCATTTAATCATGAGTGCAACTTGATGACGTAAGAATTGTCATCGTCCTCAAATTATGGAAGAGGAAACCAAGTTCCATGTAGTTAAGGGATTTGCCTTAAGCTCACGCAGTTAGTGTGTCATGAAGCGCAGACTCCCACCTGCTGGTTGGACCCCGGAGCTTGTGCTTTTGGCTGTGGCACCACACACTGTCACTTGTCACCCTGAGCGGCAGTGAGCCATTTCTCTGCTTCCCTCCCCCCGCCAAGCATGTGCAGGTTGTGAGCAGGGGTGCACCTCTCATCCTGGTCATCCAGCAAACTGTTGGCCTGTGGTCTGAGCTCAGCAAGGCTGTGCCGAGCACCCCAGATTTATTGTGGGGGCTTTAAGGTGGAGTGATCACATCTTCTGGGTTTTGAGGGCAGTTTAGAGAAGGCGAGGGAGGGCACTTCGGGTGAGAGAAGAGCATGAGCAAAGAGCTGCAGTGGGTGAGTGGTGGGGGCAAGAGTGTGGTGTCCCTTGGGCAGGAATGTGGGGTACATCTAGGAAGCTGGAGGTGTCCAGACCGTGGGTACTGGTGAGTGCTGGCTCCTCTGCGGGATTCCTCAGGGTCTGAAGGATTGGGTTGGACCTCTCCCCAGCTCACCGTTTGGTGTCTGTATCAGAGACAGAGTGTGGGACTGAACGACCCATGGCCTGGATTCCAGGGAGCATTTCCTTGGTTAAAAACATGTATTGAAAAACTTCAGTGTACCGCCGTCTGTGGCTAGCAGATAGATGAGGGTTGTTCACAGGCTAATGCTCTTATCTGTATGTTGGGCTCTTGGTGCTTGTTGCCAGGGAAGACTGGGTGGATAGTAAGACCAAGGCCTGACCCAAGGGAGTGGGGGCTTAGCAAAGAGCCAACACCATGGCCTGACAGAGTTTCTCTGACCCTGAGTTGCTGACTAGCAGGGTACCCAAGTCCTGCTCTCTAAGTTCTGGTAACTGGGCCAAGCAACTGAAGGAATCAGCAAATCGTCACCAGATCAGGTCCTTGATCAGATATGATAAAGCATGACATATGACAGAGACAGAGGGTAATTATCCTACCCCTACTTCAGACCCCTGAAATTGTGTCATTTATGAGTGCGATTTCACTTTTCAGAAATGGAAAATTCCTTTTAAGTGAATGTGGGGCTCTATCTTCTTAGTGTCCCCTGCCTGGGCATGATCAGGGCTTGGGGCTGGAGACCAGGCCTTTTGGAAGTGAGGCTGGACATGTCAGTCTTTCCTTCTGAGCCAGCACTGAGGCTGAGTGTGGAAGGTGGGTGACAAGGATGGGTTGTCTCAGGGAATGTCCCAAAGCCATCGGGAGTCAACACCCCATCTTCTCCTTTCTTCTGCCACAAAACCAAGGGCATTACCCCAAACCCAGGACAGACTTTGACCCTGCTCTGCCTGTGTGGAAAGTTAGGTCACTGATCAGAGAAATCCATCCTCAAGGATGGACTTTTTGTTATGAGTCTGATTATTGTATTACTCAGATTTCAGATCTCAGAAAACTATATAGCAGCCTAGGCTCCAAAGGCTAAATGGTTCATAATCATTTCTTCTTGCGATTAGACTCTCACAGGTGTTAGACCAGTCAGTCCCTGGGCATATCGTCTCCTGAACTGGTGCCCCTATGTGAGAAAGGATTCCCACCCAGGCTCTGTCGGGCCTGTGTTTGCCAGGACCTGGATTCCAGTAGCCATTTGTCTCCCCATCCATCTTTCTGTGAAACTGGGCCAGTGATACATTGACCTGATTTCTGATGATCTTCAATTGCTCAGAGTAGAATTAGCTGTGGTCAGGACCGGGATAGGTCTCACCAGGAAGAAGCCCAACCTGGGCGTCCAGGGAACAGAGGCAAAGGGTCAGGACCAAGGGGGAGTGGGCAGAACCCCAAGGGTCAGGCTCTGAGTGGTCAGAGTTCGGTCAGAGCCACCCTGCTTATGAGTTTGGCACAGAGGTGTGCAATAGCCATGACAGTCCTGGACGTGTGAGCAATATTTGTAGCCAAAAGAAGGTTGGAGGCCCACAGTGCTGCTGACTGAAGCAGGAGGGGATGGAGATGCTAGAATTATCTCACCTTGCCGGAGTCAGCTTTGCCCTGCAAATTGGCAGATGGGGCCGGTGGCTGGTTATGGGTGCAGACAAATCACACAGGAAGTAGGGCCTCCTTTGCTGGCTGCTTGCCCTATGCTTTGGGTCCATGCCCATAGCTAAGCAGTCACATATCTCTTAAATAAAGTCGGCTGAAAGTTTCATCTGGAAGCTAATATGGAACCAAACACCTGGGTGTCTGCCAAGGCCTCAACTGCTCAGGTCAGGAAGGCCCCCAGAGGGGCATGGCTCTGGGAGCTGCTGGGGACAGGCGCTTCCTTGCAGTTGGTCAAGAGAGGGCAATGCCGCTTGCTTGTCTTAGAGATTACGGAGGGGAGAGATTTAGGGTATGGCAAAGCATAGGCTGCTTCCTGAGGAGTGAGCATTTCTTCAGGGTCTTAAATTCCAGCTGGAAGATGATGTTATTAATACGAATCGCTAGCAATTGTTAAAGCTCTTATTCCACATATATTAATGCGTTCATGCCCCATGTCAGCCTGTGTGGGCTTTTTGTTATTTTTGTTTTATAGAGGAGGCAGTCGAGGTGCAAGGAGGTTAAGTGACTCGCCAGGGCCAATCAACCAATGAGTATCAGGGCCAGGGATTCCACCCCAGGCCCACTAGATCCAAACTGGGCTCAGTGTCCGTGATGGCGTCTGAACTCTGCTTTTTCCCCACTGGGGCTGGGCTGACATGCGTCTGATCTTGCCGGAGAAATCGCCAATCTTCTCCATCTACCCTTGGAAAGTTTGAGAAGTAGAACATCAAAGCTGTATCCCAAGGGCATGTATCCTACTTTGCTGAGTTTTTAAGAGAGATTTTACTTTCTTTTTTACAGAAAGCTTTCTTGATTAGTTATGGGAAACTGATAACTGCTTATAGAACTGCCTCCGTCCTCTCTCCTACCCCTTGAAGTCCTCTTTGACTGTCAAGGGGCACGTGGATCTGTAGTCAGAGCCAGACAGCAGGGCTGGGCCAGGCAAAGCAGGGTGGCCCTTCTGGGGCCAGCCCCCGTGCAGCCTCTGTCACCAGCCCAAGGCTGCTGTGGAGTAAGTGGAGACGCCCATGTGTTCCCCAAGGAGGGAGAGGGTGGTAGGCCATGGTGAATTGTGCTCGGGCTGATTGGCCCAGGCCACCGAATCTTTGTCCTGCCTGGATTAAAAGTGCAAACTTGGGTGTCAAACAAATCCTGGTGTCTGGGCTGGCTTTGCCTTTTAAGAGCCTGGAATCAAGGAGGCACTCCATGAATGTAATTTCTGACCGTGTTGTGGTTAGGCGGGCCGGTGCTGGAGCCTGATGGGCCGGGCTCGCTAGTGAGCCATGTGATCCAGGCCACTTTCAGCAGGACTGGCTACCTAACTTGTGAGGGCCAGCCCCAAGTGAAGATTCGAGGTCCCTTGTTCAAAAATTATTAAGGATTTTAAGATGGTGGGAGCAGGCTGCGCCCTGGAATCCCCACGCCACAGGCTGGAGGACGGCAGGAAAAATGGAGGCAGTTTTGCTGCATTCATTTTTATTTGCTGAGAAAAGTCAATCACTGATATCACAGAATTTCATCCCAAAGATTTTCCTATGCCTCTCTGAAAAATAAAGGCATTTTCTGTTTTTTAGATTAAAAAAACTTTTTTTAAAAGTAACCTCTATGCCCATCGTGGGGCTTCAACTCATGACCCTGAGATCAAGAGTTGCACGCTCTACTGGCTGAGCCAGCCAGGTGCCCCCAAGGGGCATTTTCTTATACATTCACAGTAACATTGTTATAGATGTCAAGGGTTTTTTGTTTTTTTTTAAGCAGCATTTTATGGAAAGTTTAGCTAGGTATACGTGGGGAGGTAAAGTGATTAGTGTAGAGTTGCTTTGCTAGGATGAAGGGCTATTATCCAGATTCAAATTCAGCATGCTTCTTTACATGAACTGCCATTCAGAGAAGGCAGTGGCTCACAGTTTTGGTGACACCTGAAACACCTGCTTCATTGCCCCAGTGGGTGAGTATGAAGACTGCTGTTCAGGAGGAGACTTTATGTCTCATTTCCTCTGCTGGGTTCTTGTATCTTTCACCTGACCCATACCAGGGGCCTCCTGAAGGGTCTCCTCGCCTTTGGAAAAACACCCCCACTGGCCCATCCTCCACAAACTAGGAGAGAGGTTGAGGATGTCACCTGGACCTTGAGAATGTCACTTTGACCTTGTCATTCACTTAACTAAAACTTTTCACCCTTCCCCCACCATGGCTGCCCACCTCTATCTGTATGGCCCAAGAGCTGATGATGGTTTATATATCTTTCAGTGGTTGGAAACAAAGAAGGATATTATTTTTTTGACACATGAAAATTATGAGAAATTCACATTTCAACATCTATAAATAAAGTTTTATTAGAACATTGCCACGTGCATTCATTTACGTATCTTCTGTGGCTGCTTTTATGTAATAATGGGAGTTGAGCAGTTGTACATATCATTACAGAAAAGTTTGCTGTAGGATAAAATTTATGCTTGGGGCGCCTGGGTAGCTCAGTTGGTTGAGCATCCTACTTCGGCTCAGGTCATGATCTCGTGGTCCATGAGTTCGAGCTCTGCATCGAGCTCTGTGCTGACAGCTCAGAGCCTGGAACCTGCTTGGGATTCTGTGTCTCCCTCTCTCTCTGCCCCTCCCTCGCTCACACTCTGTCTCTCTCTCTCTTTCTCAAAAATAAATTAACATTAAAAAAAGATAAAATTCATGCTTTTTGGCATGATATCTAAGGGTTTGGTCACTGCCACCTGCCTGCCTCCTCACCCCACCTTGCTTCTGTTGCCCTTTATGCTTTTAGGAACTTCCAGCTGCTTCTGTCTCCCACATGGGCCATTTTCACCTCTGTGCTTTTCTCCTTCTCTTGTTTCCATCATTTCTCCTTCCTGGGCTAGAGGTCACTGATTCATCCCTGTAGAAATCATCTTGTGTAAGAGCTCCTGCCCCTTTGGTTTAGTGTCTCCCTGCTTGGAGACTGACTGTTTGGATAGGAAATATAGGGAGAAGCCCAGAGGCTCCGAAAATGTGGGAGCCAGGTGCTCAGCACAGGGAAGGCAGGGCCTGGAGTGGAAATGGCTCGCCCAGTCTGCAGCTGTGGATGCAGTAGCCAGTACACACCATGTACTCTAGAGGTGGGGAAGACAGACTTGGGCTCTGTCCTTGTGGGGCTAGCATTGCAGTGGGGGAGACAATGCACACATTAACACGTAAGTGAGAAAGAGCTTCCCATCTTCATTAGTAGTATGATGCCTTGGTAATATGATTAGAGTATGATGCTCTGCAAAGGGCAGTATGATGGAGGGGTGGGTTGTCTAGATAAAGAGGCCAGGGAGATCACTGAGGAGGTGACATCTGTGTCCTAAATGAGCAGAGCACTAGCAGTCAGAAGCTCTGGAGAAACAAGGAAGGCTGAGCTCTCTTGTAAAGCTGTCTCTTCCACTCCCTCTTCAGCCTCGAGGACATGGCGAGAGGCCACACGTCTCTCCTCCCCCAGGCCCACAGTGTGGCGTGCTGAGAAGTCACAGCAGGCTCTCAGGCCAGAGCCCTCCCTGTGGGTGGGCTGCACCTTCCCTAGGTCCTTCTCTAGAGCCTCCTGGGATCTATTCCATCCCCAGGACATCACCAGCGGCGGCCACTTGACATATGCAAAGTGCCTGGAAGGGACTTCAGAAATGGACCTGTTCTGGCTTCTTGGTTTCAGGAGGCAAAACTGAAAGCCAGACAAGTGGAGTCTCTTGACCATTGGGCTGATCAGAGGCAGAGCCAGGACCAGAATCCTGGTTTCTTGACCCTCAAAGAGAGGGATCACTCATCTACTTTTGACTTAATAAGGGGGTACCAGGGGGAATCAGCCCCCAGAATTGAGATCAGGCTATTAGAGGCCATTGGGAAACCCTTGGATCAAGGCATCATCCAAGAGAAAGGCTGACTGGCTAGTGCTCCACCAGCGCTCTTTGCTGGAGGTGTCCGGAGGTACTGCGCGAGGCTGTTGCTTCTAATCCCACTGGTTTAATTTAGCCGCAGTCCTGAGGGAGGCTGTACTAATTATAGCCAGTTGGCCATGCTGGGAGCTATAAATAGGGCAGGAGACACCTGTTTGGTCATTAGTAGGCATTTATCAAGGCACCTACAAAGGATTCAGTGGTGGGGCTGGGCATGGTGTGGGCACAGAGAGCACCTAGAAGCCTTGAACTGTGCTCTGAGTTTGTAGTTGAGTCAGAGGAAGCCACTGTGAGGAGTGGAGTGGGGCATCAAGAGGACGCCTTGGGAACAAAGCTGTCAGAGTTCAAATCCTGGCTTTTCACAACTGTGAGCCCCTGGGGAACTTGCATGGACTCTCTTCCTTCACTTTCTCATTTGTAAAATAGAGGACTTAATATCTTCCTAATAAGGATGTTCTAAGACTAGAGATATATGTGCATATACGTATACTCATTTGATAGATACATTTATGTATTACAATCATATATTCTGTTACATGATGTAATCACATATTAACATATATAAGTAATTTATGTGTATATATGTATGTATCATTTAGAATAGCCTAATATTTTGAGTAAAATGAAATTGTTATTTATTATTGTATGGAATGGCACGAGGATAGCTCCAGAGACCACCTGCCCTTCCATGGCCATCTTTCAAGGAAACCTTGATCTTGGAAGAGTGCTGAGTCTAAGGCACCTCCCAGTCTTCATTGTGACAGTTAAGAGTGTAGATTTTTTGACCTGGAATTAAATTTTAGCTCTCTAACTTCCTGTTAGGCAGGTTATTTCTCATCTGTCTCTGTTCCTCATCTGTAAAATGGGACAACGTGGTACTGAGCATTTCTTGGGGTTCTGGTAGGAGTAAAGAGACAGGACCCGTAGAGCACTTGAGAGCATGCTGTCAAGCCCATGGTAACTGTGAGACAACATAAGTCATTACCATTAACCCTCTTCTTCCCGTCTGCCTCTGGCAGCACCTCTAGGCTGATTCTCCTACCTGGAGAATAGGCCCGGTGCCTCAGAGAACAGAGGGCTGGTCCTGAAGACAGGCGGCCGGGCCTTCTTCCCTCGCTCTTAGTGTCCCTTCTCTTGAGACCTGCGGCACTCCCTGTTACAGTGCTGTTTCTTCCTGTGTCTCTGTCCTTGTGCCCCAGACATGGCACATGGTGAGCTCCTAGGAAGCACTCCGCCAGTGGAGAGCTGTGTTTGCCGTGACAGAGGAAGAAGAGATGAGCGGGATGGGGTTAGATTGCATGGAGAGAGGTTGAGGGTCGGAGGGAGGGACAGGATACCTAGGAGGTCTCTCGGAGGAGAGACATATTCCCTTTATCCCGTGTCACAGAGCAAGGATGTCAGAATGGAAGTGTCAGGAAGACAAATCTCTGTCAGGGAAAGGGCAAGTTGCCTGGCCCTAAACCTGCCTGAAGTGAGAAGCATGGGAAGAACATACTCGCTGCTCCAAGGATAGTCACAGGACCTGGATCATGGGTCCCACCCCAGATCTGCTGAGCCCAGGTCTGGAGGTCAGCAAGATTTCCCAGGTGTGCGTATGGGAATCTGAGGAGCTCTGCCCTAGACCAGAGCCTCTTAAGCCAGGAGTCATTCTTCCCAACCCACAGCTGAGAAAACTGAGGCTATATTACTTGGGCCTCGCTCGCTGGGTCTCAAAGTTCCGCTTCTCTCCCTGGATCCCCGGGGAAGCCCTGGTTCTTCCCTTGGACCGGCGGCATCAGAAGTGGAAATTCTCAGGCCGCACTCCGGAGCCAGTGAATCAGGTCCTGTGGGGTGGGGCCCTCCAGGTGGCTCTGAAGCAGGGGGGACATTGATAACCAGAGCCAGAGCACCGGCCCGCAGCACCGGCTGCATGGTGGCATCACTCGGGAAGATAAACAAAGGAAATACCTGGGTCACAAGCTCCCCAGGTGATTCTAATGTTCAGACAGCATTGAGGACCAGTGCGTTAGGCCCATGGAAAAATAAACCTCAGTTTTCTCAGCTGTACATCAGGGAGAATTGGGTAGAATCACCCCATTTGCCTGCCAGATAAAGGAAAGTGCCTTGGGGAGCCTTTCGTTGAGTTTCTTGGGGCCTGGAAAAGTGCATCGGGAGGCAGGCTTCCATCTGTCAGGAAAGTGCAGCGAGATTCCTAGGCCTGTGGAGGTGGGGTTGGATACCCGCTATGGGCTGAGGGGTGGGATTGTAATGTGGTGGCTCGCTGATCCAAGTACTAAGTGCTATAAAGACAATACCCTGCTTGATGAAATAGCTGTGTCCCGGGGAAGGTGGTCGCTAGCATCTTGGGAGCCTGGTTCAGGAATTCTCCTTGCCCACCCTGTGCTGCAGGTGCCTCATGCTGCAGCTCGCCCTTTGTGCGGCCCTTTGCTCTGGGTTGGGAGACAATGAAGTCTGCAGCGTCCCAGGCTCCCTTGGGTTAGAACGGGGGGTTGTTTGGAGCCTGGCCTCCTCACCCCGAACCCTGGTCGTGGCAAGAATGAAGTTTAGAGAAATATTTACCCAAAGTAATCCCTCTGCTATGCCACTGCCTGTCTCCCAGGAGGCTGGGTAACAAACACAGAGTTCTGGACATAATTTATCAAGGGGATAGGCTGAGCCTTCCAAGGGCTAAGATGAGGCAGGAAAAGGGTGTTACGGTCTGGTTACGGTCTCCATACCCAGGCTCTGCAGTGGCCAGGGTCTAGGGCCTCTGCAAGTAGCCATTTGCTCCAATGACAGGGTGAAACTGACTGTGCATCATTAATGCTGGGTTCAAAAGTGTCAGGAAACACCAGATGTAGAAAGTAATCATAATTTAATCTTACAAATGAAATTATATGGCACTTACCAAGGGCCTGAGGCACTATTCTAAGTATTACCTCGTCAGATCCTCATGACCCTTATTTCTCCCGTTGTACATGAGCAGTTGCTCTTGGGGGCGTCTGTGATGGTCAGCCTCTGCCTTTCACAAGCAGGGAAACTGAGGCCTAGGCTATAGGTATGTGCCCAGGAGGTCATAGTGAGCAAGCAGCAGAGACAAACTTAGAAGTCAGGTCCTTTCAAGCATCTCTTGAAAGACAAAGGGTTTTTAGCAAAACCTCTTCTTGATTTTCAGTCTGGGATGACTTTAACACAGAGTGCCTGGATTATGTAACACCAGAAAAAAGAATCCACAGGATATTTGTTCTGAAAGATTCATAAGTTATTTAGCAAGCAAATTTGAAAGTTTATAGACCATGTCCCACGGTAAGAAACACACTGGACATTGTGTATCTATATGTATACATTTCTGTGTAGTATATGTATGTGTGTGTGTACACATGCCCATATGTATTCATACTGTACCAGAATATGTGTATAGAGATCTGGCTCTCTCACATTGGGAGGAGACTCAAGCTTTGCCTCACATTGCATGTCTCTTAGTCACAACCCTGAGACTCGAATCCAACTGTATTGATTGCCACCATCCACCCTGCCCCAGCTTGACTTATTGAACCTGAGCCTTTGCTAGGGAACTTTTGGGGCCATTTCGTGACACGTTCTGTGGTTTTATGCCTACAGAGGCATGGCTTCCAGGTCTGGCCAGGCTCTCGCTGGCCATCACCCATCTCACTGCTTTCCTCCTCTCCTGGTCACTGTTCTTTTCTTCCTCTTCTGAGAACCAGAACATAGGGTTTGCAACTGAGTCACAAGGAGTTTTGGGCTTGGGATTTAAGCGTGAGGGATTTTGAGAGAGAAGTCATTGATCTGTGTCCACAACCCCTTGTTTATAATTCTAAAATCCCTAAAGTGAGGGTTTTCACCTAATTCATTGGTGGGGGTGATCCTTCCCCAAACGGATGTGAGGCTGTTGATGGTCTTGATTCATCCAGCTTAGTCTGGAGAACCATATGTGAGTGTCCCTGCAAGAAACTGTAGTGTGTGTGACAGTGACTTGTGGCCCAAACCCCATAGATTCACCTAGTTAATTTTCTAAAATCAGAAACAGTTGGAATTTCTAAAACACATCTGGCTCCACAGTTTTGAGTAAGGAGTTTTGGACCTGCAGATAAAAATTGAAGTGTGCGTGTGTTATTGATTTAGTCAGTGGATGTTTTTTTGAGAGGAAAGAGTGGTAGATGGAGGAAAGTGGGGAAAGACTAGTTATCAGAAAGTTGACTGTCAGTAACCTGTGAACAACAGAGGTTTTTTGTGGGGATGGTGTGGGTGAAGGGTTTGACAGCCATAGAAACTGTTGTGGTCTGTACCAATATCAGGGGCTTCGTGTGGTCTGGTTTCTTTAGAAAACTGACTTGTAGGGGCACCTGGTTGGCTCAGTCGGTTAAGCTTCCAACTTTGGCTCAGGTTCTGATCTCATGGTCCGTGAGTTTGAGCCCCTCCTCAGGCTTTGTGCTGACAGTTCATAGTCTGGAACCTGTTTTGGATTCTGTGTCTCCTCTCTCCTGCCCTTCCCCAGCTCATGCTCTGTCTCTCTCTCTCTCTCTCAAAAATAAATAAACTTAAAAAAAAAAAGCATCGGACTTCGGCTCAGGTCATGATCTCATGGTCTGTGAGTTCGAGCTCCATGTTGGTCTCTGTGCTAACAGCTCAGAGACTGGACCCTACTTCGGACTCTGTCTCCCTCTCTCTCTCTGCCCCTTCCCCCTCTCATGCTCTCTCTCTCTCTCCCTCTCTTAAAAATAAACATTAAAAAAATTAGAAAACTGAATTGTAGTCTCTAATGATGCACTTATTTCCAGCTTTCACAAAGGCCCACATTGTGTATGTGTTTGCACATGTGCCGAGAAGGTGTCACTTTTATTTTGCTGTGCCACAGATGAGGGCTAACCAAGCAAAATAAAAAGACAGGAATGTCTCTGCATTCTTTGTAGATTCCTTTCACATCTACTTGGCTCTGTTCTAATATTTCTTTCTTCTTTTTTGTTCTCTCTTCTTTAGAAGAGTTCAGATGCCCCTTAATAGAAACTGCTGACTTCACAGTGGAATGCACTTTTCTTCATTACTATTAGCTGTGTAGGTCATTAAAACCTTGCTGTGGCTCCTTCCCCCTGCCCAGTAAAGGCTTCAAAATTTTAAAGTTTTTAAAGCTTCTGCCTTAGAGGGCTCTGGGAACTCTGGGCTCCTGAGACGAGAGAAAGGCATACCCAGCCTTCAGTTAAGTACCGGAGAGGGCACAGATGCAGGCCCTGGGAGATACTTTGCTATGTCTAAAAAGAAATCAGGCTGAAAGAGTATCAGACTTTAAGCCAGGATTGAAAGCATGGTGTTTATGAAGGCCCAGGAGACCAGACCTTGGGCCCTTGCCAGGTGGGAAGTTGGAAATGAGATTCCTGCATAAAGCCAGCCCTTGGGGGCGTGGGGCTACATCCTCATGGAGCCCGTGATCCAGCAAACATTTGGGAAGGGCGGGGGAAGGTGGCAGGGGCAGTGCAAAGGGAACAGACAAGGGACCTTACTTGTTTCACCTTTGGCTTGGTTGAAGGAGGGTGAAACAATGTCTTCTGTGAGAATTTATAATCCTAGATCTGCCTTCATGCGGGTTCAGGTTTGAATTTATGCTATCTGTGTGACCCAGGACACCCCAAGCTGTGAAATTAACCTGATGTAATCTTGGGTTGATAGTGCTCCGTAGCGTCTGTCAGAATCAAATGACAAATTCCCTCTAGAGGGACATACTCATAGCTCAAGCACTGAAAGATTCCTGTAGGTAAAACCCAGCCATTCAGACATGAGCTTTACCCTCAAATTATGAAACAGGGAAACAAGTCACCATGAGTGAAAGCACAAATACAAGAATCAGATCCCCATGGCTTCACATATGAGACCAATTGGATACATAATATATTTCAAATGTTATAAGAATAAGCTGTTGGAAAAAATGAGCAAGAAGCACTATACTAATTAAAAAATGTACAGATATTTGAAGAAAAAGAAATAGAACTTCCAGAAATGAAAAATGTAACCACTGAAATTGAAAATATGATCTTCAGTGTTAGGCTTGCACTTTTACAGACTATTTTTATTAGAAGCATTAAGATAGCAATTCTGATAAGGGTACATCAAAGATAACATTAAAAAATTTGCAGTTTTGCAGGACTGAATGCATTATAATGTATTGGAAAAACCACGTGGGACCCAGGCAGGCTTCCATTTAATGGCTCTGTGACCTTGGGTTACTTCTTAACCTCTCAGATGCAGTTTAATCTTATGTAATCGGACTCCACAGTTTTACTCTGAAGGTTCTATTAGGTAGTTTTTAAAAAGGAAGGTCTTGATTTCCCTTTTTTTTTTCCTCTTGCTTCTGAAGAATACATAGCCTCTCCCATTTCCTTCTCCTTTGGGAAGCGTCCTATAATTTATTAAATTCTAATTTAATAATTATAATTTCAGCCAGGATGGCTGCAAGGCAGGCTACCAGCCAGAGGAGCCGGTCTCAGGTAGCGAGGCTCTCATCAGGCCTCCCATCCTGAGGTGGGAGTGGATGGTGGGGTTCTGACTTTGAGAGGGACCTGATGTGGTTAACATGGCGACAGATATGGATCTTGGTCAGGCAAAGCCTGTGAATCCTTTCCCTAGTTAATCTAGTTCCAACCCTTGGCAAATCTGAATTTTGCGTTGAGCTTGGACTCTATTTTGGGCTCGTGCCCAATCTGTTATACTGCCCTGCAGGAATTGTGCACCCTGTCCTCTTGGTCAGCTCCACGAGAGGACAGGACCCGAGCTCCCTGAACTGTGGGGAGGAGGAGGGGGATGGGAGATCCTTGTAGAGGAGCCCTGGGGCAAATATAGCCTCACATGCAGATCCTCTCCCTTCCTCTCTCCCCTTCTTTCTTCCCCTTCTCCCCCTTCATTTTCTCCATATCCATTTTTCTCCTTGGACTTTTACTCCTTTTTAAAAAAAAAGTTTATTTGAGAGAGAGAGACAGAGAGCACAAGCAGGGGAGGGGCAGAGAGAGAGGGAGACACAGAATCCCAAGCAGGCTCTGTGCTGCCAGGGGAGAGCCTGATGGCAGGGCTTGAACTCATGAACTGTGAGATCATAACTTGAGCCGAAATCAAGAGTCGGATGCTTAACCTCCCGAGCCACCTAGGCACCCCACTCCTTTTTTCCCTTTCCCTTTTTATCTCTGTATTTTCTCCTTCTCTCTAGCAGAGGAATGTGGATCATTCTTTTTTTTCTTTCCATGAAATGAGTACAGTGAAAATTTGGGGAGTAGGTCTCATCTGGGCTTGCCTGGACCCACAACAATGCTTGGCATATACTAAGATTTTAGAAACTGTCTAATAGGGTTGTCCTGGACCTTGGAATAGCTTCTGGACCTTTCCTGGTGTGAATCCAAGTCATGACAATGGAATTCTACCCAGGAAGGGAAGCAGCGAGCCTGAGTGGAGCTGGCCTTCGGGAGGAAATGGCAGGTTCCCCCTCCCCAGTGACATGGGCCGAGCTGGCCTTGGAACTTAGCACTGTCAGGCCTGCAGATGACGTCACTGGCCTTCCGTGGGACAGCTGCAGCCAGCAGCGGGACACTCCAGAAATGCCAGCAGTAATTGGAAACTTTATTTTCAAATGCTTCCCACAGCATTCATGCAAGAGGTGGTCGTGCTACTGGGGTGTTCAGGTGGCTGCCCTGAGCAGGGCCCCGGGAGATCAGGGGGACCTGAAGCAAATCTCCATCTTCTCTGGGGGCATGGGGTGCGGGGACATTTCCCAGAGGGCTGCAGCTTCTTGTCTAAGGGATTCCATTTATATAAGGCCCCAGAACCCACAGGACGCAATAATTTTCAAAGCCCTTTTTTTGCCATTCCGTTTAAAAAAACATTTTCTTCTTATTTAGCTATCTCTGATACCTAATCTTCTCTGTGCAGCAGGTGAATGTTAAGAGAAATGAAGGGGGGAGAAACAGCATTGTAGAGAGGAGACTGTTTCGTGGAGACACAGCAGCTGCCTTCCCATGTCTGAAGGTCTGTGATGGGGAAGAGGCATCATCCTGTTGTGTTCTCATTGGAGGATAAGAGGACCAGGATCGTGGGGAGGCACATTTCATCCTGGAATTCCAGCGGGAGCAGGGAGCTCACAGTGACGCACCTGCTAGAGGACCTCACAGTGCAGGGAGGGGGCTTGCTGGTAAGCCGAGGGAGTCAGAGTCAGTTTGTGCTGGGGAGCCGGCCTCTGGCAAAGTACCCCCAATAGCCACGCTGCTGGTCCACTTATCAATCACAGGCCGAGCGCCAAGTACTGATCAGCCCTTCAATTCTCACGCCTGCCCTGGTGGGTGGGAGCTATCATTAACGTCATTTTACAGATGGGAAACTGACTCACAAAGAGTCCAGGTGCCCAAGGTCACAGGCTAGGAAGCGGCAGGGGCTGGATTGGAATCAAGGCAACCTGTCCTCAGAGCCCCCAGCTCTTAACCAGCAGGATAAACCTCTTATTGTTGTTTTAATGTGGCTTGAACCCTCTGCCCTTTCTTTCATACTTTTTTCTCCACCTTCTCTTTATTGTAGTCTTAACTGTCATGTCGACATGGTACCTTATGAAATCATTGGGAAGAGACCACTTTGGGACAATGTGCTCAGCCGTGGAGTCTCTCTCCTTGCTCCCCCACCCCCCCACCCCCACCCTGCCTCACCACTGTTTATCTCCTTTAAGGGAGAGCGTACTATGGGAGCTGTCATCTAAAAATGGACTGGCTCAGCCCTGGCGGGATCCAGGAGGGGGAAGGTGACCACTTGTAGGAAGCCGGTGCTGGGCGCAGCCGGCGCCGGGTGTCAGGCAGGAGGGCTGGTGGACACCGGAGGTGCAGTCTAACGGGCACAGTCACCGAGTGTGGCCCTGGATGGCGCTTCCACTGTCATGGAGACGGCTGCTGCCAGAAGCGTGATTCGGCTGGGGAGGCGGTGGCTGGCCAACCCCTCTCACCACCTGCTTGAGTGATTGCAGTCGCCTCCGGGCCGCTCTGGCGGGTCTCCTGTGTCCCCTTCTCCAGGCGCCCCTGCGCACAGCTGCCACAGTCATCTCCCCGAATACTGATTTCATGACATCACCCTGAGCTCCCTTTGCTCCTCCATGTGCTCAGAGGTGCAGAGGCCTGAACTCCTCCTGCACCCGGTGGTCAACGCCTCTGCCCTCAGACCCCAGCCCGCCTTTCCAACCTCCCCTTCCTCGCCTGCCCTGCGTGAGCCTCGCTGCACCCGAACTGGTCTGCAGTGTGCCCGGAACAAGCCCTCATGACCTGCGTGTTCTTTTCTGGGACTCCCTCCCCCTGCTCCCAGGTGTCCAAGTTCCTTGTCCATTCAGGCTTCCCTTCACTCAACACCCATTTATTATGAAGTGACTTGGTGCCAGGAGAGGCTGGGAAAACTGAGACATACGAGAGAGGTGCCCTGTCCTTGAAGAGCTCTCAGTCTTTGATCAGCATGGTGAGAGCCACTCCAGGTTTGGTAGAAAAGCTCCTCTTCCAGGAAGCCTTCACTGGTGGCTCTGTCACTGTGAACTTACCCTTAGTAGTAGCCCTGTAGATCCCAGTCTCTGTTTTTTTCTTTTAGTGCCTTGTTTCCTGCCTGGTGTTTTGCACTTAATGCCAGGGTCTGTCTGTTGGACTTTATCCAAAAGGAACATACCACATGCCACTGCACTGTGTTTCTGTTGATAGGAATACACATTCATGTGGAGGGCTGAGTCCACAGTGCGCTCACTTCCGTGATTCCCCGGGATTTTCATAAGGACACCGTGGGGCAGGCAGGACAGATGTGATCAGGGTTAGTTTGCAGAGTGGATGGGACTTGCTCACAGGCACACTGTTACTAAGTAGCAGAGGCAGGACTCGGCCCTGGGGTCTTGCTGAGTATATGGTACACAGTGCCCCCCCACCCCCCAATTACCACTGTAAGGGCGGACGGAGGCTGCCCCATCACCATGGGCTCTCCCCTGGGCCTGCAGTTGTGTACGTTAGGGTAGGATGAGAGAGTGGAGAGAAGAATCTGGTGGCTGAAATCCAGGGGATTCATCAAGGAGGGAGGACATACACGGAGTTATGGGGCTGGTTGGATAAAGGGTGGTTTGTACCCCTAATGCTTCTTCTCCAGGTGCTCTACCCTCCTCTTCCTCCATGGAGACGGGAGTGGCTGGATGGAGCGCAAGGAGAAGGAACAGTGTGGGAGGGGGCTGGAATGGATAGGATGGATGGGAAGGCCTGGGGACAGAGGCAGTCAGGTGACCTATCCCTTATCACGCAGGAAGAACTTCAGGCTCAGACACCTAGCTAAAAAATTTCAGAATTCTACATGGTTCTTAAAGTATTTAGTAGAACTGGGGACAAGGTATACAGAAAGTGGAATTCCAGCTCCCTGTCACCCTGGCTATTGATTGTTGGCTTTGCAATTATAGCAAAGGTGCTACCACTGTGAACACTAGCTAGTTTGGGATGCTTGGGCATTTGAAGCTCGGTTGTTTGAGCTACTTAGGTGTTAAAAAAAAATCTTACCTTGCTTTAACAAGAACAAAGTGTGTTTCTTTAGCCCAGGCATGAATCAAAAATAGTTGAACTTTTTTTTTCCCCTCAAGTTTAAAAATAAAAAAGTCACCTTTGGGCTGAGATCAAGAATGGAAAATTTCAGGGCATAAGAGTAATTTTTCCCCCCATCTCTTCTGGTAAGGGATGGTAAGGTGATTTGATGGAAGGTTGAATGTCAACACAGACTCTGGGTCCCATTGCCATTGCAGGGTCTCCGTGGTTAAGATGTTTTCAGTGAAAGCCCCCCCGCCCCCCGGGTCTCCTGGATCTGCAGGGGTCTGGGAGCCAGGTAATTGACTATAAGCAACCAATCAGAATAGACCAAGAGGGTGGTGATTAAAATTAACAGGCGCTTCAGTGTCTGCAAAGGTGGTTTTTATCACATAAAGTACAGGTTGGCATCCCAGGTGGTCAGTTTGCTCTCGATTGGCTAGTAGCAAGTGTGTAGTGATGACTGCCAGGCCTAGGGAACTGTATTGGGAACTGAGACTAAGGATGAGGATGCTTCTGGCTTTTCATTGAAAACAAATCTGGGCAGTCCTTGACTACTGTGGTTAATTTTGAAGGGCATTATGGTTAAAGCTTTGTTTGCTTGAGATACTTGATTGTTACAGTTCAGTATTACTAAGGTATGAAGAAAGTGCTTTATGTATGTCAATTTTACTGTTTCTGACAACGTCTTCTTAGGAAGTATACATTTGTGCAGCAGACTCCCTGGGATGTTCGTTCTAAATTTAGAAGCCACCTCCAATGGATGCTGAAATCAGTCACACAGAATTCAGGTGCTTACTCAAAAAAATCTACATATGCAGGAGACTCGCATCGTCGCTGGTGGAAATTTGGGCGGCCGAGCCTGTGTCTTAGGATCCCGGGACTGTCAGGGTGTGCGCTGTCAGTTGTGGGCTGGGCTCATGGCATGTGCGTTAGCGAGTATGTATTGAACAGAGTCAGCATGGATGGAGAAAAGACAAGCCGCCATAGACAAACCCTGAAAGTACCAGTTCAGGAGCCCTAGGTTTTCATCTGGACTCTTGTCACTTACCAGCCATGTGACCCTGGGCATGACACTTGACGTAGCAGCCCTGGTTTCCTCTTCAGTAAAAGTCGGGGATTGAATCAGATATGCTGTAGGGTCCTTTCCAGATCCCCAACCCTGTAATTAACAAACCAGAATTCAAAGATTCCAGTAAGAGCTTTAGTTCTCTCTTATCTGGGCTGTTTGTAGTAGTGAAAAGTGATAACATAATTAAAACCTTCCCTTCTGGTTAAAATAGCCATTGTCAAATATGGTCAGTATTGTAGTAGGGCTGTATGGGGACAGGTGGTAGCTACCCTTGTGGTCAGCGTAGCCTCACATACAGAGAAGATGAACCACTGTGTTGTACACCTTGAACTATTCTAACATTGCGTGTCAACTATACTCAAATAAAATCACATTTTTAAAATAAAATAAAATGGCCTTTGTTCTAAGTTGTGTATCTCTGTCATTCTGGCTTTTTCCCTAAAAGCCTCTGGACCTCCCCAGGAGGCAGCTATTTTAAAGACTCAAGGTTTGGCACTGAGAGGGTCTTCAGCCTAGGCTCATGTCCATCCTGATGTTCATGGTCATGCCTTACCCGGTGTTAAATATGTTGGACATTTCCCTGGCTTACATGCAGGTAGTCTCTGGGTGGAGTCAACATATTTATCGAACTTCTCTGGGTCTCTGTTTCTGCACCTGGAAATGGAGCCAATCATGAACAGTACAAGTAGTTATGAGGGTGGGCTCTGAAGTCTGACCACCTGGGTGGTCTTGGCTCTGTCATCCGTGAGCTGTGTGATCTTGGGCTAGCCTCTCTTACCTCAAATCATTGCCTGCAAACTGGGGACTAGAATAGCACCTACTGTATAGAGCTGGGGCTGAGATTAAACAATACACATGAAATGCTTAGAATAGAGCATACATGGTAAAATGATGAGGTATTAACATACAGAGCTTTATTATATGCCAAGCGAGATAAAGTAATTATACATGGAGGGAGATGATGTATGTAAGCCCCTTGCACAACGCTTGCCAAACAGTTAATTTTTAGTGAGTGTTGGCTGTTATCTAACCAGGTCCTATTGGAAAAAGAAGTTACTTTTTTTAAGTTGGGTTTTTTAATGTTTATTTATTTATTTTGAGAGAGAGAATGAATAAGGGGGAGAGGCAAAGAGAGAGAGAGAGAGAGAGAGAGAGAGAGATTGAGAGAGAGAGAGAATCTCAAGCAGGCTCCATGCTATTAGCACAGAGCCCAACTCAGGGCTTGATCTTACAAACTGTGAGATCGTGACCTGGGCTGAAACCAAGAGTTAGATGCTTAGCCGAATGAGCCACCCAGGTGCCCCCAAAAAAGTTATGTTTTTATGTAGTTTCAGTAGTCTCTCCTCTAGGATCCATGCTATTTCTCATTGACTAACATGGGGCTCGATATGTTATCAGAAGGAGTCCTTTCCCTGCTGCAGGCACTCAGAAGTCACACACGGTCCTCGTTTTCCCTGAGGCCCCGCAGCCACCTGAGCAGACAGAAGGCTTGCTGGAGAGCAGAGGGACCTTTTTAGAAGAGCTTCAGTCCCTTTCTCGAGCCTCAGCCTGAGACCCTTGGGTCCAGTGGCTCTACGGTTTGCTGGCATCTGAAGGGACCTTGTGGGCAGCAGAGGCAGGTTCTCATGGGGGAGGCTGGGCACAACCACACTGCCCTCAGTCTGGCTGGGGGAATGGGACACTCTGACAGCTGTGTCTCTGTCAAGGCCTCCTGGCCGGGGTCAGGAGGTCAGGTGCTAAGGTTTAGTCTGCTGGTGAAAGTCACAGCCACACTAGAGACCACTTAAGTGAGGCTCTTGGGGGCTGAAGAGCCGGCTTCTTAGCACCCAGGACACCTGATATATCCTGGTGTCCAGAGCCAGAACTGCTTCCAAGAGAAGTGAAGCCTGCAGGCCACGTGGACTGTCAGCCACCTCCACGTGCTACGCTCTCCAGTGGCCTTTCCTGCACGGGTCAGTTTCCTCATCAGTGGTAGGTTGGAATTAACTAGATTGGACTTTCAAACTCTATTTTTTCCCCTTGAGACCCACAGTAAGAGATGTGTTTTCTTTCTCAATTCAGTACCTACGTCCGTGAAGATAATTAAGCCAAAGTTCCACGTAATGGCACCTTTCTATAGGCATACTTTCTTTTTCCTGTGCTGTTACGTGATTTTCTATTTCAGTTGAAAAATGCCAGTTGTGAACCATGAAGTTGGTTCTGTGGGCTGCTAATGGGTCATGGCATGCGCTGTAAACACAATGCAGAATGGTAGCTGAGGGCCCCTGAGGGCTGTGGTGCCGTGATTCTGCTGGGACCCTGCTGCGGGGGACGCCTAGCTTCTCCCTGGTGGGCCAGAGATGGTGTGAAATACCAGCCAGATGTTCAATTCCAGAGATGGGGCCGGCTGCTACTCCTCCCCCCTCCTTTTCCTCTAAATCAAGTGGATATTTCCATGAACTTGAAGGTACAAATAGAACACATGTGGGACTATAGTTCCTTCCCTAGCCCCCAGTCCCAGTGGGACAGAAGGGGTCCTATCACCACGTGGAGGACCACAGACAGTGGTTTCAAATGGTTCTCGGCATAGGGGGGTCCTGTAGCCCCTCCGCCAGGAGAGTGCGGTGGGTCCGGCTGCAGCCCCGCCAACAGCATACGCAGGGAGGGTGTTCACCTCATGTGCACAGTCCGTGCACCCATGCACAGGCCGTGCGTGCCTGCAGTCCTGGAGATGCACCGGGTGCCAACTCTTGAGTTGCAGGATCGTGAGGAGGTCTGGGGTCGTGGGGTTGGGGTGGGCGGGCGGCGTAATGGTGGCAGGAACGCCAGAGTTCAGAGGCGC
>CM053561.1:34458029-34864251 GCA_028646485.1 Cryptoprocta ferox | reverse complement strand
ACCCCCCCCCCCCCCCCCCCCCCCCGGCGACATAACCCATCAGGCCGGTTTCAGCACCTGCCCGGAAGTCAGTTCCTCTCATTCCCGGGTAGCACTGGAGCCCCTGCATCATGATGGAGTTGTCTCCTCGGTTCTCCACCTAAGGCTTATAGGCCACGATCGTTTTAACACCACTCATTGCAAAGGGGTGTTGCTTGGAGAGGCCCTGAGGCCCAGCAGATAGAGACTGCCAGGCGTTCTACAGTCAAGATGCCTGGCTTGAGGCTCACTTCCTAGCCTCTGCTTCATGGGCTGATATTTTGTGCCTTTGCTCTTTTCCATCTGGACAAGCAGAGATCTTATTGGAATTCCAGGACTGCTGTTGAGACCTGTCTTGGGACGCAGCAGCGTTTCTGACTAGTGGAGGCAGACCTATGGACAAAGGGTACATAATTGATAGCAAATTTATTGTAGGAACCTGTCTCCTTGGGACTCTTCTTCCTTAGGACACCTGTCGTCCAAGGTCCTTCCTGGAACTACATTTATGCTGGTGAACCAAGGGCCAGAGTGCTCAGTTCCTTCTGTCAGGGCCTCGGCTGTTCCTCTCTGTCCTTCCCTCCCCTAGGGTCACCCTGGTCAGATGGGTCTTATGAAATGTTTTCTACTCGGGCTCTGTCCCTGCAAGTCTGCGCTCTGAGTGAGGTGCCTCTTCGGTGTCACCTGACTCAAGATGCATGTCTTGACATCTGTGTTCTTATTTTTCTAAGACTAGAATTATGAACATTCCAGGAGTCGTGGGGGGCGGGGCGCGGAATCTAGAGAAGCAAGAACTGACTTTCTGAGCCTTTTTCTTATCAGTACCAGAGTGATAAGCATACGTGCCTCACTGGTTTGCTGTGAAGATCATATGAGATACAAGTTTGCAAGTTATTCAGCTCAAGGTGAAAGAAAGAATTATTATTATTTAATATTGCTATTATTAATAATTTCTTAGAATTTGCACACCCAAATGCCTTATTCGGTGCAGTCTTTCTACAATTCTAGATTGGGATGTTAGCTTTCTTGCATACAGAATGGTGTAAAGAGAAAAAAATCACTCTTCCATGGCAGTCTGAATTTCTTAACTTGGCCAGACAGCTTAAAGTTTTTGGTGAACACTGGGGAGGGGGGTCCAGAATCACCCAGCACCTCTGCTAATAGCCCATTATTACTGTATTTTCTGTATCTTCTGTTCATCTCTGGAAACCCTAAAGAGCATGAGAATTATATTCTCTGTCACTGCTCAAGAGTCTCCCATGAACCATATAAACAGTATTGAACTGCACGCTTGTTTCTCATAAACCCAGTTGGGCTAATATTGTAGACCCATTTCTGTCACCTCTGGCTGTCTGGGTATTTGTACTTATCCACACATCCTTCATGCCCAGGGCACATGCTGGGTAGGAGAAGCCTGTGTTCTTCCAGCTGGAGGATACTCGTAACTCATGAACTCAACATTGAATGGCTAACCATGGGCCGTGATTCATCGTGTTCCTGAATGCTTTGGGGGCAAGATTAAACTGTCTTTTGGCAGTGATCGACAGCTGCCAAGATTGAACTAATGAGCCCGGAGCCCCTGACTCCTTCCAAACCACTCTGGGGTTAATTTCCTTGCATAGCTCTCCCTACCTTTCAGAAACCTGCCTCTTTAGCTCCTCTGTGCTCAGTATATGTCACATTCATCTCCTGCTCTTTTGCCAGACTTCATTGCCAGAATTATCTGAGTGAGTTATTTATATTAGTCTCCAGCCAACCAGCAATTACAGCTAGAGGACCAACAAATGGAACACATGCTTGTTTGTCCTGGTGACTTGCAGTCTTGGCCCTCGCAGGGCCTGTAGGCCATGAGTCTGAGGCATTGGGGTGTGATCGTATCTGGGATTGATGGGCCGGAGGCTGGAGCTGGGGAAATGCCCCAGTGATTGCATTTTCTTCGTGTGTTTTTGGCTCACAGGTGTGCATCATCATGGCGTGACCATTGGGTGTGGATGCAAGATGATTCCCTGGCGTTGAGCGGGAGGCCCTTGGTTGGGTGTGTTCATGACCCTGGGATCAATCCATGCTCATCTTGATCCTCAGTTTGGGATGGATCTGGTTTATATCTCCAGGGTCCTGGGTTCTTCCTGATGCAGCATGATCATGGCTTTGAGATGAATGAAGAGTGGCTTTGTTCTATCACTGTCTTCATTGTCATCTACACCACTGACACTTCTGTGGGAGCACTTCAGAGGGACAGAGGTCTATCACCTAAATTATGACTTTCGATTCTCCCAATCACTTTGAAAAACTATATTTCTATTTTTGAAAGATGAAGAAATAGACTCAGCAAGGTTGGCTGACTTGCCCCAAATCCCCCAGATGGTAGGTAACAGAAGAGGCCTAGAACCTCCGTCTGAAGCCCAAGCTCTTTCATTCTGGCCATGTATCCACTCTGGATTCTTGCCCATCCCTTTCGGAGAGGAGCATAGAATGCTTTTGAAAACCTGCATTTTGGTGTTGCTCCTTTATAGGATGTCAGTGTTTGCCTAAGTTAGTTCCTAGGTATTGGTGACCAAGAATCCAATTGTTCGTTGGGATCTACCTAGTTGACTCTAGTATAGAACCAGAGGTCCCCAAACACAACCAAGCATCCTGGCTTCTCCAGCGCTAACTTCATCTCTAGCCGCCACCCGTGCAAGTTCTCGCTGTGCACAAGGGGATGGGGGAGGTGAGTTTGGATCCCTGTACAGTTCCCTTTTCATCTGTTTAGTTTAACCTCCAAAGTCTTATACCATGCTCTCTGTGCCAAATGGAAAATGATGTTTTTATATTGCCTCATACATCATTCTTACTCTGGCGTGGGGGCTGGGATCTTGGAACACTTCAAGACGCTCAGCATAGGACTCTGCTTAAAGCTACAAGAAGCTGTTAGATTTTTTTGTCATGAGGTTGGCCGAACTAAAGTTTTACAACTGTTTTTTTATGTTCGGTTCAAAAAGACAAGGTTGAAAAAACAGGTGACACTGAGGTGTCATTTGAGTAAATGATTTTTGTCTTCTCCTAGAAGGGAAGTTGGCCCTTCCTTGATTCTAATTTTCAGATTATTTCTCCCAAGATAATGTAATTCTTTTTTTTTCTCCTGACCAATGGGATCTTTATCCCTTGGAGACTCACTTCTTGTAATAGTCAGAAATGGCCTTGATCCACAGGTTTATTTGGGCTCAAATCAAGTCTCCAGAAGCACAAAAGGCCTTCTGACTTTGTCATATGATCACCCTGGCCTGGGAGGGAGGGCCTTGCTGATCCCTTCCCTGAGAAGTACCTCAGACACATGTATACATCTCTCTGTTTCCCCAGCTACCCTTCCTGAGAATGAATGCCCCCCTCTTCCTGATCAGGGGAGTTCTTTGTCTTCTCCACGTTTCTTTGGTGCACACCTTGTGTGTGTGTGCAGATGTGTGTGTCGGAGTGAAGAAAGGGTGAGGTTAGAGGTGTTGTAGATGCAGTTCTTGTTAACGAATGTTTTTTCTGAGGAGAAATCACCTTCACAGGATGTGGAGAGCTAGTAAAATGTCATTCATTGCCAACCCCGCTCATCCCCCTTTGTGATCAACTGTTCTCGCATCTTCCTTGTTTCTCACCTTCCCCAAGTTCCCCAGGAACCACTAGTCCAAGAGGATGCACCATAGCGTTGACTGTGGGCTTTGTGCCATGACCGTGAAGTTAGGGCCTTTCAAGTGTGGGGAGTCTTTGCAGACGGCAGCGTTTCTGGGAACAGGAAGGCCTTGGAAAGGGTGTGTGCTCATTAGATGGAGGCAAAGATTCCTTTGGACTCTTCTGTGGAGTCTTCCTCACCTCATCAGAGAGGACTCTGTTTTCAGGAAACGTCTTCAGGGCACCTGTGACAATTTCTCTGTTGGCCTTTCAGAGGGTTAAAGAAATAGCACACTCACCCCCAGATATGCAAAACCCAGCTCTGCCCGGGGAGCCGGTTCAGCTTGCTTTGAGGAGCTTGTGTTCAGGCAGAGGGGCCCTGCGGTCTTCTCTTCCTGGTATCTGCAGTGAGTGGCCCAGGCCAGTGTTTCTGGTCATGGCCACAAGAATCACCTGTTAGAACCTAAAAAAAATAAATAAAACCTCACTCTCCCTCCAGAACTACTGAATTGAAATATCCAGGAGTGGAATTTGAACTCTGAGTT
The DNA here is from genome assembly GCA_028646485.1 of Cryptoprocta ferox. Classification (NCBI taxonomy): domain Eukaryota; kingdom Metazoa; phylum Chordata; class Mammalia; order Carnivora; family Eupleridae; genus Cryptoprocta; species Cryptoprocta ferox. The sequence goes on along the minus strand of CM053561.1, from coordinate 34,860,055 downwards.
ACTTAGACCAGCCCTTCAGGGAATCCTGATGCCTTTCCATGCCCTTCCATGCCTCAGAAACCACCAGACTCTTTACTCGTCCACTAGACAGTGGGGGAGGGCATGGGGAGTGGGGAGGTGACACGCAGATGAGACCTGTGTCTCTGTGGTTGCCTTGAGCTCACGTCCTGGCCACCCACCTTCATGATAACAGCCTGCTACTGACATTGAGCCTTGGGAGTGGGGTCAGCAGCATACCCTGGTCCCTGGTATGGGATTTCCCTGGAAACAGCCCCAAGACAGCAGCTGCTTTTGGGGAGTGGGGTGCACCTGAGACATCACAGGTGGGCTCACTGCTGAGCAATTCAGTGGTTCCTCCTGGCCCACAGGGACACTCAGGCTTGGGTAGGTGTGTTATGGACGAACGGCTTGCCACACAGTGCAGGGGGCCTGGTAAGGGCCCAGCAGGAGGCGGGCATACCGCTGGACCAGTGCTCACCCTGCGCCAAGCGGTGGGGGAGCTTTCATCCTACTGGGGAGTGCCATCTTGCTCCTGTCCTCTGCCACCTCATCTCCCAGGGGCCCTTTTCTTCAATGTAGGGAGAGTGGGTAAGCTTGGGCGATGGGAAGAACCATTTATTTGTGAGGGCCGATTCAGGAACATTTAAAAGATTGATGGGCCACATTTTCAAGGAATTCAAAACAGAAGTAGTTTTATGGAGACCCGAGGGGCACAAAATGAAAAAAAACATTTAGATTTCATCTTTCACTCAGTAATGGAATACTATTGAGAAAATTGACCTTGCCTTTTTGTCACTAAAATGTTAATGTGTGTGCTGTTTGGGGAGTAGTAAGCAGAGGCTGCTTTCTAACTTTTTGCATTCTTAAGCAAGCTCAAGGGCTGCATGGTGGCCTGCCGGTGGTGTTCATGACAAGAGAAAATCATGCACAGCGTGGCTAATGCAGGAAGAGCGAAACTATGCCCTCGGGAGTGTCTGATCTCAGCCCTTCTTGGTGGAAGTCCTATCACGATGTATACATACATCAAATCGCCACGATGCACAGTTAAATATCTTAGAATTTTATTTGTCAATTGCATCTCAAGGAAGCTGCAAAAAATAAAAGCAATTGTGAATGTATGTATATGTTCCTAAAGAAAACTCCTGGGGCACCTGGGTGGTGCAGTTAGTTAAGTGTCTGACTCTTGATTTCAGCTCAAGTCAGGATCTCATGGTTCGTGAGTTCGAGCCCCACGCTGGGCTCTGCACTGATAGTGTGGAGCTTGCTTGGCATTCTCTCTCTTTGCCCCTCCCCCACACATGCACTCTCTCTCAAAATAAATAAACTTAAAAAAAAAAAGAAAACTCCTAATACTTGATATTTCAAACATAGAGGGGGAGCAGAGAGCTGTAGCAAGTATGTACACAGGCCTGTCTGCCTTCCTAGTAGACAGAAGCCTCCATGGGGCCTTGTCATAGCCGCCACCTAGAGAGTGCCATGTGCTCAGCCTGTATTCCCCCTCCTCATCCTCCCTGCACCCATACTATTTGTACACAGGTATTGTCTGTTTTCTGATAAAGAAACAGACCCAGAGAATTAAATAACCATATTACCATTACACACCTGGTAAATGGAAGAGGTAGGATTCAAGCCTGGAGGCCCCTGGGTTAACCACCACATGCAGAGGCTAAGTAGGGTCCCATCCTACATGGTGCTATCTGCTTTCCTGCCCCACTGTGTACTGGCAGAGCTCTCTGCTCCTAGGACATTGCCGTCTCTTTGAATACAGTCTCTCTAGCCTTCTGCGTCCAAACCCTCTTCTTATTCTCCCAGGTTTCAGAAATGCCTGGAAATTGCAGATTTGTCCAGGGTTTGTGGAGGTTTGTGCTTCTGTCACTGACAGTTTTGACCTCCTCGTTGCCACTTGTGGCCACTTTGGTGGACGGTTCAGGTATCTATCATGTTAGAATCATGGAGTGTCCCTTTGCAGAACCAACTTCCTGGAATGTCTGGAAGGAGAGGGTAACTTCTGGGTACCCTTCTGCCATCTCGGTGATGGATGGAATAGACGTGCTGGCCAGGCTGGACAGTAGGGTCTCTGCCACACATGTACCGTGCTCAGGGGAGAAAGGGTTTTTCTGGAAGGATCAAGTCTGTAGCATCAGCTGAACCCTGGCTGGAATCTCAAAGCATCCCAGTGCTCAGCAGAATTATTTATTAAGGATGCAACTCTGTAGCAATGCTGTCCCAGTCACAGGGCAGGATAGAGTAGATTGGAAACAGTTCCTAGCCTCTTAGTGGGGCCCCCGAATGTTGCATGACACTTTCCTGGAAAGAGCATTGAGTGATTATGGGGTTCAGGGGGTTGGGATTTCAGTTGGCTTCTGTTCTTTTTTTCCTCTGGGTCTCTGTTTTCTCATCTGTAAAGTGGGGGTATTAGAAACTCAGTACATAAGGCGTACTTTATTTTTTAAAGTTTATTTATTTATTTAGAGAGAAAGAGAGAGCAGAGGAGAGGCAAAGAGAGAGGGAGGGAGAGAAAGAGAGAATCCCAAGTAGGCTCTGCACTGCCAGCGCAGAGCCCGAGGCGGAGCTTAAACTCATGAACCGCGAGATCCTGACCTGAGCTGAAGTCAAGAGTCCGATGCTTAACTGACTGAGCCACTCAGGTACTCCCTAAGGTGATACTTTAAACTCACACAATGTTATATGTCAATTATATGTCAATAAAACTGGAAAAAAAGAGAAACTTTGTGCAATTGAGAATTTTCTACTGAAATTCTCTAAATTTTTAAAAATCTTTAATCTAAGCTCTGAGTTGTTAACACAGGGCCCGAAGTGGGGCTCGAACTCACAAACTGTGAGATCATGACCTGTGCTGAGACTGGACGCCTAACAGACTGAGCCACCCAGGCGGCCCTCTACTGAAATTCTTTAAGGGGAGAAATAAATAAAGGTGAATGGGCTTTTCATTTCTGTGTAGGAGCATAATCTGAAGTTACCCTCCATGCATATGTTTACTTGATAGAGTTGTGCAGATTTTCCCTGTCGTCATGTGATGTTTGTTTTTTATTTAGTATGTAAATAGTATTCTCCCTACAACTTGGAATCAATTATGCTCCATGAGTATATTCCCTGAGTGGTTTTATGTACCCTAACACTTTACATCTGGGAGGCAAAGCTCGGGGAGCAGGCCTGCGTCATGCTCAGGTTGGGGGATTGCATATGAAAATGGTGCCCCACATGCATTTCCTTTTCTGCTTGTCTCAGGGTCTTATTCATTCTCACACCGCTTCTAGTGGCTTTTCTTCGTGGAATTAGCGACGTTGTCACCATCTTACCTTACAAATGCTCCGCTGTTGAAACTGTGCTCAGAAGCAGCATAGCCAGCAGCCCTCCCCACTCCTCAGCCTTGCCTCTGCCTAGACACAGCCCAGTTTCTGGGGGAGAGGCATGCCCGGGTCTGAGATGCTTGCTCGGGAATGTTTTCCAAGGCCCCTTCCAGCTCTTATGTTCTGTGTGTCTGCATGAAGTCACAAAGCTCAGACGGGCGGGCTGACAACCATGTCGAAGGCACAGCAATATGTTAATCCAGGAGATAAAAGAGAAAGTGAGGCAGGAGAGAACAGTGTGAAATCCCAGAGGGAGCCTGAGGCCCCAAGGATTTCCCATGGCTTCCAGCGGCAGAATGAAGATAGCTCTGGATGCTGGCACCTCTCAGGACCAGACAGGCTCAGGTCTACACTGCAGGTGTTGAGAGAGAGAGGCAGCTCCAGCCAGAACCAGTATCAGATGGGAGGCTCTGAGGAGCGATGATCCCATCTGGCCTGGGAGCAGGGCTAGTCTTCTGTCTCTGATCCTCCGTCCTCCCAACTGGGTGTACCAGGACTCCCCCAAGAGGGGGTCCTGTGTCTGCCTTCTTTTCCTTTCTACTCTGCTCCACCCTGGGCCTCGTGGTGAGCACACCAGACATGAGGATCATTGCCAGGCTCAGGAGAGTCTCTTAGATGGCTGGGGGGCGAGATGGGGTGGGAGTCCCTGCACAGTCCCTGAATCTCATACCTTTCCCCCATCTTCTATTCTCTGCCCCTCTTAGCATCCTTCTCTTCCAAGAAGGAAGCTGTTATTTGCCCGAGTAAATGAAGACTTTCATCCTTAACATCAGCAGTGGAGAATAATACTCCACGTGGCAAAGGGTAGCTGCACATCCTGACTCTCTCCAATTTTACCTTTCTCTTGAGGTATTTCTCACCTATTAGTACTTCCAGCCAGATACTAGTTTTAAAGGGGCACTGTTTTCCTCTAACCACAGTGGCCCAAGCTTGGGTACAAGGATTTTCAGCCTTTCTTTAATTTCCTCATGTTGCTGGACATCTGGCCTGGGACACTGAAACGAGACTTGATTGAAAACTTGGGGCTAGCACTAGGGAAGGAAACAGGGTTGCAGATCCAGGGGCTACCTTCCAGGACACCAGCATTCTAGTCTTGGCCTGCCTCCTCCATGCACGGGGGTCACTGGTCTCACTGCAGCCCACAACTAGATATCTGCCCTCCTGGATGTCCCACGCCAGGAAGGCGGCCCAGAGTGGGAGATGTAGGGACCATCTCCTTGTCAGTCGAAGGCTTGCATCCTGGGTGCAGCTGTCCTGTTAGAAGCTGTCTTCTCCTAGAGGGTGTCCATCGTCTAGGAGAGGAAAGCTTCCTTCCCTCCTTCTGGGATGCTCCTGTCGGCATGGAGCAGCATGGCCTTACTCCCCCAGATCACGATGGAAGAATTCAACATAGTGAGTTCACCACCTCTAGCCTGCATAGGAGCTATCAAAGGGGTGGGCCACTTGATTTCCTTCTCAGTACAGGCAGGACGACGTAATGGTTATTAGACACGTGTGTCCTCAGCATCAGAATGCCTGCGTTTTAATCCTGTCTCTGCCTTTTACTGGTTGTGTTATCCTGGGAAAGCGGCTTCACTGTTCTGGGCCCCAGGTGCCTGTTTGTGGAGCGTATTTATAGTGTCTTCCTTGGTGTTGGGGGCTGCTTGTGATTGTAAGGTTACTGCATGCAAGGCATTTAGAATAGTTCCTAGTCCATGACTGTGGTCAGTGATTGGTTCCCAGCAGGTCTGCTGTGTGTGTGAGTCCAGTCCATAATTGGCCCAGAGTGGAGGATAATATCACCATCCATGGTGAAGTGTGGCACATCATGGTTTTTCAACATATTCCTGCATGCATTCTTATTAGGTTCCATCCCAACCCTGCAGGGGACATTCCATGAGGAAGGGCTTTTGCCCATCGTGTTTGCCCCTGTATCTCAGGTGCTTAGGAACAAGGTCTTGCCAGTAGTAGATGTTCATTAATTGCTTGCTGAATGACTGAGCTCTGTGAGTTAGGCATAGCAGGTGGTACTAGTCCATTTGACAGGAGGAAAGGCTGAGGCCCTGAGCTATGACATGACTTCTGAGGCTATGTAAGGCATTAGCAGAGTTGGGGTGGGACCCCTGTCTCCTGAGTCCTGGTTCAGTGCACTTGCCCCCATGTGCTGTTGCCTTAATTAAGAGTCGTGCCCATAGGTTGCTTGGAACAGGAGCGAAATAGAAGGTGGGTAGCTTTCAGGTCAGCTTCCCTGAGCCCTGTCCATGCTGCTGCCCTGGCCCCGTCCGCGTGTGCTCACACGTGTGTATCCTGCATGTTGGAAAAGCTCTGGAGCTTTAGGCTAGTGGTGTCTGCTGCATGGAACGCTGCGGAGGGACGGCTTCTGCCGCTAGCTGACTGGGTGGCGCACGGGACTGCTAGGTTTTCTGAAGCAGGCCTTGCTTACCTCCATTAGGCTGTCATGTTCTGGGTGTGGGCGCAGGGGAAGGCTTTGCGGTTGCACCAGACATGTCAGCCTGGCTTCCCGAAGATGGTGCACAGATTGCCCTTCTGGAAATAGGACGTCTGTCATGTGAGGCCCTGGGTACCAGGCATCTTGTGTCCTTTTTGACTTCCTATGGGGCTGGTTGGGCCCTCAGGGCTATTTTTTCCATCCTTCTACCTCCATGCAACACCGTACCAAATATTCTAGAGATATTATTTGCTTTTAAAAAGACTCAAGAAGCAGGCTCAACTACTTCTGAAAGTTTTCCTAAATTGACGGTTGCAATTTTTTTTGTGTGTGTGTAAAGGGCCAGATAGTAAATATTTTAGATTTAGTGGGCCATGCTGTTGCAACTACTCAAGTGTGCCTTTGTAGCATGGAATCAGCAATAGGCAATACTTAGCAGATTAGCATGGCTTAGTTCCAGTAAAACTTTATTTACAAAAACAAACATCGGGCCAGATTTGGCCCGTAGGCTATTCGTTTGCCAAGCCTTGTTCTAAATGATTGTCTATAGGGTCAGCCCATTTCCTTCGGTCTTGCTGATCCTGGGTACTGCCTGAGTCAGATGATCCGAACGGAAGGTATTTCCATGTTGATTTCAGTTCTCAGTCTCTGCTTCAAAACCCTTCTCAGAATACCTGCTTAGGAGAGGTCCTGGACACATGTGCCTTCTGTGCAGAATGCTTACTGAGTTATGGAAAGGCTGGCTCTTACCCCAAATTCCAGTTGATCTGGAAAAGCCACACAGGGGTTGACCTGGATGGGGGGCCAGTCTGGGGTGAGGCTGGATTACTGTAAATGCTCAGACACTTGGGTTCTTGGCTCCATACCCCCTCACTGCCTTCCGAAAGCCAAGAAAAATGAAAGGCAAGGGCTGTGTAATCTTGGGCATAATATTTAATGGGTAGGGTGAAAAATAATTGGCCAGTTCTTTTTCTTTAGCCAAGCCCTGCATGGTTCCTTAATAATTCATGGTGTGGATTGCAGGTTGATGGGGAAGCAGTGGGGCTTTTCAGCGGGCTTGGGACAGATGTCTGGATTCCAGGAGGTCCTGGCTTCTAAGAGGCAGATTCAGCATGGTTTTTTCCAACTCATCTTTGCACAAGAAGATTTTTATGGAAATTCGAACACTCCCAGCTTAATATTCTTGCTATTAGCATCTTTCATTTTGACAGAGGAGGTTTCTTCTTCTGCCATGATGGATTATTCAGGCTGGGCTGGGTTCCTGTGTGGAGTTATGGGCACTCGTCAGGGGAAGCATTTGGTGTGGTAGGAAGATCATGATATCTGGGATTAGAGTTACGTCTTGGCCGTGTGCCATTGCTTGTAATGGCCTCAGGCAAGTTCCTTAACCTCTCTGAGCTTCAAACCTCACCTGCACAAGCGGGCGATGATCCCATACCCACTGTTGCTGGAAAAATGAGCGTCGGTGCACAATGTACTGAGCACAGTACCTGACACATAGTAGGTACCCTATAAAGGAAAACAAAAATTCAGCTGTGGTATTGAGGTCGGCTTCAACTATCCAGGTTTGGTTCAACATCTTTGAGGTTGTCCATGTGCTTCCCTGAGTAACCACCCAGCAGTAATGTTTTAAAATGTAAAGGAGGCCCTGAAAGAACAGGCTACTTCCTGGTGAATAGGCATTTCTGAGAGTCGGACTGTCTTTTCCTCCACCCATTGGAAATATTCAGCCAGTATGGGGCCAGGCAGCACCAAGGCAAGGGGGCATGTGTCTATGAATCTTGGGAAATAACCTTCTTCTGTGAACTTTTCCGGAAGAAGGAGACAGGGGGTGGCCTGGGACCCTGCCTGTTTCATGCTATCTGTCTTGCCTGTGTCCTCGTCCTGGTGTTATTGCAGATTCGTGGAGGCTGGAATGTTCCTGCATGGTTTCCTTATACGAGGCACCCTCTGTCCAAACACCGTCTAGCCCCGCTGCTCCTGCTCACCCTTTCCTGCTGGGTGGACCAGAGCTTTCTGCAGGTTCTGGTCAGAGCTTGGTGCCCGTGGCACACTGTGAGTTAGAGGGAGGCAGGAGGCTGGGAATTCGGTGGAGGAGGGGGGCCTTGAAGGTGCAGAGAGGGGACAGGACAGGGAGAAGAAAAAAGAGGAGGAGGAGGCCGTGGAGATGGCTCTCTCATTTACGGCAGAGAGTGTGTGATCACAGCCAGTGCTGCACAGACTTCCCTCCAGATGAGAAGGGAGTGAGAACATGTAATTTTAGTGTCTGGCTTTTGACTGATTCCCTGCGGAGGTTCCTTCTGGGCTGCGGTGCTGGGGTGTCTCCCCTCCCCTGCAAGGGACAGACAGGCTGTAATAAGTGAGTTCAGATTTTGCCTGGGGAAAAGCCATGGCGAGGAAGTAGACAGCAACCCATATGCCCAAGGGATCTAGGGGGCTTGGCTTTGGGAACATGGAGGTGAAATTAAGGACACTGCAGGAGAGGATCAAGGACACAGCAGGAGAGGATTTAGGGACAGGCTAGTGGGGTCAGCAGCTCCACACAGTCTGGGCTGTGCTATATTGGGTCTCTGTTCCTATGCTGAGGCATGAAGCCATGTTTTCCAGGCGCTGTTCCATGGCCCCACTGCCAACACAGGTGTGCATTTTGGTGGAGGCCGGCCGACCTCTGTGCAAAACCAAGGCAGCAGAGTCCCTGGAACAAGGCTCTGCTGGGAAGTGCGCATTCCTAGGAGAGTGTATTCTAGGCAGGACCAGGGGGAGCCCCTGTGCCCTGCTGCCCCGTGACCCCTGGCGTGGAGATGCCAGGCAGTATACGCTGCTGGCCCAACAGGCTGGTGGATCTGCATGTGAAAATCAGACTTGTGGAGATTATCAACCAGTGACAGCCCTCCACCCCAACCCTACGGCCCCCACCTAGCCCAGAGAGTTCTAGCGAGGACGTAGGGAAGATACACACGTGGTGGAAAATTTAACATTTTCATCCCGCTCTCCCTCCCCTCACTGCCAGTCTGTGTGTGTTAGGGGAGCAGAAACTCATTTAAATATGAGTCAATGAAAAAATATAATTAGGCAGATAAATTGAAAAATGCACATAATATACTTCCATGCAAGATATAAATTACTTTATCCACACCACTACACCCATCCATTAAGCTTCAGGGTGGGGAATTGTCTGTGGCATGACACTCTCCTGGGAGATTTTCCCAGGGAACCTAACTATTAGGAACTCCTTAAAAGTGGAACTTGAATGATAGCATACAGATAAGAGCATCTTGGAAGCTTCATGGTTCCATTTAAATTCATCATTCAGTGAAAAAAAAATAAATTCATCATTCAGTGAACTGCATCATAGGTAAGAAAAAATGTAGTTTCTTTTTTTGCCTGTATCATTTGTACCTGGTTAGGGAGGACGAAGGCTGGGCAGATGAGGGCCATGGGATTTTTGTCTTCCTCTATTGGAAGGCCGTGTCATATGGAAAGGGGTTAGCCTTTTTTGGTGTGGTGTCCCCAGAGAGCAGAGTTAAGTGCCGTTTGTTAGAAGTTCTAGAAAGGTGGGTCTTGGATCAATGCGAGGGAGCCCTTTCTGGAAAAGCATTTTGGTTAAAAGCATGGACTTTTAGAGTTGTGGAGCCAAGACTTCCCAGCTCCTGGCCGTGGGGCCTCAGGAAAATTCACTTCTCCGGGGCTCCATCTGTCCTGCAGGAAATGGGGAAAACTCATAAAACCTTGTAACCTCATAAGGTGCTTTGAGGATTAAAGGAGACAGTAGAAGAATATGAGTAGCTCATAGTGAGGGCAATTTCATAAAAAGTAGGTATTATTGCTGGGAGACATGGCCACCAGTGTGCAGCTGCAGTGAGAAAATTAGCCGTGCTCTGCAGTGATGATGGCTGTATTCAGTGGTCCTCAAACTTGGCAGTGATCATCTCAACCACCTGGGAGTTTCTTCCTCTGCAAATAAGAATTGTTTTTGAAAATAATCGCTGCAAAAATTTCAGAGAGAGATTTTGAAAAAAAGTCCAAATCTCATCACCTAGGAATAATCATCTTAAGTAGTAGGAGGAAATCACGAAAGAATCTCTCTATGGATATATACGGTTGGGAGGATACAGAGACCATAGATTGACAGGAATACTTTTAGAATAATGGAATCACACTCTCTGTTCTAATTTTAACAGAGAGTATTCACTTACTTTGCTTGATTTTCTAAGAGGAAACATCTGAGGGAAGCGCTGAGCTCTGGATTAATATTTCTTCACTGAAACATATTTTCTAAAAGATCTCACCGAGGTTACGAAAAATATTAAGAGGTTGTAGTCATTGCTTTCGTTAACAACTGATTTTAATTTTAGACTTGTAAGTGCATGCTATAAAAGATGCAGAAAGATGCACTCACATACTTTCTTCTACCACCTGTCTCTGCCTTATTTTAGTACTTGCCATTGTTTGAACATTGTTAAGGTTGGTGATTTCTAGTAAGTCCCAGAGCCGTCTGGCCTCAAGCCTTACCCCAAGGAATTCAATTTTCACTTGTATTCTTTCTGTCTCCCATTTGTGCAGCCGTCTGATATGCTATCATTTTGGTCTTCAGTTTGTTTTCTTTGCTCTCACTTCTTGGTAATCTAACTTTTCTTGTTTTATTGAATATGTATTCTGATTCATTTCTCCTATACATTAAGCACTTGTAGGAAACTTCCTCTGCTTCTTTGGTTTCGTTTTCTTCAAGATGGAGCTCTTCATGGTCTGTACGTGGCGTTCCTTATTTTCCCCCCTGTTTGTGTATGTACGCAAGTGCCATGACATGCTGAACTTGGGTAGCTTTGTCTGGTACTTCCACTCACTCCGATATTCGGCAAATGCTTTTTTTTTTAGATGACTTTTTGTGCTTTTTTTTTTTTTTTTAATGACTCCTTTTGTAGCTTATTCAAAACTCCTGCTTTGGAATCTGAGCTGTAGTTTGAGATGATGTCTAATGCCTGAGAACATTGTAGGGGACATGGGGACAAGGGAGGGTTGGAGCTCAGAGCTGTGTGTTCCTTTGGTAGGACCGTGTGCTTCTCTAGAAGATTTTGTTCAATGTTCTGTTCCAAGTTCATGCCGCTCATGGTGAATGTGCTGTCTTGCGTGAGAGGATGCCCTTGACATTTAGAGGATCCCTTGAATAAGTACTGGGCCTTGGAGCCTATGCTCATCTGAGAACGGGGGACCCCAAATTATTGAAACCATGGCTTAATAGCTGTCTTCTAGCAGTTTCCAGTTTATCCTTTCAACTCTTTCCCATCAAGTCAGAAAAGGGAAAAAAATAACAATCAACCATCGTCTGCCATTTTTTTTTTTTAAAGAGTAGGAATAGTAGTATAATGATGGAAGTAATTCGTAGAAAGTGTCAGGATTGTGGTCTCACCAATAAGGCTTCTGGGGCCTAGGGTGGGGATAGGAGCCTCACAAGACACATTGAATCCTGCTTCTCTACCCTTACCCCAGGCCTTCTCCTTTACATGTTGATAGTGTTCCTTGTTTTTGTTTTGTTATGTTTTTAATTTTTTAATTTTATTTTTGAGAGAGAGAGAGAGAGAACATGAGTAGGAGAGGGGCAGAGAGAGAGGGAGACACAGAGAGGGAGCCTGAAGCAGGCTCCAGGCTCTGACCTGACAGCACAGAGCCCAAGGTGGGGCTCGAACCCACGAGCCATGAGATCATGACCTGAGCCGAAACTGAACACCCAACCAACTGAGCCACCCAGGCGCTATGATAGCATTCCTTGTTTAATCACTGCTGCCCTCCTCTTTTTTGAGGGAGGTGTGTGTTTTATTTTGCTTAATTCATGTATTGGGACATGGAGTTGGAACATGTGGCTTCACTCCACTATCTTTCTCCAAAAGCCTCTCTGAGTATCTTTTAAAAAATATTGTTTCTCAATCTAGAGCCAAGCACGTGGAATCTCATGTCCCCTATGGGTGGGACACAGAGATCTATAGTGGACCCTTGAACAGTGCAGGGTTAAGGGATGCTGACCTCCTGTGCAGTCAAAAGTCAGGTATAGCCTTTAACTCCTGTGCAGTCAAAAGTCAGGTATAGCCTTTAACTCTCCCAAAATTTAGCTACTAATAGCTTACCATTGACTGGAAGCCTTACCATAACACAAGTAGTTGATTAACACATATTTTGTATGTTATATGTATTATATACTATATTCTTATAATTAAGCTAGAGAAAACATTATTTAGAACATCATGAGGAAGACAAAATACATTTTACAGTACTTTAATGTAAAATATCTCGTAAGTGGACCCACACATTCAAACTCATGTTGTTCAAATGTCAACGGTATATTTTTATGAAGTTCCCAAGGCAGTGCTAACAGTTAGCCAAGTCTAGGATCCATTTTAAGTTTCCTATAAGATTCTTTCCACCCCTAAGATTCTGTGATTCATTCTGTTCTCTTTAAGAAGCAGGGAGGGGGTGTTAGTATGGGGATTCTATCAGCTCTTTTTCCAGAAATTCCCAGATGTGGTTTCCTTCATCATGTGGAAGAAGGAGTCATGTAGCTTCCCTTGTTCTGATGGTTTCTTTAACTATTTATGTTGGAGGGATGAGGTTGAAGGGTTATCTAATTTTTTCTTTCCACAGTGACTTAAAAGTACCCTCTATCTTTTAGTAGGCTTGTCCTTGAGTTTGTGTACAGATAGATTGTTCTCAACCCTGCCTACATGTTATAGTGCCTCTGGGAGATTTTTAAATACTGATTCCTGGGCCTCACCCCTGGAGATGCTGTGTTAATTGGTCTGGGGTGGGGTCCAAATCACTAGTCTTTCTTAGAGCTCCCTAGATGTTCTAGCTAATCTACTTTCAGATTTGAAAACCAGTAGATTGTTCTTTCTTCTTCTTAATGTTTATTTATTTTTGAGAGACAGAGCGTGAGCAGGGGAGGGGCAGAGAGAGAGAGAGGGAGACACAGAATCTGAAGCAAGCTCCAGGCTCTGAGCTGTCAGCACAGAGCCTGATGCAGGGCTCAAACTCACAAACTGTGAGATCATCACCTGAGCCAAAGTTGGATGCTTAACTGACTGAGCCACCCAGGCGTCCTTCTTTCTTATTTCTTTAGTGACTCATGTCCTTTCTCCATTTCCTTTACTCATACTCCAAGCCTTGGTTATGGAACATATATTTTCCACTCACTAAATAAGATAACATTACTTAGAAGAATAGTGTGTTGTGGTTGAGAGCATAGACTTTGGAGTGATAGAAACCTGAACGTGGATCCTCTTTCTGTCCCTGTTGCCTGGGTGACCTTGGGCACGTAACCTAACTTCTCTGTTCCTCAGTTTTCTTGTGCAAAATAAGGATTTCATATCTACTTTGCACTGTTTTGAAGGTTGTTTTGAGGATCTCTAGTAGTTTTGAATGACATTAATTACGTTACACCAGTTTTTCTTTTTGTTAGTGTTTGCCTGATATATTCTTTTCTGTCCCTTTATTCTCAATCTTTTAATAAGGTTTTGTATTAGATATGTCTCTTATAATCACAACACAATTGAATTTTGTTCAGTTTTTTAAACCAATATGGTAATCTCTGTCTTTTAATAGGTAAGTTCAATCCATTTATAGTTTTATAATCACTGATATAATTTCTGAGTTTTTTCCCTACTGTTTTATTTTCGGTTACTTTTTTACCTGTCCTTTTTCTTGCTCCTTTTTTCCTTTTTCTATGTTGTTGGATATTTCCACATCCCCTCCTTTTTTACTTTGCTGGTTCACAAATTATAGATCATACTTTATTCTCTTAGTGATTACTCTTAATATTTTTAACATACGGACATACCTTGTTTTCTTGAACTTTGTTGTGCTTTGCAGATACTGTATTTTATTAATGTTTATTTATTTTTGAACTAGAGAGAGCACAAGTAGGGAAGGGAGAGAGAGAGACAGAGAGAGAGAGAGAGAGAGAGAGAGAGAGAGAGAGAGAAGATCCAAAGTGGGCTCTGTGCTAACAGCAAAGAGCTTGATGTGGGGCTCAAACTCACAAACTGTGAGATCATGGAGATCATGACCTGAGCCAAAGTCAGATGCTTAACTGACTCAGTCACCCAGCTGCCCCTGTTTTTTGTTTTGTTTTGTTTTTTGTTTGTTTGTTTTTACAAATTGAGGGTTTGTGGCAACCCTGGGTAGAGCAAGTCTATTGGCTTCATTTTCTCAACATCATTTGTTTGCTTTGTGTTTCCATGTCACATATTGGTTATCCTCACAGTATTTCAAACTTTTTCATTATTATTATACTTGTTATGTTTATCTGTGATCAGTGATTACAACTCACTTAAAGCTCAGATTCTGGATAGCATTTTTTAGCAATAAAGTATTTGTAAATTAAGGTATATACATTGTTTTTTAGACATAATGCTATTGCACACTTAATAGACTACAGTTTTGTGTGAACATAATTTATTTATATGCACTGGAAACCAAAAAATTTCACGACTTCCTTTATTGTGATATTGACCTTATTGTAGTGGTCTGAAACCAAACCTGCATTATCTCAAAGGTATGCCTGTATGTACTTAGCCAAAAATGTTTCTAGCAACATTGAAAGTGATACAGGACTATTAATAAATACTATATGTAAAGTATCCAACATAGTGTCTAATAGTCATTAAAATGCATAATAATTTCCAGTTACTAGTGCTTCTCTTACTACTGCCAGCACTACAATTAATATTAATTCCATGATTTTACCCACGGAGCTGCTAAGCATTGTTTTTACCCATGAGTATGTTATCAAGAAGCTGAACATTATGAAAATTAGGCAGAAAATCTGTTAGTCTGAATAGTGACAGTTTTTCCCAAAGGAGGACCTGCCTATTAGGGAAGATAACACTGTGTCCTGGTGTATTTTGTCCCTGGGTTCATGACTGCATCTTTTTACATGACTTTTCTTATTTGTAAAATGTTGCACTAAGTATTCAATGAGATAAACTTGGCAAAGCACTTAGCACAGAGTAGGTGTTCAATAATTGGTAGCGTTTGTTTGTATAGGTACAAAGCTTAACTCCCCTTTTCCAACACACTAGCCTTGATGTATTACCCTGCCTCATTTCCCTGAAAGCCAGTTCTTGATGTGCGTCCCCATGGCTCTGACCTCCCAACCCACAGCTCCAGTGGGTTGAGCACGGATGTGACTGCTCAGCTCCACCTGCGCGGGGCATAGCTAGGCAGGAGGCAGCCCAGCACCGTGAAATCAATCATGATGATTCTAGGAGGAATTATTGGTGAATTAGTGGAATGCTACAAGGGACAGGCCAGATGGAGGTAGGTGTAAAGTAGCGCTTTGCTGGATGGAGATGTTTTTGCACAACATATTGATCTCCTTGGGGTGGGAGAAAAAAGAAACAGCAGCTCCTCGACACCCTCCTGGAGTGGCGGGTGGGAGAGGACAGGTGGGAGTCTGTGGGCCCCCTCAGCTGGCTTTTTTTGGATGTACCATCAGGTACTTAAGCTGTATTCCCACTGCTCCCCCGGCAATGCAAAGGGCAGATTACTAAGCAGGGCTGGGCTGGCAGTGAGTTACGCTTTGTTTTCCCTTGGCGGCCACAGTGTTCCTGGAGGTAGGTGGTGCAGATACTCTGGGAGGGGGTTATGCTCATGCCTGATGCCCACAGACTGAGCTCAGAACAGAGAACCATGGCTGAGAGTCCAACCCATGGCTCTCAGTGCCTGGGTTGTCCTCCTCTCATGGCCCCAGAAATAGCAGGGGCCAGGAGTAGGGTATGCCTGGATGGCTGATGATGAGGGACCCTGTCAAAGCTGGGTCCCGTCCTTGAAGGTGTCTTTCAGATCTGCCCCTGACAGGACACAGTTCTGCCTCAAGTCTCAGTTTTGCTTCCCTGTTGCAATCCGTTATCTGGCAAATCCCAGGCCCCACATTCCCCACCTGGATATCTATTTCCTAACCTATAAAATTAGAATTGCAGGTGTTTTAGCAGAAGGAGTCAGGAGATGAACCTGGGTTTTAATTCCATCACCATCACCACGTGATCTTGGACATCTGGCTTGGGTGATTGACTGCACAATCTTGGATTTCTGACTTGGGTGATTGACCATCTATAAAATGCCCTTGCTTCCTCTTAGGAGCCGGGAGGTGTGAATGAAAGAATGGCCTAGTGGGCTCTGGAGAGGAGAGAGAGTTAAGAGAAGGGTTCCTTGGGGACATCTTCTTCTTTCCTAGGGTGGGGGAGCTGGTGTAAGTCTCAGGTCCCCAGCCTCTTCCAGTGGGTCTTCTGGACCAACCAGCCTATACTGGAATCTTTTTAGCTCCATGGGTAGATGCAGGACCATGACTGGTGGCATGAGGGAGACAAGTCACTGTTCAGCAGGAGGGACCTGCTCTCAGAGCAGCCCAGCCTTGGAGGTGAACTTGTGCTAAGCAGGGACTCTGTGCCAGGTCCTGTGTGAACCACTTCCCCTATATTAGCCCACTTACTTAATGTCTTCACAACTGGCCCCTCACAGATGTGGACCAATCAGATGGGGTGTTTTTTTATGGAGCTGTAAAGGGATCCTCCTGGGTTCAGCCTTTAACCTATTAGTCATTGGGTTGTGGAAGGCCCAGGGGGCTCTGTGGTGGAGGGGCCAGGGTGGGAGGTACTGGAGGGTTGATAGACTTGGTACTCATGATCTGGCTGAGCTGTTGAGGATGGCTTCAAACTAGCTCTGGAGTTTGTGGTGCCTCTCTCTAGGACACACAGGAGGAAATTGATGTCCAGAGCATTTAAGTGGCTTTGCCAAGGCCACACAGCTTATAAGCTGGGATTTGAACTCAGGTCTGGCTAACTAAGGAGTCCAGCTGGGGATAATGATACCAGTGAAGGCTCTGGAGTTGGAAAGGGTGAGAGGAAAGGGTTCAAGGGGATGCTTCAGTGGTCAAAGAGCTTGGCAGTGTGTCCTGACCCCTAAAACCACTATGGGGTTTCCTGGGTGCTGGGTGCCAAGGGTGAGCGTGTGTGTGCATGTGTAGGATGTAGGGTGTAGGATGTAATGTACATATAGAGTAGGTGTGAGGAGACCGTAGAATGTAGCTTGTGTACAGTGTGTGTGAGTGTATGTGCAGGGTGGGGACTGTGTGTGTGTGGAGTTGTGTGAATATGTGTGTGTGTGTGTGTGTGTGTATGTATGTGTAGAGTATATGAGTGTATCTGTTTGAGTGTGCATGTGTGTAAATTGCCTCCTCAAAGGCCCTGTTCTGCTACCAGCTGGCTCGTCCATCATCATAACAGAAGTCTGTTGCATTCTTGCTGAGCCCCCCAAAAAAATTAGGGGGAGGGAGAGTCATAAAAGAATGTCTGGGCCAATGGAGGGACATGCATCACTTTATGGTCTGAATGGCCCATTGTGATGAATTGGGTGACAGTGGGGCCAGCGTTGCGCTGGGACACTGGGACTCGTAATGGCTCCTTAGGAGCTGCTATATTCTTAATAACAGATTGTTCCCAGTTTCTCCTGTTAGGTAATTTTTTTTCTTTGTTCTTAAAATTATTTCTTCTTTTACAGGCAGAATAGAAAGTGGAAGAGGGGGATATGGACAGCAAGAGAGACTGAAACATTTCAGGGATGATTGAGTAAATTCTGACACTCTAAGCCAGAAGAAAGAATTCTGAGTGATTTTTATTTTTTTTCCTTCATGGTGGGGGTGGGGTGGGGATCTTAACATGAAAGACACTCTCTAAGCCAGCTCACATGTCTCAGACAGTGGAAGAGCCTTTCTTGGGTCCTGTTCTGCATTTGTCCATGTTTTGGGGAAGGTGGGCTGGGTGGGGGAGGTGGTGAGGATGAGATTTCTCCTATAACATGGCTTGGGCACTGCAGACTCACCTTGATTCTGTTGAGTGAGTGGCCCTTGTGGCAGATAAGTATGTCCCTTGAGCTGGCATCTGGTGAGGAGTGGCAGAGGATGGACCAAATGACAGGCATTTCCTGCCAGTGATGTTAGAGAGTAGTACTTGGTTCTAGAGAGAATTCAAAGATCTTGTGGGGGTTGGGTGTTAGGGGACCCAGTTCCTCCCAACTCTGGGGTTCTGTGTGGAGATTTTAGAATCAGTGATACCCAGTGTTGAGTGCTGTATCTGGGAAATAAACATGAACAAGAGGGAGTGCCTTCAAAGGAAATGAATGAGGGTCAGAAAGCTTTTTTTGGATTTCCTGCTCTGTGCCAGGCTTTCTACTAGGTTGTACAGATGCCTCAGAGATGAATAAGACAGTCTTTGCCCCTAAGACCTCACATTTTTATGTAATGAACTTTGGGTTTTGTTTTGTATTTCCCAGTCATTGGCTGTGTTGAATTATGCATCCTTTCTGTATCCAACAGGAAGCACCATCATGATGGCTGTTGAGTGAAAGGTACAGAATTTGGCATGTTGGGAGGAAATAGCAATTCTACTATTTATTGAGGATCTACTGTGGTATTTTAGATAGTTGGCTTTTGAAATCCAGAGGATGACCTTGTCAAGTGGGCATTTTTTCCCTCCAATTGACAGATGTTTTAGAATAAATGATAAGAGCACAGGAGACCACCTAATTTTAATCCCATCCTACTGCCAATTAGCTGTAGGACCCTGAGCAAGTTACTTACCTCTCTGTGCCTCCACTTCCTATCTCTAAGATGGGGGTGATATAATAGTATCTATTGCTCTTCTCGTAATAGTGCTGTTGCAAGGAATAGATGAGTTCTTAGATGTAAGCTTTGGTATCTAGTATGTACTCAGAGCTGAAAAATGTTGGTATTGCTCTTGCCAGTGAGGAGATTGAAGCTTGGTAAGGTGAGGTGACTTGCCCACAGTCACTTACCAGTACCTGGTGGGGCTGGAAGTCAAATCCAGTCTCAGAGGTAGGCAGAGGGTAGGAGTAATACACTAGGCTTGGCCTCCACCATTTGTCATCTTATCAATTAGATAAGGGAGAAGAGTAGGGTTCTTGACTTTTGAAGTGATATCCACTAGAGAGAGAAGAGGCCCTTTGTCTTAGGGGACTCTTGAGTCTTGGCGGCAGTGTCTTCAAAGGGTGAGTTCTGAACAACACTGAGAAGAAAGACCACAGCAGGATGTAGCCCTCTTGGAAATCCTGTGCCCTCTGATTTTTAACAAGAAAGGGTGCTGGCTTCTTTCTGCTCCTAGATGCCAGCTACTATACCCTCACCTGAGGGAAAATTCTAACCCATTGTTTCTAGACCAAGAGTATTTGGAAACCAAATAATTACACAAAAGGCACCTGCCAGTATGTTTCCTTTTCTTTCTTTGTCTTTTTTTTTTTTTTTTGAAAACCTGAATTAAAGCTTCTTCTACCTATATTTTTCAACAGAAGGATGATAAATTCTTTGAATCAAATCTGTTAGGGCTTACGAAGTATTGGGTAGGTGAACAGGAGTCACATGGTATTCATTTTGACTTTGAAGAATTTTCTGGTGTGTTAGTGTTTCCTCCTAGGATTAAGACTCACCTAGTGAATGGATATGTTGTTGATTGTTGATATTGTAGTGTGTATATGAGTGTCGATCTCAAGAAATCATAATAATTTTATGCCTTACCTTCCTATAACATCTTCATGTAAAGACTGGCACTTGGGTGAGCCCCACAGCTCTGACAGCAACCCTGTAGATTGTAGATTGAGGTTGTAGGTGGAGGTGTGGTGTGAGTATAGTTTGTAAGTATAGCGTAGATGTAGGTTGTAAGTGTAGGTTGTAGATATAAGTTGTAGGTTATGGGTGTAGGGTGTAGGTTGTAGGTATAAGTTGTTAAGTTGTAAATAAGAAATAGAAACAAAGGTTTTTTCACATCACAAAGTCACATGCCATTGGAAACAGCCCTGAACCTAGAACCCAGATCTTTTGGTGCCAGGATCTCTGGTCTTTCTGAGTATCTAGTATATTATACCTAGGTTGTAGGTATAAGTTGTAAGTTGTAAATAAGAAATAGAAACAAAGGGCTTTTCACATCTCAAGGTCACATGCCATTGGAACCTAGAACCCAGATCTTTTGGTGCCAGGATCTCTAGTCTTTCATGAGTATTTCTCCATGAGAAATGATGACTCTCTGCCCCTCCCCTGGTCATGCTCTGCCTCACTCTCAAAAATAAATAACCATTAAAAAAATTGAAAAGGGGGACCTGGGTGGCTCAGTCGGCTAAGCGTCCGACTTTAGCTCAGGTCACGATCTCACAGCTCTCATGGGTTGGAGCCCTGCGTCAGGCTCTGGCTGACAGCTTAGAGCCTGGAGCCTGCTTCGGATTCTGTGTCTCTCTTTCTCTCTGTTTTTCCCCCATTCATGCTCTGTCTCTCTGTCTCTGTCTCTGTCTCTCTCAAAAATAAATAAACATTAAAAAATTAAGAAATGATGAGATGTATTTCAAAAGTATTGTTTATATTTTGCTGTTATAAATTTACATAAACATAGAGGAGTGACCTTGTCTCTGGTCTCTTTACTTAGAGTTACCCATTGGTTACCATTTGATGCATTTCCTGTAAGCCTCTTTACTTTGTACAGATTTACAAATTATTTCAATTTCCTTAGCCATGATGGTACTCTATCCAATTTTGTATGCCTCCCAATTACTATAATAAACATTTTCTGTGCTGTTGTAAGTCCGTAAACATTTTTATGACTGCATGTTTTCAGTATGGCTCTATCGCCATTTCTTTGTTAGCCTTTCTCCAGTGTGGGATATTTAGGCTGTTTGTAGTGTTTGGCTTTATCACTAAGATAACAACAATTATCTTAAAAAAATTTTTTTTTAATGTTTATTTTTGAGAAAGAGAGAGAGACACAGTGCGAATGGGGGAGGGATAGAGAGAGGGGGAAACATAGAATCCAAAGCAGGCTCCAGGCTCTGAGCTGTCAGCCAACCCAGGAGAGCTGCGAGATCATGACCTGGACTAAAGTTGGATGCTTTAACTGACTGAGCCACCCAGATGCCCATCAAAAATCATCTTTGAGCTAAGTTTTCTTGAAGCTGATATCGTTAGGTTTCCAGGAAGAATGTGGGGCTGGGTGTTTTCCACTAGGGGAAGGCCTAGTTAGTCCCCAGCTGGAAGCCTGGCCTGGGGTTACACGACTGCCTGGCTCAAGCATGCCCTTGGCAAGGGGCTGCCCGGCCCAGAGGCCAGCATTGGGCAGTGTAGTGTAGATAGAGGGAAGTGTTCTGCTTTCTTTAGACAGGGGTAGGATGTGCAGGTACAGAGCTAAGGAAAATGGATGCCTTTCAGAGATTTGGGTTTATAGAGCCAGTGGAGGTGGGCATGGGGTGGGAAGGGGCAGCCATACTCCTCTGGCATTTCTGCCCTGAGTTGTTAATAAATAGGCAGTTTTCTCCCGCAACCAAAGCCGAAGCAGGGAGCAGTTTACCTCCCTTGTCAGGGCTTGGGAAATGCTACTAGGTGCTCCTCAGAGGGATCTTGGAAGGTCAGTGGCTGGAGGAGTGGCCCCGTCATAGGGTTGGGTGAGTCTTGCGGGGAGGGGTGGTATGGGGGAGAGGGAGGGGCAGAGTCTGGCATGAAGAGCCGTGAGGGGTGGGATATGGAAGAAAGACGAGCCCCTTCACTCAAGGAGGTTATGCTCCTCGGGAGTCCTTCTTCTAGCCCTGGATGTCCCCAACTTTGGGATGCTTTCCTCCTTTTGTTTGTGTTGTTTTTGCAAATTAAGCAGTCAAGTCTTGGAGAAGCTAAAATATTTGTCCAGGGCTGTGTAGCCATTGAATGGGGATGGGAAGCTAGACCAGAGAGCTCCAGCTTTCCTAGTGCCCCGGCCGCTGTGTGATGCAGCCCCTTGCATGTATGGGCTTGTATTCCCTTGGGCTCTGTGCTCCATGGGGGGTCAGGGTCCTGTCTTCCCTTATTGAATCATGTGTGACATGCCCTTGTTAAGACTCAATGGACATGTTAGCAAACCTGAGTGGTTCCCCAGGGTGAAAATGGCAAGGGGCTCTCATGATGTGGATGGTCAGCCCATGTTTGGTGAGTGTTCATCCATCCATCAGAAATGCACGTGCATTCATTCTACAAATATTTTTAAGTACTTACTATGTTTGTCCTAAGCATAGCAGTAGACCTTCTATTCCTGCAGAGGAGCGAGTTGTCAACAAGAGTTAGAGAATTAATTAACTACAGATGGTAGAAGAGCCAAGGAAGAATGTGGTTTCAGGTTGCTAAGAGAATGTATGTGGAGGGGGCACATCAGAGTTTGGGAAGATCACCCAGATGCCCTGCCCCAGAAGGCAGGGTCCCATAGTGCCAGGGGAGGGTTTTGTTAAAATAGCTAGATTTTTTCTACTTGGACTTTGGTTTTGCTCTACTATGGACCAGCTGGGTTGCTTTACAAAAGCCATTTGCTTTTTTATGTCTTGTTTGCTTTATCTATAAGCAAAAGATTATATGAATGAAGAGATTGTAAAATTCTGCTATAAATAATCAAGCTACCTTCTCGCCTCTACCACCACCAGCATGGTGGAAACACACCAAGGAAATCCTAACCCTCTCTTAAAAATAGTACATGTGGTATTGTAGCGTTTGTGTTTTCTCTTTTGAGTGGGGTTTGGTCATTGGCTGGTTCCTGGTGCTTAGGATTTGGTGGGAAGCATTTTCCAGGCTTAAATGTGTTTAAAAAAAACCTGGGCAGAAATATACTAACCCTTGCTCCTTCATACTCAGCAGGAGCACTCTTTCACCTCCTTCATTTCAGTCCTTCATCCACTGGCAGCCTCTTGCCCTCTTTGCTTGGTCAGATGATGATCCAGAGAGCCCAGTGCCTAGCAGGGGAGAATCTGCTCCTTTTGCACATATCATGGGGAGGCTCGAAGGCATCTTGTTGGACTTAAATGACGTTGTTATCACATGGCTGCTTGGGGGATCCTTCTGCATTTGACATATTGCATGACACACAGGGAGTTTTGCATCACGCTGAAATGCGTGGCAGGCCTCCTCTCCCTCTGAGCACTAATTTAGTGCATATCCTCCCCTGTTGCTGCTTTTTGTAGGAGATTATTTCTGACGCATATTGACTTGTTAGTGGAAAATGCTTCAGAGGGATAATGAGCTGGGTAGTTTGCCTCTTCATTTTTCTTTGTTATTGTTGTTGAATTCATACGGGCTCTCCACTTACACTTTATTGATTCCTGAGTTTAGGGGATGGCCCTGTAATTGACAATTTCCTCTATCCAGCGTGAGCAGAGAGAAGGGCTGTGTCGGTGGATGCTGACGCCACCAGAAGCTGTATGATTCCAGGCCCAGCTCCTTGCCTGAGACAGGGGCGCTTCCGTTCAGCCCTGGCCTGACATGGCTCAGTGCCCTTGGGCAAGTAAGTCCCTTGCTGTCCCTTTCCTGGCTCTGACTTTTTCTTGCCATCCCGACCAGGAATCAGACCAGATGACAATGGGTGCTGGCCCTTCCAGCTCTCATACTTTCCAGACTAGGATGGAAGCCCTTTTCTTTGGTGGCTTAGTGGGCGAAGGCCTGGGCATTCCTGCATTTGCAGATGACACCACTGACCCCATGTGCTCTTGCCATTGTTTCCCCAGGAGGCCTGATGAATGTGTGCTGAGTCACACACACATACAGCCAGAGTCCCTTGTGACTAAGCTGTGCATTTTCAGGAGGGTTGGCAGGGCCAGTGGTGCAGCCTTTGGACTGGGACAGCCTGAACTCAGTGTTGCCCAGATGGGGAATAACCGTGACCTTGCTGGTGTGGGGGAGGGGCACCTGCCCATGGAGCTGACCAGTCTGGGCTTGTGCATTGCTCTCTCTATCCCAGTACTCTGGCTGTCAGCTTTGCTTCTGCATAGATGAATTACTCTTGTTTCAGATTCTCATGGAAAATCTTACTGTCAAGTTCTTAGGACAGGATTAAGGAAAATAGGTGATAAAGGTCATCAGCATTATTTACAATCTCTTGACTTTTTTTCACCTCCTTGGCCTGTAGACAAGCTGGGTGCTTACAGGAGCAGCAGGGACTGGGATTTGGAACCAGGCGTTCCCGAGTTTGAAGCCAGCGGTAGGGCTTTTGGCCATGTCACTTTGGAAACTAGCCTCCCTGAGCCATGGTTTACCTTCTCCAACTTGGGAGAAGATAGCGTTGACCTAAGCGGCTGGCTGGTAAAGACTAACTCAGTGGAGGCTGTGTTTTGCAGCACCCCCACACTGGTGGGATGCTTTTAGGTGGGACACAGACGAATTTCTTATTATAGTTATGTATTCGAATGTGCTTGTGAAAAAATAGAATGAGCACATCAGAGTTCGTGCTTTCTCAGATATTATTGCTCAGGACAATGCTAATTTTAAAGAAGTGAGACAAGTTAAAGTTGACTTAAAGAACAATGTGCAGTGAATTTTAGTGCAGGGCATGCAGATGTGGCAGAAATCGGGAAGGTGGGTGAGTAGGACTGAAATTTCTGGGCACGATGGAGCTATATTGTACTAAAAATCTCAGGTAGAATAAATACATGGTGGGAGCAGGGTCAGCGTGCCTTTGCTTTCTTGTCTGATACCTTGTGTGGGGAAGGCGCAGGGCGCTGGAACTGGTGCCGGGAAGGTATAGGGCGCTGGTGGAAGAAGCTCCAAGAGAAAAGTTGTTGGTAACGCAACTGTGCATTGACTCCACCTGATGGGATGCTGTCCTCTCCCGGTGTGAATTCCATTAAGTGATTCTGGACGAGATGACCACTCTTCTAGATTTTTCCAGGGAAAGGGTTAGTCATTTCAGAATGCGAGCCCTCCAGCTAAAAGAGATCTTGGAGACAATCTACTCCATTTTATATGAGACTCATATCATTAATTTAAAAAATGATTTTACATAAAAAAAAGAGGATGCAGAAAAGTATAGAGTTACTCAGGGACACACGAATAGCGCCGTGGCTGGGACAAATCTTTGCATGTCTTTCCTGGAAGATCTTGCTTTCCTCTCTCCTGCTTCCCATCATAGGCATGAGTTCCACGGTTTGGAGAGTGTTCTGAGAACAAGACCCACCAGGCCTCGGGTATGTAAGCCCAGTGACTGTGAACGTCTGCTCTTCAGCGTCACCTGTGGTTCTGTGTTTCTCCTGTTTGAGAGCTGCTGTTTACACTCTGTGCAAAGAAGAGGGAATAAATTTAAAAATTTTGGCTTTTTGTGTTTGCAGGGTTGCAACCTGTAGGGCCTGGGCCTGCAGCTGACCCCCCAGGGCCCGAGTTTCTTCCTCTATAAAGTGCTCTGACGTCTGCGGGTTTAAATGAGATAGGAGATGGGAGAGGCCTAGCGCTTGGCACCCTGGGTCAATGTGGTTGGGGCGGGGCCAGGCTGTTCACTAAACTAAGCCCCCAGCCCTTGGCTTTCTCGATAGGGGCTCATTCTGGTGCCTTGACGTGCCTGGTCACTGCTGGCTTGGGGTCTCATGCTCCTTTACCCTGTGGAGGTTTTGGTGTGTGTGTGTGTGTGTGTGTGTGTGTGTGTGTGTGTGTGTGTGGCAGGGGGTGGGGGCAGGGGTTAGAATATCTAGGAATCAAATCTCCCTTTTATTTTATTAAAATTTTTAATGTTTATTTTTGAGAGCGAGAAAGAGAGAGCATGAGCAGGGGAGGGGCAGAGAGACGGGGAGACACAGAATCCGAATCAGGCTCTAGGCTCTGAGCTGTCAGCACAGAGCCCGATGCGGGGCTCGAACCCAAAAACTGTGAGATCATGACCTGAGCCAAAGTCGGACACTTAACCGACTGAGCCCCCCCAGGCGCCCCTCCCTTCTTTATACTTCTTATTTCCTTTCTCGTGATTTCTAGATCGTCATCTGTAATTTTAACTCATTCATTCCTGTTATTCTATGCTAGGTTCTACAGATCCATGAGTGAATTAGATATAACCATTGCTTGGAACAAACTTACAGTCAAATGGGGGAGCAGTGTTGGAAATGCATAGAACACTGTGCTTCGAGAAGGGTGAGTGCAGGGTGGCAGGTAGGATCCCAGAGGAGGAGGCCACCTAACCCAGTCTAGGAAGAGGCAGCTGGAGGGAGAGGCTTACACACTAGGCAGTACTTGAGCTGGGTCCCAGGGCATGAGGGGAGTTAGTCAGCGTCCTTGGGCAGGGGTGGGGGCAGGGGTGCAATCCTGGTGGAGAAAATAGTACGAGAAATGTCCGCAGAGGATAGGCAGCAGGGCCCACGTGAGAAACTAGGCAGTGTGGTGTGGGGAATGAGGGGACAAGAGCACAGGGGTGGAACTCTGCATGTAAGAGCTGCCTCTAGCCCCCTGACTCTGGTCCCTCTGTCCTCCCAAACCCCCACCAGGTGAGAGGTCTCAGCGGAGAAGGGTCTGTGTGCTGTGCCTTTTCTGGGTTCCTTTTTTGGTGTGTGGTTAATTACATATACCACAAAATTGACCATTTTAACTGTTTTAAAATATATGGTCACAGTGCTGTACAGCCATCAGCACCACCTAGTTCCAGAACTTTCCCATTACCCCAAACAGAAACCCCATACCCATTAGTGGTCATTCCCCATCTCCTCCCCACCCAGCCCGTGGAACCATGGATCTACTTCTGCGCTCTGGAGATTGGCCTATTTTGATATTTCATAGAAGTGGGATCCTACAGTATGTGCCCTTTGGTGTTTGGCTTCTTTCATTGAGCATAATGTTTTAAGGTTCATCCACGAAGCGATGCCTCATTCCTTGCTACGGCTAAAGAATCCTCCATTGTATGGATACACCACATTGTGTTGATCTGTGCATCTGCTGACCTTTGGGCTGTTTCTATCTTTGCCTGTTGAGAATGAGGCTCCTGGGAACATTTGTGTGCAAATGGTTGTTTGAGCGCCTGTTTTGAATTCTTTTGGGCACATGCTTAGGAGTGAAGCTGCTGGGTTACAGTGGTAATTCTGCGTTTCACACCTTGAGGAAATTGCTGGATTCTTGAGGGTACATTTTAGTTCCACCCTCTGCTCAGAGCCAGGCCCTTCTCACGTGTGCTGTTGGATGCCAGCTCTGGCAAATGCGCTGAACAGTTACCAGGTTCCAGGCACGGTTTTGCATCCTCGGGAGCAAGCCCAGGAGGTGGGCACTGCCCTTGTTCCCAGATTTCTGAGGAGGAGACTGAGGTGCAGAGTGGTTAAACATCATACCCAAGGTCACACAGCTTGTGCGTCGTGGACTGGGGATTTGAAGCTAGACAGATTGTCTCCAGAACCTGGTCTTTCTCCGACACATCATACGATGCCTCAGAGATGGGAGTGTAGGCGGATGAGGCCGCAGGCTGAGCCTGGGAAGTCTCCTGATGTGCGGTGGGAGGCTGTGTGTGCAGCATGGAGCCCACATTTGCCCTTAGGTTTGAGGGCTGCCTTGGGGCCCACTCAGCTGTACCCCCCTCCCTTTGGTTCTTTTTTCTACCTTGCCTCTCCCCACCACCCCACCACAGCCACCAGCCTCTGCTCTTTCCCTTTCAATAAAGGATGAACGTTTACGGGCTCTTCTGGAAATAATAGCATAGAGAGACCCTGCCCTCTGGTTAGCGGTGGGGAGGGTCCAGGAGAGAGTGCTCCTTTAGCTGATCTGAGGGAAACCCACGGGACCATCCAGCCCAGGGGTTTTTATGGTGCTTGCAGGTTGCAGAGGTGACCCTGAGTTGGGCTCGGGCTCTGGTGTCTGTGGGCGCCCCCCCCGCTGTGACTGTCACAGGCTTGTCTGCTTCATCTGCTGTGGTGTAAGCAGCAGCCACAGAGGACGCTCCACACTGGGGCTTCTAGCTGCTTGTGGAAGAGCCCACCTATGTTCCCTTGGCTGAGGCTGTAGGTGGGGAGCCCTGAGGAACGGGTGGCCAGGACTTGGGGAGCGGGAAGGCCCTCCTGGCAGTTGAAGAGGGAGCCCCGAACCAGTCTGTCCTGTGGGAGCTGGCCCAGATGATGGTTTACAATGCAAGTTTGGGAGCATGCCAGGGCCATATTAATACCGCATGAGGCAGTAAGGGGACCGCAGGCTTGAAATCGGAGCTCTGCCCTAGAATGGAACTGAACAGTGGGCCTTGTCTTAAAGGGACATGACGTGCTCCCAGAAGTATGTGCAGCATTATTTCCCTCTAATGCTGTTTACTATATTTGCACACAATGCCCCCGAAGGGTTTAAAAAGGAAATAACAATGTAAGATGGGAGGCGCTTTTTATTGCACATGGTGGCACCATTTAATGCTCATTGACTTTAATTATTGTTTCTTTTGTTACCTTGGTGAGAGGTGGGGGGAGTGGAGAGGGAGATGGAGAGAGAGAGAGAGAGAGGAGGGAATCTATGTCTCTCCCTGATACCATGCTAAAATCTATCTCAGCTAGTAAGCAGATTGAGAAATCTGGGACTCCTTCGCAGGTAGTGCAAAATGAATAATAACCCTTTGAAAGCTTAGAATCACTAACACGACACATAATTCTGCCTTCAAGGTGCCAATTTTGATTCTTCTGCTCTTGGGATTGAGTTCATGGCTGTGCTCATTGTTTCCATGGAGAAGGGCAAATCCGTGCTGTTTCCTATTGGAATGTGCGGGCCACTTGCATTCGTCTGGAAACCAAGCAACTACGAAGTGTCAGTATCTGGATGCTATCGGCCTATGAGGAAGAAATGGAAGAGATGTCAGGGATTTGTTTGAAAGGGTAACCTCCATTCCGATGGTGTCCTAGAGCATTTTTCCTTGACGCAAAGGGAAGATCCAGCTCTGTGTAGTATAGTTTTAGTGTTAAGTGTGTTTCAGAATATGTTCATTCTTTTCAAATTGGTGGCCCATTGCAGTAACTAGCAAGCTTTTGGGTGCAGGTGATGGGGAGCACGGACTCAAGTTGGCTTATGCTGTAAGGAAGCGTGTCTCCCACAAATAGGGCAGAGATGGCTGGAGTCGGGGTGGGAGCTCTCAGGTGTGGATGGGTCTGGCTGAGTGATATCCGAGGCCTTAGCCCCTCCTGTTTCTATACTCTATGGCTCTTAGTAACAACTTCATCCTAAATCTGATTCCTCTCATGGCTATAAAATGGCTGCAGCAGTTTCAGGCGTCACATCTGGTCATGGTAATGGCCAGAGGCATGGTGGAACAATCTCGTCCAGTGTAGGCTTTATGGAGAGAGGAACCTTTCCCAGAAGGCCCCCAGCAAATTCTCCATCTGTCCTGTTGATTAGAACTAGGCCAATTGCCCTCTACTAAGTCAGTCAGTAGCCAGTAGGAGAGGAACGGCCTTAGACTGGGCAGGACTCATGAGCTGGGAAGGGACTGGGCCCAGCTTACTTGAGGCCCAAGGCAGTCCAGAATAAAGGTAGGAACCTGAACAAAATGAGGCCACACTATGAACAAGGAGGGGGTGATGTCTAGCTGTTGCTTGCTTTCACAAATAGCAAAGGGCAGTGGCCATGTACTTGGATGCACAAGGCATTAAGGAATGCTCGAACCTGGGAAAGAAATCAGAGATAAGCTGCTCCAATCTCTTCATCTTCCAGATGAACAAACTGAGCCCTGGGAGTGGGGGTGACTTGCCCAAAGTCATCTGATCCACCCTGGAACCCAGACTCCAACTGTGTGGCCATGGCAAACAGTTGGGGGGTTCCGGCTGATGTTACACAGCTTGCGGAAGAGTCTTGGAACCCAGGGTGGGAGGATGTTGTCAGGGCTTCTAGAAATCATTTGTAGGGCCTGTCATTTTCCTTCAGGAAATGTATCGATCAGCCATGAGTCTCTAAGCCTGCCCTCGCTGGGTGTTATGAGTGTAAATGCAGTGAAGAAGTCTCAAGGCATCCACAAGAGGACAAAGTTCCAACCTATGAGGGCATAGTCAAAGCTGAGTGTGTGTTCTCTTCTGGGGAGAGTCCTCATTTTTCATATTTGACTACCCGATTCCAAGGACTTACAACAATGTCTGGAACACAACTGATAACTCCACAAATGAATGTCAAATCGCATTGATGAAAACTGCATGAGGCCATGACAGTGTTAATTTTACCTTATTTTAACCTGACAAGGTAGGTATAAAATTAAGTCATGCTAGTGATTCTCTAGACAGGATTGTCCAAAGAAAAATATGCCCTCCTGACAGCGAACCTGTCTGCCTTATTTGAAGAGTGCGGTCTTGATGGCTGGGTATTGATTTGGTTAGGGAATCAGGCAGTGATGGTGGCCCAGCCCACTGGCGCTGAGGGAAGCCGGAGCTCGTGGCCATGCGGGCCATCCTTGACTGCCCTTGGCTGCAGGATCTAGAGGGAGTATATCCTCTCCAGCCTCCTACACAGCCCTCAGGACACTTCCTGGAGCCTTCTCTTACCATCAGGTGGCTCTGGTTGTCCATTATGGTCTGACGTCAATTGCCAAAACGTGGATGGGGAGTACCTTGTGGACAACTAGGCCCAGATCCCTTGGTCCCTAGATGCCACCCTCAGTAAAGCGAAATGAGTGGCCTACAGCTGGATCAGTATGCCTGTCATTTTCGTTTTTTCCCCTAGAACTGAGTCTCCAGGGCTGTAAATCATTCAGAACTCAGAACACCACTCACACCATGTCGAAGTTTCTAAAATCAGGCTCTGTTTCCTGTGCCATCTTGAAAGTGCCAGAAACTCCAACACATTTGAAGGTTCCCAGAGGAGAAAGGAATAGCCTTCTTATTATTCTCAGAGAGTGCAGTGTGCACATTCTTGGCTTCCTCAGCATTTGGATTCTTGAGACTGGTCGGCGTGGGGATGAAGAGCAAACTTCATCAAAGCTTCTCCTCTTGTCATGCCGATGGAAAGTTCTCCACATCTGTTTTATTACTCAAGCATTCCACGTCCCCTTTCAACATCTCCCGTACCCTTGGTGCTCTGGAGACTTCTCTTACTTCGTAGGTGGTACCAGCTGAGTTCTCTGCAGAGTGAACTTTTGTAAAGCAAATCCGATTCTTGCATTGACTTCACTTGGGCAGTGAAGATAAGTTTCCAGAGGGAAATATTTTCACCACTTCTTTTCTACTTTTTAAATTGAACTATACTATGGTATGGAAAAATGGACATGCCGTGAAGTCCATGCATCTATGCAAACTGAACCTACCCATGTAACCAACAGCCAAATCAAGAAACAGAGCATCTCCATAATTTCTTGAAATAAACCCTTCACTAGAGGTATAAGGCCCATGCATGTTCTTTCGGTAGCATTTCCGCATTCAATATCTCCCCTCTGACACCCTCTGGCCTACACATCACCAAACAGAGGGAATTTTTCCCCCTGACAGGGGTTACCTAGCTTTTGCATTAAAAATTTTTTAATGTTTTTTTTAATTTTATTTTTGAGAGAGAGAGAGAAGGGACAGAGAACGAGGGAGACACAGAATCCAAAGCAGGCTCCAGGCTCTGAGCTGTCAGCACAGAGCCCAATGCGAGGCTGGAACTCACAAAGTGTGAGTTCATGACCTGAGCTAAAGTCAGACACTTAACCCGCTTAACTGACTGAGCCACCCAGGTGACTCTGGCTTTTGCATTTCTTATGTGTTAGTTTTGGTCTTTTGTTTTTTTAAATGAGTATTCATCTACCTCCATGTTAAGTAGCCCAACCTGTGAAAAGCCATATTTACCAATGAGACCAACTGGGGACAATCTTATTTAACACTTTTATTGTTTAACTCTTTTTTTTGTTTTCTTTTCTTAGGTATTTACTGCTTTCTTTTTTATTGTTCCTACTTGATTCTTTCTTCAGTTGGGTCAGCTCTTCTTTTGCATTTCTAAAGTGACCCACCTTAATAATCCATAACTCGTCATCAAGCACCTACTATTCATCAAGCGCCTACTATGTGCCAGGCTTTCTGGCAGATAGTGTGTGAGTGCAGTGG
Organism: Cryptoprocta ferox; assembly: GCA_028646485.1. Classification (NCBI taxonomy): domain Eukaryota; kingdom Metazoa; phylum Chordata; class Mammalia; order Carnivora; family Eupleridae; genus Cryptoprocta; species Cryptoprocta ferox. The sequence continues at coordinate 34,828,441 of CM053561.1, read as the reverse complement.
AAACAAGAATAAGGCCGAGTAAGACATGACTTCTCTTTCAGAGATGTGCTAGTCTGGGGGTGGGAGTGGGGACACAGATGTGTGCTAGCCTGTCCATGAACTTGCTACATCAGTGAGATATCAAAGAGGCTGAGAGACTTGAGGGGAAGGGGTCACCCCCATCTTTTAAGGTGGGGAGGAGGATTCTGGAGAACTGCGTGAAGGAGGGGGCATTTTACATTGCAGAGACACGATGCCTCTTGATGAGACCCATGCTCACATTTATTATGTGAAGGACAGGGGAAGGGATCTTACTGTGCTTTGATAGTAGGTCCCACTATGTAATGCATGAAGCTGACTCAAAGGGAAGATTTTGGGTTTATTAAAGGAAATTAGAGCTCTCTGCTGCAAGTTCTATAAGTTCAAAATGCAATCCGACGGGTTTGCTTAAACAGTTGGTTGCCCTGCGACTTCTTTCTGGTTCTCCTGGCAGTTGGGTGGAGCTGGAACCTTTGAAGGTTGCCCTCCTAGGGTAGAGGCTGGAAGCAGGCCCTGAGCCAGGCCCCCCAAACTGCCCCTATCTGTCCTGATCCTTTGCCAGCTTTGCTGGAACCCGGCTCCTGGGCAGCGACAGCTGGGAGGTGTGGGTGAGGGGCTGTTGCTAAGAAAGCAATTCCAGCTTGCCTTGTCTGATGTGTGTGTTTAAATTAGCATCTTTAACTGCAGTTCCCAGCAGTTACTCAATTTTGAAACTACTGGGGGTTTGGGGAAAGCGGAGGGGGGGGGTGGTGTTGAGGGGGAGGAAAGGTGATTTGAAAAGGCAAAACATTTGGAGGTTTGTTTTTTTTTTTATAAAGTTAAATAGAAGAATATCAGCTGGGGGAGTGTAAGTCACAGGCACAGTGACAGAAGCCCTCTGTGGGTCCCAGAGTCCCCCTACTTTGCCCCAAGGAGCTGGAGGTGGCCCCACAGAGTCCGTTGGAATGGCTCATGGTCCTAAGTCCTCTTAGGGTTCCCATAAATCATGGTATTGGGTGAAGATGTGGGGTGGGCACATCTGGTTGATATCTACCCCCAAGGCAGGGGGGCTCGGGCGTTCGGGAACCTGGATGAGGTACTGGCGTGGGTGTCACTCACCCACCCAGTCATCTCTCGGAAGGGGGTTGGTGGAGAAGGGGAATCTAATAATAAAAATGATGATGCTAAAAATAGACCATGATAGTGCTCACATTTATTGAGTGCCTCCTGGGTGTGAGGGACTGAGCTGAGAGCTTCACATCCTCTGACTTGTCTAATCCTTACAGCAGCTCAGAATTGGGTCCCTGTTATCCATGGTTTGCACATAATGGAAATGAGGCACAGAGAGGTCAAGTAGGCTGCCCCCAATCACTGAAGCAGTAAGTGGCAGAGGTGGGGTAGAAATTCTGGCTTCCTGGCACTAGTGTGAATACCTCTAACCTTGCATTTTGCTGCTGCAGGAATTAGGCAACAGGAAACTGAGGAAATGAGATGAGAGCAAGAATGTGTAAGTGGAAGACAAGAGAGAGGGCTCAGAGATTTGCTGGGTTAAAGGTGGTGCCTCCCGTGGCTTTTTGCTAGGTTAAAGGTTGCTTTTGGATGAGGGTGACACAAAGATGTCAGTCTCCCTTGACCTCAGGGCCTTTGTGTGTGCTGTCCTCTGTGGCTAGGATCATTGTCTTGGCTGCTTGTTTTATGCTGGCTCCTTCTCATTTGTCATGTCTTAGCTTAAAGCCACTGGAACAGAGAAGCCTTCCTGACCATCCAGTAACACTCATTCACCAAGTACTTATTTTGTGTCCATACACACCATTCTAGGTGCACCACAAAGCTAGTGAACAGACATAAGTTGCTGCTGGTGAGGAGCCTAATTCTATTTGGGAGAGAGAGAAAATACACAATAAACACAGCATATAAGTAAAATTTTGTACTGTGTGATTTTATTATTCTCTGTTTTAGCACCTGTTTGCTTCTTTCAAAGCCCTTATCACAACTTATAATTATTTTCTTTGTTTACTTGATCATCATCTGCCTTGACTGTCTTGGTCACCACGGTGTCCCAAGTGCCCAGCCCAGAGTCTGGCACACAGTCGATGCTCAGTAAGTGTTTGTTGAGAAAATGAACGAGAATTAAAGCTCTTGGACTTTGGGGGAATATCTAGACTGAGAAGTTTGGAAGAGTCTTCTGCAACGGAGCCTTTTGAGATGTCTTCTAGAGGCCAGTGTTGCTGGGAAAGATGGTGCCCACGCCAGCACAGGGACGCTGGCTGAAGTTCATGCCTTCCCACAGGGCAGTCCTTGAGAAAGCCTCTTGGATGCCTTGCCGGCTGTCTCTTTAAAATGGGGACAGCAGTGCCCTTTCTTCTCAGTGGCAGACAGGAGGGAGGGGGAGGGATGAGCTGGCTGCCAGAAGCAGTGGACCGGAAGCATGGGGTGACCTGTGGCCAGTCCCAGGTGCCGCACATACGCAGGCTGAGGGACAGCGGAGGACACACCATTTTCGTCTCTGGTCCTGGGTTGGTGTGGGGACCAAAGAGAACACATCATTATCATGAACAATAAGGGTTAGAATAGGAGCTAACGTTTAGGGAATGCTGCTACGTGCAGACACCTTGCCAGGCCTTTTAAGGGCACGCCATAGTTGTTGTTTATGAGTCCCTGTATGATGTGGGGATCTGCTAGGGAAGCGACTTGCCCAAGGTCACACAGCTGGTGGAGCTGGGAACCCCACCCAAGCTAGCCCCAGACCGCACACCGTACAACCTCCAACAAGTCCCTTTGCTCATTTTTAGTGTCACTATGCAGAAAGCTCTTACATGGTCAGAAGATCCCTAGCTTGAGCTCTATAAAACATTTTCCATTCTGCTTTTCACCAAGGAAGGCCTTTACTGTGGGGGCACCAGCAGACTTCATGGACTTTATAAGCACTGATATTATTTATTGGTCTTGCTATTACTAATGAAAGCCAAACTAATGCAGTCTTTGGGCTAGAGAGGCAGCAAGAGGGAGCTGAGTGACCTTGGTTGGGATGCTAATACTCTTTTGCAGTCTCCTCTCGATTATCCAGGCTAATGGAATGGGAAGCCGTGCCCACAAATAGTCATAAAACAAGAAAATCAATTATCTGCTCACTGGGGTGTTGACTGACAAGTAGGTACTAAGCCTTTTATGAGGCTGGCCTTCAAACCTGAGTCCCTCCTCCGGTGAGCTTTTAGAAAGTGCGAGCCGGGAAATAGTCCATGCTCTGCAAAACAGGGATGGGGACACAGCTTTTGCTCCGGCCTTTGATTTCTGGGTAGAGATAGTGTATGGATAGCATCAGCAGCCAAGGTGGGGCTAGTGATGTTTTTCCCTTTCCTAAAGCAACTTGGGTGATGGAGCAAGTTTTCTTAATCCCCCCGAGCATTTCGCTGGCTGGTGCAGCCACATGGAAAATGTCAGCGTGCTGTCCGAGCCAGGCACAGGCCAAAGCCGGCCTGTCTTAGAGCTCTGCAGGGCTGACGTGGCGTGCGGCTTGAAGGGAATGGAAAGGTCATAGAGGCCTGGGACAAGGGAGTGGACGGAGCCAATGGCACTGTCCGGTAACATTATATGGAAGATGAAATTGTAGTGTGGAGCGGAGAGATGCCGGGCTGGGGAAAGAAAGCTCAGCATTTTCCATGATTAACTTTCTAATAGTAACCGTGTGTGTACAGCCAGTGCTTAGCAACGGGGAGATGATCTTCACCGAGTGTGCATTAATATAAGGGCACGTGGCTTCTCACCATTGTTGGGTTTTCCCCACTTTGTTTCTGTCACCGTCCTGTGGAGAGCCATCTGGGAGACCAGACCACAGGTCTGTTGTCCTTGATGGCAGGGTGTGGAGGCCACTGAATTTGTGTCCTGTCCCCATTGATCCGTCCCTCCCGCTGAGGTCCCCCCCAGACCTCAGGCGACTGCACACTCCCTCTCGGCAGGGCTGGGTACCAGCACTCCTGTCCTGTGCTCTGGAAAGCAGTTCTGTGCTTTCAGCCTTCTTTCCTCAGTCCCCTCCCTCAAAATAAACACGACATTTTGGATTTGTAAGCAGTCCCGAGAGAGGAATGACGGGTTCACCTTAGCATCGATGACTTCCTGCATTACCACCCAGCCCACCGAGAGGGCTTGAGAAAAGGTGTTGTGGAGGGCATTGCTTAACCCAAAGGAAGGCTGGGCAGCAGAATTTCAGGCCCCGTGTGGCCCGCTCGGTGTTGGCCTGTTGTAGGTGCTGGGGATAGAGTGGTGACACAGACCCAAATCTTCTCTCCTTTTGGACCTTATATTCCAGTGGGGGAAGCAGGAACATAGTAGATGGATAATAATTTAACCTCCGATAAGTGGTTTAAAAATCCGAAGCCGGCTAAGGGGGTCGTGAGTGGTTTGAGTGTAAAGGGGCATCTGTTTTACGTAGGTGGCCATGTAGAAGCATGATGTGTCTAAGGAAGTGGCTTTCACAGGGAACGAGATGGACCTGTCTGGAAAAGGAAGTGGAGGGGACCTCTGGGGGAACAGTGCTTCAGGCGTGCAGAATAGCAGCTGCGAAGCCTCTGGGGAGGGAGTGAGCTCGGCTGCTGGAGAGCTCCCCTCGCTACTCTGTTTAAGTGTCCCCTTTCCTGTCTCCCTCCCCAGCTGTGTCTCTTCCAGGGAGCTTGTCACCATGCAACAGACCTTGTATTTATACCTTGCTTTGTTGCTGTGGCTTCCTGCTTCCCCAACTGCAGTGTCCCTGGTGCCCATAAGTGTGCCTGGGAGGTACTGATACTCAGTTCCTTCTTGTCGGATGAGGAATGGATTGAAGCCCGTGTTTGGAGCCAGTGAGCAAGGTGGACAATGGGAGGAGACGTGACCGGCAAGGTAGGCAGGAGTCAGGGGTAGCGTGTAGGGGGTGAGGAGGAGAGGCTGAGAACATGCCTTCAGTATTTGCATTCTTGTCTCACAGCCTGCTGGACAGGGTGGGCAGGGAACAGGCCTTCTTGCCCCATGAGCCCTAGCTCAGCAGAAAGACCGGCAAGTCACTGTAGCTCCTAGGCTTGCTGTTCCCAGAAGCAGAGCCATTCATTAGATGTGCAGCTAATGAAAAAGCGCCAATACTGCAGTAATGCCTCAGTGGCTTTCCCGAGTCTCCAGGGAATCCAGATCTACATGTTCAGCCGTGGTGCAAAATCACCAGGAGCCTGGGCTCCTTCTGAGGGATGCCGGTGACCCCATCCCCAGGGAGCCTGAGGCACCCATGCTCGGTGCTGCCTTGTGTTTTCCAGGGGCCGCTTCGCTTTGCTTGTCTGATTGGTGCTGTGTAACTGCCTACTGGTCCCTTTATGGAGGAAGCCTGGGTTCCCGTTACATTGTGTCCTTCACATATAGTCTGATGCAGGCCAGGCAGCAGGCAGCAGAGGGAGCAGTTCTTGCTGAAGACCCAAGGGCAGTGCCCACCTCGTCCCCATCCCCGTCTCTGCCTCTCCAGCTGGAGTTTGCACCCGGAAACGAAACACCAGCACTGTCTCCCACCAGTACACATTTCCTGCATTCGCACACGTGCACGTGTGCCTACGCCCACACGTGCATGCCCGCCTCCCCTCCCCCTCGCCTGTTTTTACACATTCCTGTGAACTCCCTCACCCCTCACCCACCCACTCAGGCCCACACGCTTCCACTCCCCGATCCGACACAGTTGCTCACACACCTGGAGCTCCCCAAACACGTCTCCATGGGTAGACCCTCTCCACCCCTCCGCCTACCTCTGCGCACTCAGGATGCTCACCCCACATCATCTCCCCTGGTGCCCCCTCATCAGATCCTCTTACATTTACACAGGGGGGTTCTTGACTTGCTTTGTGGCACCTGAGCCACAGAAACGTGATGAGGTGTGAGAAGTGGAAAGTTCTGCAGGTGTCTTGCTCACTGATAGCAAAGGAGGAGGAGAAGGAGGGGGAGGAAGGGGTCCAAGCTGCTGCTTGGGCACATAGGGGGCTCAGAGCCCTTGGCTTCATGCAGTGCTTTTGGGAAGGATCTTACTTTCTCCTTCTTAAATTCATTCAGTTAGCCAACATTTATCGTGCCCGTTGGTATATCAGGCACTGTCCTAGGCAGCAGGAATACGACAAACGACAAAGCAGACAGAGGCTCTGCTCTCTCGGGTTACATTCTAGGGGTAGAGCAGATCATACACAGGATAATTAAGTAGATAGGGTAAGTCAGATAGTGCTGGGGCAATAGGACAAATAAAGGAGGGAAAAGGGAAAGAAATGATGAGGAGGGTGCTCTTTCATACGGGGCAGTGAGACAAGCCCTTCCAGAAGCTGAGCTTTGAGAAGGTGTCTGTTCAGAGTACAGTGGGAGGGAGGAACAGCAAGTGTAGAGGTGTAGAGGGGCAGGAGGGCGGCAGTGGAGACAGGCCAGCAGTGTGGCCATGAGTGGGGAAAAAGGGGAGTGGGGGGAGTCCCTCTGATGGAGCCTTCTTAAACTGCAGTCACCCCCAGAAGCCCCTGTGATCCCCAGAAGCCCCTGGATGGGGACTCATCTCAGTGGTGTTGTGTGTTCATGTCATGGTGCTTGGCACTGACCCATGCCCAGAAAATACCTGCCCCACGACACATTGTTTTGTTCAGTTCCACACAGAACTTCTTCTGTGTTACAAGATACCTGTGCTGGCTGTTGGGGATGATGGGATGGAATGAGCCAAGCCTCCCCTTGAGGAGCTCCCAGCTGGTGAGGTGGCCAGCCGGGCAGATGCGGGAATATTTAGTGCCCTGAGAGAGATGTGCTGGGGCTGGTGGACCTGGGGGCTGGTGAGGGGGCCCAATGTAGGGGACAGCTCTTTGGAGAAGCTGATTCCTGGGTAGAATCTTCAGGAAGGAGAGGAATTAGCCTAGAGTGTAGGGGGAGGAGGAGGAAAGAGACATTGCAGGCAGAGAGGTGAGCCACAAGGATTAGGGAAATGATACCCGGACAGTGTATGGAGCTGGGTTTCCGGCAACTAGGTGTTCTAGGAGTGCCATCTGTTCTTGCCTTCATTCTCTGTTTGTGCTGGGCCAAGAAGGATGCAAGGCAGGTCCTAAACACTTCCCCCTCAAGTTTGATGCTGTCATGGGGGCGAGCCCTGTGGCTGAATGCCGCCCTCCCCGATCCCCATGACTGGGAACACGTAGGAATACCTGACTCACCTGTTCCCTGCCCCTCTTGGTCATCCTCCTGGTTCCCCCCTGAAAGTGGCGGGAGCCAATTTTCCTGGCTTATCGGTCAAGCCTGACCCTTTGGCTGGTGCTGCTGTTGGAGAGGCAGGCCAGGAGGGCCTCCCTGGGGAGAAGGAGAAGAAGATGAGGTCCTTTGAACATGCTCCCCTGAATCCAGTCACTGCACCCTCCCTTTCAGAGGGGACAGACTGGTGGTCTGCAAGTGTGTTTGGACTGGCTTGCATGGATTCATAGTTTTGTTTTGTGTGTGTGTGTGTGTGTGTATGTGTGAGTGTGTGTGTGTGTGTGTGTGTGTGTGTGTTTTGCATTAACTGCCTACATTTACAAAGTGGGAGGTTTGGGATTAAAAAATGGGTTTCAGGGCACCTGGGAGGCTCAGTCGGTTGGCATCCAACTCTTGGTTTTGGCTCAGGTCATGATCTCCCGGTTCGTGGGATTGAGCCTCGCATTGGGTTCTGTGCTGGCAGTGAGGAGCCTGCTAGGGATTCTCTCTCTCTCTCTCTCTCTCTTTCTCTCTCTCTGCCCTTCCCCCACTCATGCTGTCTCTGTCTCTCTAAAAATAAATTAATAAACTAAAAAAAATGGTTTTTTTCTTGAAAAAAAAAGTTTGGAGATGAATATTTGTGGGCCTGAGTCCCATCATGGTCTTGATCAGCTGGGCAGAGTTGTGGCCCTCACTATGTGCAGGCCCTTACTTACCATAGCAGCCTGGTTCCCATGGGCATGCAAGCTTGGACCCCCTTTTTACGCATTTAGGAAACAAACACAGTTTTGTGTTTCTGGAAGTTCTCGGGGATGACTTTTGAGTCCTTAAACTCTTCCTGGTCATTCTCATTTCTCAACTAGAAGCCAGTGGGTGGGAACCCCCTGTCTGTTCTCATTTGCTCCAGGACAGCTGGGTGTCACTGTATGTCAGAAATAACTGGGCATATTCTTGGAAGACACAGGACACATTGCCTGGCTTCTATAAAAATGGTGGGTCCAGATGTGGGTGAAGAGGTAGGACGTCTGAAGTTCTTTGGAACTCTCAAAGACTGAACATGGGGAGCTCGTGGGTGCAGAGGACAAGGGACATGGCCAGGGCCTCCTTTTGTCTGCCCTTACTACCCAATTTCCCTGTCCCCCAGGCTACTCACTGAGCCAGCTCCTCAGCGAGTCTTTATAGAAAGAAAGAAGTCATGATTGATTATGGTCAGGGTCTAATTAGATGGTGACCCCTTCCCCACAGCCCATAACACTGGGTTCCCTTTGGCCTCTGGGATTCACACATGGTCATTTCCAGAAAGCGGGAAGCCTGGGGCTGGCTGGGAGGAGGCACTGGGAATTTGCCTCTTTTGAGCCTTTACCGAAGTGGGGAGTCATGTTCTGTTCTCTCACCTCCGGTCTGTGCTCTGAGGAGACTGAGCTCACACCACCTGGACGAGCTGCTTTGATGGGGCCCCACACAGATTAGGATCCGATGACCACCTGGGGAATGTGCCAGCGGGGCAGCCAGGACACAGAGTGATTTGCTTCCCTTTGCCAGTACTTTCCAAGGTCTGGTGCTTGCCCGCAGCTTCTGGAGAGGCCCGGCCAACCTCGGAAGGCAGATCGGCACATACTTGGGCTCACAGTCTGCCACGCAGCACTACTGGGGGCCTGGTGGCATCAAGGCCCGATGCACCAGGCTGGGGAAAGCCACATGCCACCCGCCTGGTAGTGAGGAGGCTCTAGGCCCAGGTGCCAGGCAGGTAAATTGAATTTTCAGCCTGCAGAATTTCTAAAGATAGGCCTGGGTGGCGCTCTGCTGGCAGTGGGAGGGACGGGCCATCTGTGTGACTCACGGCCCGCTCGCTGCGGGAGTGCAGTGAGAAAGGCCCAGATGCAGGAGGGGAGGGCCAGTGCAGTGAGGCTGACTCAGCCCTGGCCACCCTCAAGGAGGGGCTTTTGCTGCCTGACTTGGGGGTGGGGGGGTGGGGGAGGCACTGCAGATGCCTGTCGTGTGTGTGGGTCCCCTGGTGGGTGGGAGCAGGTAAAGCGCGAGAGTGGAGTAGACAAATCGTTGGTGTGGTCTGTGCCTCTCTGGTCTGCTTGGTTTATTTTAAATCACCACTTGGAGTCCCTCCATGCTCACCCTGAAATGCCCACTGCCCCCCACCCTTTTCACCCTGTTTTCTTTGAATTATTCGGCTGGCTCTTTCAGGTACTTGGGACACTTTCTTACATTTACGCAGCACTCTACAGTTTGCAAAGCAGATGATTCGTATTTGTTGAGCTCCTTCCGGGTGCTGGACAAGCTCCAGGGAAGCAGCAGGGAAGGGGCAGGAGCGGTGCTTGCTCTCAGGGAGGCAGGAGAGGCCGTTGCTCTCGTCTAGGAAGATAGTAGCATGAAGTGCTCCCAAGGGCTTGTTGGTGCGAAGGAGAAAGGCCTCTCTGAGGAGGAGACAGGCTTCTCAAGAGGAAGGGAGTTGCGCAGAAATTTGGGGGAAGATCGTTCCAGGAAATGGAACAACTAGTGCGAAGCCCCTGAGGTAGGAATAAGCCGGTCTGAGGTAGCAACAGAGCCACTCTGAGCAGAGTGTAGGGCACGGGGCGGGGAGGAAGCGCTATGACAGGAGGTTGGCAGGGGCCATATCTTGGAGGGCAAGGTAGGCAGTGGTGTGGAGTCTGGATCTCCTTCTCAGTGGGATGAAGCGTTATTGGAGGGCTTTAGGCAGCCATGCGGGAGGTGTGATGAACAGTTTTAAAAGCTCGCCCTTGCAGCAGCGAGGCCAGGAAGCGGAAGGCAGGACCAGAGGCAGAAGGGCCTGGTAGGAGGCTACTGCATTTTTCCTGGTGAGAACTATGGGTCCAAGCGTGGCTTGGGCTCCAAAGTGTGGATCAGTTATACTGCTTCCAACCTTAGAGCATCCCCATGAGGGACAGAGGGAGACACAGAGGTTCAAAAGGCACCGATGACTTGTCCCGTGGCCAGCAAGCAGCAGGGCTGACGGTTGCACCCAGAGCTCCCGTTTAGGGACTTACGCACTCTGCTCGCCTCAGCTGTGGTGTGTGAGGAGGCTGCCTGCCTGTCTCTCGCATGGCGTGATGCTGGGATGTGAGGTGAGGGCAGTCCCTGAGGGCCTTTATATCTGCCTGCTCCGGCTGCCGTAACATATAGTCTGGATGGGGGGCTGAACATTTTCTCACAGGTCTGGAGATCAAGGCGTTGGTGGGGTTGGTTCCTTCTTCTTCTTCTTCTTCTTCTTTTTTTTAAAGTTTATTTATTTGTTTTGAGAGAGAGGGAGAGTGGGGCAGGGGCAGAGAGAGAGAGAGAGGGAGGGAGAGAGAGAGAGAGAGAATCCCAAGCAGGCTCTGTGCTGCCAGCCCAGAGCCCAGTGAGGGGCTTGAACTCACAAAACCGTGAGATCATGACCCGAGCTGAAACCAAGAGTCGGACGCTTAACTGACGGAGCCACCCAGGCGCTCCTAGGGTTGATTTCTTCTGAGTCCCCTCTCCCTGGCTTGTGGCTGGCCGCCTTCTCCCTGTGTCCTCACAGGGTGCTCCCTCTGTACCTGGCTGTATCCTAATGTCTTCTGAGGGCGCCGGGCGTATTGGTGTCTATTGATCCCATTTTAACTTAATCACCTCTTCAAAGGCCCTGTCACCACTTACAGTCACCTTCTGAAGTACTGGGGGTTAGGACTTTGTATATGAATTTTGCTGGCGACACAGTCCACGCTCTACCAACCTGTTTCTTCACAGGTCAGCACAATGGGTGGCATGGAGTTAGTGTGTGGTGCTGATCTCCTTTGAACAATTGGGACCCGCACTTGGCTTGTCTCCAAGATGATGGGCAGTGGTAATAGATATTTTCAGGTGGTTGTGTGCAAGAGCCCAGCCGCAGTGTCACAAGTGTGCGGGGGCACCTGGGGTCCACCAAGAGAGCAAGTGCACTTTGTGCAAGGTGGTGGGTGGAAGAAGGAGTGACAATAGCATCTGTTCCTAGCTACTGACTTTATGGTGTCACCTCAGAGCACACAGATGATGGGCTGTTGGCCAGATCAGGTGGTTAAATAACAGAGGAATTGAAAAGAATGACCAGTGTTTATTGAGCACTTACTAAGTGCCAGGCACTCTCCCAAGCCTCCTGCATGCTGGGATGCAGTCTTTTGCCATCACAGAAATTCTATGAACTAGAAGATGAGGAAGCTACATCTTAGTGAGTTTCAGTAACTTGTCTGTGCTTGTTTCTAGGCAGTGGTGGAACTGGGATTTGCAGATGTGCTCTTTCTGATTCCAAAGTCTGATTATCAACCATAAAGTGCTTCCTTTAAGAACTTTTCCCAGAAGAGAATGGTTGTTTCAAGTTCTGAATTAGACTTGATTTCTTCGGTATTGCAGGAAGTACAGTTGACCCTTGGTCCATGTGAAGGTTTGGATGGCAGCCTTCTCCGCCTCAGTCAAAAATCCATGCATAGCTTTTGACTTACCCCAAACTTAATACTATTAGCTTACTGTTGACCTTGGCTTGCTGATAACATGAACAGTTGATTAACACATCTGATTAACAGTTGATTGTGTATTATGTGTGTTATATGCTGTATTCTTAACATAAAGTAAGCTAGAGAAAAGAAAATGTTATTAAGAAAACTGGGGCGCCTGGGTGGCTCAGTCGGTTGAGTGCTGACTTCTGTTCAGGTCATGATCTCACGGTTTGTGAGTTCGAGCCTCGCGTCAGGCTCTGTGCTGACGGCTCAGAGCCTGGATCCTGCTTTGGATTCTGTGTCTCCCTCTCTCTCTGCTCCTCCCCCGCTCACACTCTGTCTCTGTCTCTCAAAAATAAATAAACATTAAAAAAAAGTCATAAGGAAGAGAAAATACATTTACAGTATTGTACTATAAAAAAATCTACGTATAAGTCCAAAGCCATGTTGTTCCAGTCAACTATATACAGATTTCATCTGTGTGCTGTGTCAGACTTGTATGTGAGGAGTTTTTTTACTGTCTACATCAGTGGTTGTAAATGTGGGGTCCCTGGATCAGCAGCATCACCTGAGAATTTGTTAGACACTCAGGTCCTACCTTGGGTCTCCTCAGTCGGGAACTGAGGCTGATATCAGTTCGGCCCTCTCTTAGTGTAACAAGCCCTCCAGATTCTCTGGTCTGCTGAATTTTGAGATCACTGGTTCACAGCAATCCGAATATACTCGCAGGCATTTTGCATTGGGAAATCCAGGCCTAGATGTCCTTGAGGAGCCAGATTTCAAGGCTGTACTCGAGATGAGGAACAACACAGCCCAGTTCCATGTGATGCTAACAGGTGTTAGGCCAAAAAGGTATCGGTGGTCAGTAGGTTTCTTTACTGCAGATCTCCAATACGATGGTTATTTCACTCTTTTTGGAAATAGCGAATTTGTATTTTCCACTCTTACTTGACTGTTAAATCCCTTTTGTGGGGAGCAAAACACAGGACTAATGTTTGTGAAACATTGCACTCTGGAGGGGTTTCTGGGGGAGATACAAACGATCGGATTGGGATTTTCACAATGACCAGTTTTTATTAATGAGGCTGTATTTACTAATAGGTGTGCTGTGTTCCTTCCTGTGGCAGAAGCTATGAACAATACCAGAAATGAATAGGGATCATTATTTATCACATACCTTTTTATGTGGCAGGCACAGTGCAAGGCCCTACAACCTTAAGGGGTTGATAGCATTAGTCCCAGTTAACAGGTGAAAAATGGAGGCACTGAAAGATAAAATTGCGGGGCTCCCAGTGGGTAGGTGGTGGAGCTGGGATCATACTCCGGAATTGTGTGAGCCCTAAATCTCTTCTCTTTCTATTTCTGTATCACCTCTTGGAGCTTGGGGAGGGAGTCAGGGAGCACTTATGGACAGGACCAGACCTGCAGGTTGCCCTGTGAAGTGATACTCTGCTGTGCTTAGGGCTGGAAGAGGGCATGAGCTCAGTTTTAGAACAACAACAGTGTTTTTCTGATTATACACATAACAGGAAACTCTGAAAATACGTAAAAGTATAAAAACATCTATCCATTAAGATGGCCATTAGCCAAAAACCAGAAAATAACAAGTGTTGGTGAAGAGGTAGAGAAATTGGAACCTTTGTGCGTTGCTGGTGGAAAGTGAAATGGTAGAGCCGTTAAACATAGAGTTACTGTGTAATCCTGCCGTTTCACTTTGGGGTATGTGCCCCAAAGAAATGAAAACAGGGACTTGAAAAGATATTTGTACACCCATATTCATAGCAGCTTTATTCACAACAGCCACAAGGTGGAATCCTCCCAAGTGTCCACTGACAGAAGAATGGAGAAACATATCCTGGGATATTATTCAGCTTTGAAAAGGAAGGACATTCTGACACACGCTACTACACGGATGAACCTTGACTGACGATCGTATGCTAAGTGAAAGAAGCCGGTTACAAAACACTGTTGTGGTCCTACTTTTAATAGAGTCCTAGAGTACTCACATTCAGAGAGACTAAAAGGAGAAGCGTGGCCACTTGGGGTGGTGTGCAGAGATGCCGGGAGGTGTGGGGAGACTGTTGAGTGGGTGCACCATGTCAGTTTGGGGAGGTGAGAAAGTGCTTGAGACGGAGGGTAATAAACCATGTGCAACAATGTGAACATACTTAGTTACACCACAGAACGATGCACTTAAAAAAAAAGTTACAATGGTAAATTTCACGTTCTGTGTATCTCTACATTTAAAAATAGTTACGGCGGTAAAGTTCATGATATGTGTATCTCACCGCAGTTTTTAAGAAAGTATAAAAATGAAAGCAACTGTTACATCTCAGAGATAATTGCTGTGGATATTTGGGTCTATCACGTATCAATCTTTTCTCTATACATTTAGGTGCATGTATAGATCTTTTCCCATATCATCAACAATTCGTTGAAAATATGCTTTTTAGTGATGCACATTTGTTTCTTAAGTAGATGCTCTGCAGTCTGTTTAACCATCTCCCTGGTGTTGCTTCTGGAAGTTATTTCCAGTTTTTCGCCGTTTTAGGCTGTGCTATAGTTAAGGTCTGTGTATGTCCATTTTTATTCACACCACAGATTGTTTCCTTAGGACAGGCTCCTAGAAGTGGAATTTGCTGGGCCAGAATGCGCATGTTTTTAAGATTCTCTGTACACATTGCCAAGTTGCTTTCCAGAAAGGTCATGCAGCTTTCATGCAGTCTCACCACAAGTGTGTAAGGAGTGTCTTTGTTCATTACCCTCCCTAAAGGGAGCCTAGAGGATGCAGAGGGAGAAGGAAAGAGGAAGCCTGGTCCCTTCCGATGCCAGAGCTGGGTCTCAGCCTATGCATTTTTTCTTTAGGGCCATAAGTGGGTGCCCGCTTAGCCAGCCAGGTCAGCGCTGACTAGTTCTCTGGCCAGCAAAGGGTTCGGAGCCTGCCTGCAGGAGAGAACAGCCAGTTCAGGGATAATCCCTTGATATTGGCGCGCTGGTTCCAGTCTGGAGATTTTTTTATCAGGGCTGATTGCCAGTCCGGCTCTGGACTGGGGCAGCCGGCGCTCTACTGAGCTGCCCAGGCGGGGTTCACTGAGCTTCGTGACTGGGCCCTCAGACCTCGTTTCAGGGGGAAACATTCGAGAGTCTCTGTGTTGCTTTTTCCAGTATACCCCGGTAGAACAGGTGCCTGCGTTCTAACAGGCATTCTTCTATTCAACGGGAAACGGAACTAAGTTGGAAGAATATATACTTCCCGGTGGGTTCCATATAGCCATTTACCTTTTGAATGAAAAAAAGAAGTTAGAGGCTGCAAAGCATTTCCTGTTTGTTTGTTTGTTTGTTTATTGTGGATCGTAGAAACAAATGTTTGCTTGTTCTTGCCCATTTGGGACTCACAGCTCTGAGCCTGGGACTCAGCTGAAGGCTTCAGTGGAAAGATCGTCTCCATCTCTCTTTCTGTTTCCCTTGCCCTTCTCTCTCTCTCTCTCTCTCTCTCTCTCTCTCTCTCTCTTTCTCTCTCTCTCTCTCTCCACATTTAAAAGCTTTCCCTCCATGTCTGTCTGTCTGTCTGTCTCTGTCTCACACATACACACACATGCACACACCCACTTGGGAACATCTACTGATGTGTCCTTGGTTTCTCTCTGGTGTAGTAGGAAGCCCTGATAAAGTTCTCTGAAGATTCCTACTGATTTTGAACTGTTCTTGAAAGGACACGCTTCCTGGTCTCACCATTCCCAGGGGAGTGGGGCTCTCTTGAGCTGTACCCCTTGGGTGTGGAGATGATGGGAAGAAATAGTCATGGGCCTGATGGTGAGGGTCTGACTGAGGAGACTCACTGTTGATGGTTTCAGAACTTTCTGAAGAAAGTCTGATTAGCTCTACACATGAGCCAGTGGGGTTAAATTCACCAAAGAGGGATCGGGGAGCCATGCTACAATTTCCTAAGAGGAGAAAGAGTGTGTCTTTCAACAGGCACTGTGGTTTCAGGGACCTGCTTTCCCTGCACCTGTTTTAGTCTGTTGCCAAATGCTAGTGATTCTCCCTCAGTCATTGCCTGCGTGCGTCCCCCTTCTCCGTTGCTGCTGCCTCTTGTCTAGTTTGGGCTTCCATTGCTGCTTGCTTGGACCATTGCAATAGTCTTCCAGCGGGCCGCACGACTCTCTCATTTCTGATTAGTTAAACATCTGACTGCCCAATTAAACATTCTAAATGTTAGCTGATTATTTCACTTTCCTCATCAAATACCCTTTCAAGCTTCTCATTAGTGAAAGGAAAACAAAAAGTCCAAATAGTTTTTCTTGGTGATCAGAGAACTCCATATTTCCTCCCTGTCTTCTCTCCCGTTTATGTCTCTGGGGGCCAGCCCACAAAATTACTCCCTGCGGTAGTTCATTTTATCCTTTCTGCTTCTTTGTCTGTGCACTCGTAAATCCCAATAATTCTTCATAGCCTGGGGCCAAATCCTTCTCTTCCAAGATGCCCCAAACTAGAAGTAATCCCTGTCTCTCTTCTACCCAGCACCCTCCTCCCCCATTCCCTCTCCTAAAGCACTAAATTTTTGTACCTTCTGTTAGAGTTTCTTGACTGCTACTCTTGTGTCCGCAGTCTTTGCAAAACTCTGATTCACGGTTTTGTGCCCGCCTTTCAGGGGTCAGCATCTTGCACATTCACATGGCAAATATGCAGCTGTATCTGACGTTCAGTGGTGATCGACCTGTATTTTCACCATGCTCTGTTTACCCTCCCCTCACCTGCACTGGTTTCCGCTGGTGAGCAGCTTGCAACCCAGGGACCACTTCACTTAAGCACGCTCATTTATTTCCAGGCACGTAGCAAGGGGCAGCAGGTTAGTGATTCATGAGTAGGTGGAGAAGGTGATCGCCTTGAGAGCTGCTGACTCAGCCACCAGCCGCCAACCCGGGGCTCCTCTGGGCGGTGAATCAATGAGTGGATGGTTTGAATGAACAGATGGTCACGGAATCTCAGGGGACCTGGGTCTCCTGGATCCGTGCTTCCCAGCTTTACAAGTACACGGCCCAGGGCCTCATGGGGAGGTGCTGGAAGCCTCCGAATAAACATGGGATGTTTTCCTGGAGACCCAGTTCTTTCTGAAGGTTTGGGAATAAATGTTCTTTAATATTCAATCACATTATCATGGGAGAAATGCAGATACGCTTACTTTTTAAGAGATAAAATGTAACACCTTAAAGAAGCTTCCTGCCTGCTGAAGGCTTGCTTACGGTTCCAACCCAGGATCCCCTTGGTAGGTGGGAGGGTGGTGCCCGCTCTTCTCACCTTCAGGGGCTGTGCTGGAAAAGTTCGCAAGGATCTGGGCTAGTTCAGTACCCCCCGCCCCACCTGGTTGCTAGTTTCCCATCACTGCTTCCTCACCCCATGGCTGATCTGAAGCAGGTATAGACTGTTTGTTGGAATTGCACAGAGCTGGGTTCAAATCCCCTCCACTGTATAGACATTGTATCCGGATGGCAATGGGGGAAGGGATACTTCCATTCTGTCTTTCCAGAGGAGAGACCTGAGTGCTAGAAACCATAAGACTGAAAAGTACATGTGGAATAAATTATGTAGCTGGTGAAGTGTAAGTCCCTGGGCATCAGTGTGAGAAACACACTCTTTCAGGCAGGAGAATAACCAAAACAAGGGACATTTGGGAGCATTTCCATTGATGATGCTACTGGGCTGTACCCCCCTGTGGAGGGACACCGCAGTGCACACCCCAACAACCTGTGTTCCTGCCTCTCCCTGAAACACGCCCTCTTTCTTCAGGGTGAACATGGTTTAGCTGTGTGACCTTGGGCAAGTCATGTTTTCTCCCTCAGTGCCTGAATGCTTTTTTTAAAATTTTTAAATGTTATTTTTGAGAGAGAGAGAGAATGAGAGAGAATGCGACCATGAGCAGGGAAGGAGCAGAGAGAGAGGGAGACACAGAATCTGAAGCAGGCTCCAGGCTCTGAGCTGTCAACATAGAGCCTGACGCGAATTGCAAGATCATGACCTGAGCCAAAATCAGATGCTTAACTGACTGAGCCACCCAGGCGCCCCTGTGCCTGACTTGTTAAATGAGGAAATAACACTCTCCAGAAGGTTGTTGTAATGACAACTCATGTAAGATGGGTTGCAAAGATTTTGGGTCTGATACTTTGTGACCAATAGGGCGAGGACCCCATTCTGTACTAGAGAATGCAACAGCATCTTTGCAGTTCAAAATATGGGAATGGCCAGTTATTTACTCCCTGAGGTTTCTAGAGAAGTAGTTTAAAGAATGCCAGCCCCATGCAGGCAGGCACATGGCTGATTCACCCCCATCTCTGTACCTGCTGGAACAGTGCTTGGACTTAGTAGGTCTTGGACCAGTGTTTGGATGGCTGGATGAGGGAGGTAGGTCCATTAAACACCTGAGGGCAGACAGGCACCCGAGAACGTGCTCAGAATCTCTGAGGACAGTTGGTAAAAAATATTGTGAATTTAATGACCACTTCAACTTGAAATAAAGCTACTGGGCTTTTCTGGATCTTTCTTTAGGAGTCTAGAACTAAACTCTGGGTTACGTGCAATGCCCCAGCAGGGTGGCATATGGATATATCTAGGGTATAAGTGAAGTGAGCTTTCTCTCAAGTCACTGGTGCTAGAGGAGAGGTCAGTGTACTCTCTCTTTAAGGGATTGAACTGACGCTTTGAGCCTTGGAAGAAAGAAAGGAAAAACCTTGACGTGTATTAAAACAGTGTTTGAGGGGATCGAGAAGCCAGTCTGTGGGAAGCCTGCCATGATTCTTCTCCAGCTAGATTTCTTTGCCTGGGCCAGTAATTAGTCTTAGTTAGGAGACCATCACCTGTTTACCAGAATCACTGTCACAAGTTGTACATTGCCTTTGATGTGTTTTGCTCATGTGACTTGGGCATACTTCTCCAGCCAGACTTAATGCCCCTAGATACGATGTGTCTTTTGTGCCTTTGTGTAAACTATATATTCATTGCTTCAAAAGAAAGACACATTGATTCCTATGACGAGGAGGTGATAGTTTGACCTTTAAAGTACCCTTGCATACTTCTCTGGGATTCTTGAGGTGGCTAGGTTAGTTTTTGGTTTGGATGATGGATTTTACTATTACATTTTTAAAAAATTTTTAAAGTTTTTTTAATTTATTTTTTGAGAGAGAGAGAGAGAGAGAGAGAGAGAGAGAGAGAGAGAGACAGCGTGAGCAGGGGAGGGTCACAGAGAGAGGGAGACACAGAATCTGAAGACAGGCTCCAGGCTCTGAGCTAGCTGTCAGCACAGAGCCCGACGCGGGGCTTGAACCCACAAACCACGAGATCATGATCTGAGCCAAAGTCAGACGATTGACTGAGCCACGCAGGCACCCCATACTATTACCTTTTTAAACCAAGAAGTCTGTTACCACCCTGCTCTCCATCTCTGACCTAGAGGGTTTAGAGTTATTGTATCTTCAACATTTTAGCCAAAAAGGGTCTAATTTATCTACATTTCTTTGACAGGTTTGCCAAGTGGTCTTGGACAAGTCAAACTAAATTGAAAAGTCTATATTATACACTAATGCTGTTTACCATCATCATCATTATCATTTTTATTATAGAGACTTCGATTTAGTATCTGTTGGGGGTACTTGGAACTTTACACAAGGAACCTCATTCAATCCTTGTAACAACCTAGGAGGAAGGTTGTTCTTTTACCTTAGAGTTCAAGTGGCTGCCCACAGGTGGGTGAGTGGTAGGGGTGATGTTTGACCTCGGCGAGGTGACAGTTCAGGCTTTGCCACCAGATAGACCTAGTCCTTCTCTTGATGTCCATGGGGAGTGAGGAATGTAGGGGTGGTGCTCCCTCCTAGACCAGATGGGGCTGGGAGTCTGAGGACCAGCCAGGTGGTATATGGTAAACCTGAAATCTGATCATTCTGGGGCTAAGACGAAGTTCGGAGAGATGGCGTCCTGGAGGAGAGCACCCTGTAAGGGCCTGAAATGTGGAATTTGGGGTAGGAGGAGGGGCAGGTGCATAGGGTGAAAGAAGTAACCCGAGAAAGGATTCAGTGTGCTGGCCTCAGTCTCCCTATCTTCCTGGGCATGTTTAACTATGAATGAAGTGATCCAAGATTCATTTCTCCGTGTAAGAAAAGTGCCGTAGAAAAGAGGCATTTCTGGTGTCAGGAGCACAATTATCAGTGGAGTAGCAAGTCGAAACTGCTCTTTTTGTGATTTTTTCTCCCTTCCCAGTTTCTGTGGCTGCTGTGTTTCATGGCAACTTGATGTAGTAGAAGGAAGATTCTATTGGCACCCTCAGATGTCCTTGGCGTGTTTCAGTCCTCTCTGTTAGGTTTTTCTGCCGTGTGACCCGGGGACTCCCCCAAGCCTCCCTGTGCCTCATGAATCTCACCTGGCAGAGGCAGGGTTACGCTGGTTGATTTCCTTGGGCACTTGTAGCTCTACAATGCTTGAGCATATGATCTAATCGTGATGACACATGGCAACAATGAAATGACTGCCGTATCTCAAATTTGAATTACATCTTTATGAGTGGAGAAATTGTCTCCTGCCTCCTGGGACATTTTCATGTCACCAGGACACACCTGACTCTGGTCTCCCTAGGGCTACAGAGAATTCGTTGTGTAGCCCAAGGCCTCTGCCTGCCCCTGCTCCCTCCCGCTCCAGCGGTGTCCATTTGGTACTTGAAAGCAGTGTCCTGGGACATGCCTGGGGCTCCCCTGTGTGCTGGCTTTCTCTCCTCTGCAGAGCCTAGGGCCTGGGGTCTGGGTCTGCCTCTGCCCAGCTCTGCGGACTTTCCAGGGGGAGGAGGAATGGGGCCGGAGGCAGGGAGGAAGGGCAGTGCGGGCGGGGGAAGAGGCCCCCCGGGAATGACAAGCTCAGTGACTCACCCAGCGTCTGCTCCAGCTGGAGAGAGTCAGGGAGGGGTTTGTGGCAGTGCCTCATGCAGCAGGGTAGGAACCCACCCTGAGAAGGCATCGATTCATCGTCAGGGGTGGCAGTCCTCCCTGGGCACAGGCACGGAGGAGGGGGCATTGAGTGGAGTGGGGTGGGTAGAAGAGCAGCAGGGTTCGAGGTGGGACCTGCTGTGCATCCCTGAATCAGAGCGAGAGCCGTCCGTGAGTGCTCACGCCGCAGGCACTGAGTGCCTTCCTGGAGTGATCTCATTCTCTCCTCAAGGCCCCGACCAAGAGGGAGACATTCTTCGTCTTCGCAGTTGGTGGATGATGAGTCTGAGGCACAGAGGGGTTAAGCATCTTGTCTGAAGTCACCCAGCAATGACTAACCGGAGCCTTGGGAGCCTCTGGGCTGAGTCACTGCATTCTCAGTGTGGAACCTGCATCAGAGCCACCTGCAGGGCTGGGCCCCACCCCATAGTTTCGATTCTGGTTGGGTCTGGGACGAACCTGAGAATGTGCATTTCTATTAAGTTCCCAGGTGATGCTGATGTGGAGGGGGGGCAGGGACCACACTTGAGAGCCACTGTTCTCTCCTCACATCTCCCCCATCCCAGACTCCTCCCCCACGAAACAAGAGGGATAGCATCTCCTACCATAAATGCCGTTCTTCTAATTACTCCTAGTTATGTTTAGTTTTGGCCAATTTAATTTATGAAAGAGCAATGCAGTTTGATAAACTCTCCTTTTGCTACTGCGTTTCTGTCCTTGTCTCTTTTTATTTTTGAAAACTTGCTGCTGGGGCGCCTGGCTGGCTCAGTCAGTGGAGCACATGACTCTTGATCTCAGGGTCGTGAGTTCAAGCCCCACACTGGGTACAGAGATTACTTAGAAAGAAAAACAAAAGATAATTTGCTGCAACATGTTTTGATGCTTTCTTACTCAGTGCATAAAGTCCTTGACTTTTAGACATCTACTTTGGATTATACTCTTTAGCAACACAAAAGCTCCTGAGTTGTCTGATGTCTTTCGTCTTGACTTTCTCTTGATCTGGATACCAATGCTTCAAGCCTGGCCTCACCCCTACTATGTGTATGTGTGTTACACATATATATATTTGTTATTCTGAAAGCAAATATATTTGGACCCTTCTGGCTTTCTTCCACTTTTTATGTTTCTTGGCAATCTCCTTTGTCTTGCTATGATGAACCATTTTTAAATTTAATTTTATTGTTTTCTCTGATACACCGGAAGGTTACCTCTACCGTTGTTGCTTCTCAGGTATTTAAAACATTCTTCATCCATCTTTTGCTGATGGTTAATGTACAGAGTGAAATGGCAGCTCTTGACTCTCTACCACGTAAGGCAGTTAATAATAAGTTTTCCCTCTTTTTATTCCTGTATTCCTATAATATTACATTCATATTTTTATTGTATATCCTGGTAGTTTATGTCTCTACTGTATTACTGCATTTTATAGTCTTTACATGTTATCTTCTCTTTTTAAAAAGTTTAATTTTTAATTTTTATTTTGATTTGTGATACATCATAATTATAACAATTATTGAGACCTAGTGGATCTTCATGTTCATTGCCAGATCTTTATTACGATGGGCATTCCCTATTATTGAATACTTTGATTACTGTCTTTCCCATAAAAATGAAAAGCCTAACACCTATATAAGCTTTCTGAAACATTTATTCTGATTTATTGCACTTTGTTTCTCTGAGTGTCAAGGACAGCTTGGCCCTGTTGGCTGAGTTTCGCAAGGGAGCAGTTGGCAACCAGCCGGACTTTTCTCCCTTTCGTGGGTCGTCCTCCATCTTCTTCACCATGAAATAAATAAATATATATGTAGCCACTTGGTCATTGGTGAGCCTTTTGATCTTCAGGACTAGGTGTGTCTTTGCTGTTGGAAAGTTTTCTTGGATTTTCCTAATTTTTCAGTTAGTTTATTCTGAATTGGCTGCCTGTCCTCTCTAGCTGTTATCTTTTTGTATAGCCTGAGGTTTTTGATGTCACGCTGTTTCTGCTTATGTCTTTCTTCCTCTTCATTTTGGGAGTGCTTTTTAAATTTGTCCTTCACAACACATCTTGTTTCAGAGATAAGGTCTCTTGGCTTTGATTGCAGACAAGGAATAGATGGTGTTGCAGTGCTTCAGTTAGCCTCAGAGTTTTCTTTTACTGAGCACTTACTATGCTGTAGGCACTGTGCTAAGAATTCTCTGTGCACTACCTCAGATGAGGCTTAGAACAAGTCTGAGAGGCCTGTGGTGTGATGTCTTCACTGCAGACTGGGATACAGATGCTTAGAGCGACTGAGCCCTACTCAGCCTCACCCAGATAGTGAGTGCCGGGGCCAGGGTTCAGGGCTAGTGCGTTCACAACAGAGCCCGTGTCCTTGGCCATGATGATATACTGCCTTTCCCACCAGTGATTCTTTTCCAATCGCTTCTTCACTTTGAGTGCTGCGTTTTCTGCTTTCTGTGTTTAAGAATGCTGCCACAGGTCTGGTGGGAGGTTTATTGTGGTTTTCATCCATGAACGTGGACAGTGTTTGCCTATAAACAGGAGGGGTCAGTTCTTCCGGGTTCTCGCGCCGTCCACCACACTGCTGACAGAATGCTCCTCCTCCTGGCTCTTACAGCAGAGCATCGGTTGATGAAATGAAGTCTTACATGACCCAGCGAACTGTAAGGCAGGGCAAGTGAGCTCCTACCATGAGGACTTCCAGAAGGGAAACTTAATCCCCATGATATTTCTTCCCTGAGTTTGGTGAACCCATCGCACTGTGAGCCAACTGTTTGCATCTGGCTGGCTGGCTGACCTGGCCACCATGCCAGGTACAAACTGTGCTTGGACTTGTCCTTCCTGGAGCTGCCACCTGCCACATCAGGGACCAGTCCCCGCCCCCAGCCAGTTTTCTTCTGGGTGTACCTGCCATGTGACTCCTGGGGCTTCCCGGGGCTGCTGCTGACACACGCTGTTGTCGATTCCCAGTGACAAGAGGGAGCCAGGTGTGCTCCGCATCTCTGCCCCATGCTGGGCTCACTGTCCCCTTCTGTCCTCCTGATCTTGGAAGCTCTGACGTGCAGCTCCTCCATGACCTTCGCTCCTTATTGCATGTTCTTTCTGCCACTTCTCACAAAGCAAGGCTGCCCCAGGGGCCTCACTGCCTTCTCTCTTTCTTCGTCATCTTTTTTTCTGACATTCTTTTAGGTCGCTGGCACAGGAATGGTTCCCACTGCAGGTTTTCCAGGCTTGTGACAACAGGAATCTGGGCAGGAAGTCGTTGCAAGCCTATGCTCATGTCACCATGGTGACTCATAAATGGACAGATCCCTCCGAAGCCAGTGGCAGTGCTTTCCTCTCTCCACTGCTCGGGCTCCTGAGGGTGGGGGTGGGGGTAACTCACCTCCTCTTCCTGCTGGTGGCACCTCCCACTTTCTCCATTTCTCCCCACCTCAGATCTCGAGTCTTATCAGGAGAGGATTGGGGCCCCTGGGTTTGACATTGAATTGGATGAGACATTGCAACTTCAGACTCTATGACTCTGTGGCATTGCTCCTGGTGGTCTAGGTCAGGTTTTTAACTAAGCTCTCTCTTAGGAGATCAAGAGACTTTATAATACAGAGCGGGTTCTCTACGACTGCAATCCTTCTACGTCACATGGTCTCAGGCTGGGAACTTGGGTTTTAGAAGACTGTCCAGGGGTCTGGAACTCAGAAGTGGACACAATAATGTGATGTTGATTCACTGTCGGAAGGTGAGAGAAGCAGTGTCAGGGATAGATTGAGTGTGTGAGCTCACTCACCCTCAACCAGCCTGGACTTGGGGTATCACTTCCAAATCCATCTGTGTTTGGTGCTAGGCACAGTCACATCCTTGAGGTTTACTTGATGTATAGTCACTAAGGTACTTGACACTCCAGAGGCATCAAATGTGATATGAAAATAGCCTTACTCCCAAGCTAAGAATGATGATCTCTCCCAATTGGACTTGGATTATTCGTAGATCACAGTTGATAATAAAGCATGCTCTGTTTCGGAAAACTCATTAAGGGGTGTGTGTGTCACAGAATTTTTCCAATGAGAGCTAGGACAGAAAACCAAGAGAGGACACGTTCAGATGAGTGGTTAATCCCCCAGGCGAGTGTGAGGTTTGCTTCCTGGGATATTGTTTGCTCCCATGCCTTTGCTTCTACAAAGACCTTGGAGGACACTGATGTTTTCATCTGCTTTGCCAGTGGAGTAGATGATGATTCCCTAGTGAGAATACAGGAAGAGCAAGGTCGGGTTGGAGGCTGGTAAGGGAGGGGGGCAGGAAGCGTGAGGAGGGGAGCACAAGGTATTGAACTTTGGAGAGGTTGGGTTTGAGGTACTCATGGGATACTGGGTAAAGACAGCCAGTAGACTGTAGGGGTGGAGAGAATATGTCCATGGTGGTGCAGGGGGTGACATCAGGCCTCTGCTTAGCTCTATGTCTTGGGACACTCCTTAACCTTTTGGAGCTTCAGGTCCCTACCTTACCTATAAAATTGGAATGTTCATAGCTTGCTCATGGTGCTGCTGTGAAATCAATTAAGTCAATAAAGGTGGTGTTGTTGGTCTGACAGGGTACTCAAAATCTCTTCCTGCTAGGATGCTTTTTCTGGAACATTCTCGGTAACATTCATGAGGTGCTCTCCTCATGAGAGGAGAGGGCCTGTCCCCTGGTGAGGAGGACCTTGATTAGAAAGATGACAGATAGATAGGATTTTGTTGTCAGTGAGGTGGTGAGGAAAGGTTGGGAGTCCAGGATGGTACTGAAGGCTGGCTAGGGTGTGCAGTCAGATGATTCAAGGGCCCTGGGGTCAAGGAAGAAGAGGTGGGCAAGAGAGTCCTCAGGCAGTCTTCATTGGAGATAAAGACTGTCCGCACCTATGGAAGCCTTCTGCCTCCTTCTGAGGCTGGGGCTTCTCAGCCTTCGGGGAGTACTCTGCTTCTTTATCAGACTGATTCTCACTGAGAGCCTCTGGCCACCTTGGTGGCAGGGCATGTCCCAGACAGGATGACTTCCAGGGACTGGCAGCCTTCTGTGAGAAACCACAGGGAGCCAGGCAGAGGCTGCTCGGGAAGGAGATGTCTGTCTCCAGTCTGAGGGTCTCCTCCTTGCCTCTGCGGAGTGTAGGGCTCCTTTGCTCCTGTGCCCACCCCTTGGGCCTGGGGCCAGAGCACCCTGCCTATGTCCACCTGGGCCAGCCCCTGAAATGGCAGCCTTGACTTGGGCTCCTAGTGTGCTCCTTGTCAGTGTCTCAGGGGTACATTCCAGGGGCGGTGCTTGGGGAGTTTGCACTTTCTCCCTTCATGAACGTGAAAGTGACCTGAGAAGTCAAGGAAACTCAGCTAACCTTCTCACTGGCACGTGTCATCAGGGGTGCAGAGAGTACCTGGGCGGGCCACATTCTGTGTTCTGGGGCTATAGAGCAGGATGTGGGCATGTTGATGGTAGGGTTCAAGGTCAGTCTGCAACATGCCGGAGGGGCATTGAAGGGAGCCTGACCTCAGTTAGGCCAATTGGCAAGGAGTCCATGTCAGCGAATGGAGAGACAAAGCACAAAGGCCGGGGCTGGGCTGGAGCCAGGAAGTCCTTTTAGATGTCTAGCCTACTCCTCCAGACTCTGCCCCAGTATAGGAACAATGCTAGGAATTCCAACTTGGCTTTTTATTATTTCAATTATTTTTTTAATTTTAATTAAAAAAATTTTAATGTTTATTTGTTTTTGAGAGAGAGAGAGAGAGAGAGAGAGAGAGGGAATGCAAGCAGGGGAGGGGCAGAGAGAGAGGGAGACACAGAATCCAAAGCAGGCTCCAGGCTCTGAGCTGTCAGCACAGAGCCCAACGTGGGGCTCGAACCCATGAACTGTGAGATCATGACCTGAGCTGATGTCTGATGCTTAACTGACTGAGCCACCCAGACCCCCCTCCCCCAACTTGGCTTTCTTAAAAAAACACCTGTTTTTCCTTTGGGGAACCCAAGTATTATAGGTTGAATTATGTCCCCTGAAAAGATACTGAAATATCAGCCCCAAGTCTCTATAAATGTGACTTATATGGAAATGGAGTCTGCAGATGATCAAGGTGAGATGAAGTCATGCCTGGTGTCCTTATAAAAAGGGGAAATTTGAATGCAGATGGGGATACAGGGAGGACGCTGTGGGAAGATGAAGGCGGAGGTTGGGGTGAGACTTCCATCAGCTAAGGAACACCGAGGACTGCCAGCAACACACCAGAAGCTAAGGGGGAGGCACAGAACAATCCTCTCTCATAGCCCTTAGAAGCATCCGACACTGTTGACACCTTGATCTCAGACTTCTGGCCCCCAGAACTGGGAGATAATACATTTCTGTGCTTTAAGCCCCCCAGTTTGTGGTAGCCCTTTGCAAATGAGTGTACCATGCTTTCCAGATCCGATTTTCCCACTTCCTAGAAAACCACTCCCACTGATGTCAAAGGACTGTGTGTATGACTGTGTGAGCCTGAGGAGTTCACCAGTGGTAAGTGGGAGCTGCTCTCTGAGCTGAAGAGAATCCAGCAAGCTCCTACATTCACAGGTTGCCCCCTGGGACCTTCTTCCCCATTTCCTCCCCCATGCACCTGCCTGACCAGCCCCGCTGCAACCCCTGTGGGGCCGGGTGGCAGGCGGACTGCCAGGGAATGTGTGTGTCGAGCCCAACCAGGCAGCTGGGCTGGACTCCGTCTGCACAGCCCCATGCAGGAATTTTCCCAGCACCCATCCTGCCCTGGCCCTAAGCTGAAGAGGGCCAGGGTAAAGAAAACGAGGTTCTTGTCATTGGGTCGCTCACGGTGTGTTTGTTGAGATGCGCAGACTGAACCGAAGCCACCTTTTAAAGTCAAGTGCAGCACGGTGAGTTTCGGTGGTGGTCAGAGTCCTCTGAGTGGCACAGTGAGTTGTAGATTTACCCCCCAGCCAGTGGTTATTACCTTTGGAGTGTTTGAGTCCACCCCCTTTAGATTGCTTACAACTTCCAGAGGGTGAAGACCTCTCCCTGTCCTGTTCGCCTTGCATGGGGGCAGCCAACATTTGCCTAGGGCTTGTCATTTTTGGCCACATTTAGCAGGCCTGCGTGGGATGTTCCATCAGTTCATCCTCATTGTGTGGGGGAGGAAGCCAGGATTCGGGAGTGGAGTGATCTGCTCAGTGTCACACAAGCAGAGCTAGGCCAGGGGTCCCCTGGCACATAGTAGGTCCATAGGAAGTGTGGTAACTTGATAGACACCATATCAGAGTTCTGTGTTTAATGGAACCTTCAGTGTTCCATAGGGGTCAATCTGTGTCCTCTGCCAAGACAGCGAGCCATCGGGGACAGGGATCACCTCCTTGCTGCAGCCCCCGGGCTCCCAGCCCCGGCTTGGGCACACATTCCCCTCTTGTGCTGATTGACGAGCATGGTGTTAAACGTGTGGCCTTTTGCGGGCAACTCGAGGAGGGCGATGAGCTTTATAAATCGGCCTGGTGCCTAAAATTGAACCACACACATAATTCACTGACACGTACTTTGCTCATTCGGGCTTGCATTCTCTCTGCCATCCTGCCTCCAGCTCACGCTTGACGCCTGAGGATTTTGGACTTCTCCAGTGCACAGTGGCATGTCCGGCTTGTCCCAGATTCCTGACCTTTAGGCCTTGGGTCCCCATGGGCAGCTTACTGCTATCCGAACACTAGGCCCTGGCCCTCCGTGAGGCTTCATCAAATGTTCTGCCGCTTTTCCTCTGCTTTCGAAGCACATGCCTGCCTGGGGGTGGCAGCAAAGGGGGTTATAAGCCAGGGTACCCTGGGATGAGGAGGGGCTCCTGATCTGCAGCCAGGGTTCCCCATTGAGAGAGACCTGCCAGAAACCTGGAGTTGTTATTGAGTCCATTTGAAGGGCCTGATCCAGGGCCAGGAACTTCGGGGAATGCGAAGACACAACCACTATTTCCAGAGACTGGACAAGCAGCAGAGGATTCTAGTTAAAATTTGGATTTGTATTTAACTACCAGTTCAAATCCCCGGTTACTAGCTTTGACCTTAGGCAAAGGATTTCATCGTTCTTAATTTAATTTCTTTGTAAACTTTTATGAGGTTTTCATGAGCATTAATCTGGTGCATGGCTCATCTCAGGCACCCGGTCAATATTAGCTTCAAACACCAGCCCCTCTGTCGCCTCTGTAGTGATAAGAGCTGACCCTCAGGCCGTGCCTCCTGCAAGCCACCTGGGAGGCACTTTGCAAGTGTTAGCAGATTTCATCTTCCCAGGATCTGGGGGAGACTGAGGCACAGACTGGTTACAAAGAACCATTTAAGGTTCAAGGTGTAGAGCTGGGGTTTGGCATAGGCAGTCTGGCCCCTGATCCATACCTTTAATTACCATGCTACATGGCCTTGCTTAGACCCACTTATGAAATCTTGGACAACTTCCCTGTACCTCAGTCTCCTCATCTTTAAGATTGGAATGATGAGGGTGCCAGCAGGGACACTTAGGAGAATCCTCTGAGCTTTGTGACAGGCTTAGCAGGATGCCTGGTGCGTCATAAATGGTCGATGGCAGCAGCTCCTTGAGAGGGAACACATGTGCACAGGTGACCCACAGCGTAAGCTGTTCGAGGCAGAATGCCAACAAGGCTCTACCGCTCTGTAATATAGGTGTGTAGAGTGTAGAGCTCAGCATGGGCTGATTAGGAGAGATAGGGAGGGGGTGGTCCAAGGGAGGCGGGCAGTTTGGGCAATGGGGAGGAGGTGAGAGAGAGTGAGGAGGCCAGGTGCCAGGACAGTTGAGACAGTTGGGGACATTAGGTGTGGGGTTTGAGCTGTGGGCAGCGGGGAGACACCGAGGGATAGCAGGCTCATGGGATTGGCTTCAGAGTCTTCCGGCCCATTAGCAGCATGGCTGTCACAGACAGGAGGGACTTCTCATTCATTCGAATCCAGCTGCCCATCCCTGGTAAACAGAACAGTGGTCATAAAGGAAGGGACCAGCTGGCTGCACAGGATGCTTGCCCAGTCCTTCCATCTGCCATCCCAGGGGGCTAGCCCTGGACCCTGCACACATCCAAGGCCCTGAGTTTACTGCCTCTCAGCTGCTGTTTGTGTCACAAGTGCCTGTCCCGCAAGGGGCATTAAAAATAACCCAGTGGCTAATAGCATTTCTCAAAATAACTGCTTGCAGAGTGCGTCGCTGGAGCGAATGGCTACTAAAATTAGATTCCCGGAGTGTGTGTGTGTGTGTGTGTGTGTGCGCGCGTGCGCACACGCGCGCGCACGTGTGTGATTTTTAGACCCATCTCCCCGAGGGTGAGGCCAACAGTTTGCGCCCTTTTGTTCTGTGGCTCCTTCTGTCGTCACTGGGTGTCCCAGAGCCATGGTTACCTCTCATCCCTGCAATGCCCTGTTCCATCCCCCAGTCCTTGGCAAATTGGGGCAGCTGCTGCCCTACATTGCCCAGTTGTGCTGCCCCAAAGAGCAGGATTTTGAAGAATCTTGGGGGGTGGGGTGGCCTCATTGTCGCAGTGGCCTCGTTCCTTGGTGTGCCAGGTAATAATAGCACGCCGTGGGGGGAATCTCACTCAGCCTGCTGTCCAAGGGGGAAACTGGGCCATAGAACAGTGAGGCAGCCCCACTCAAGGTGCCCTAGTAACTGAAGGCACGGACTCATGATTTGCCAGCCCTTGTTCCAGGTCGAGGCTCTAGAATTCTTCAGTGGTCTTCTGTGACAGTCCTTTGGGCCACCAGACAACTGGGTCAGTCAAGCCCAATCAATTCTCCATTCATTCATAATAGAAAAGGGAATGTGGGGATCCTTAGAAAAGTTGCAAAAACAAAGTGAGTCAGCACTGGAGGGGGTAGGGAATTTGGATGCAGGACAAACAGAATCCGAGAGCCAGAAGTCGGTCCCTTTGGTGATGACTTGCATGGAAAG
Organism: Cryptoprocta ferox; assembly: GCA_028646485.1. NCBI lineage: Eukaryota > Metazoa > Chordata > Mammalia > Carnivora > Eupleridae > Cryptoprocta > Cryptoprocta ferox. The sequence goes on along the minus strand of CM053561.1, from coordinate 34,797,919 downwards.
AGGTGGGCCCCGGCGTCCCCGTCTTTGACATGGAGGAACATTCAGTGATTTATTAGCATGCGTTTATTGAGCGCCTGCCGTGGGGCTGACTCTGCAGTAGGCTCTGGAGTTACAGTGAGAGGTGCAAGGTAAAGCAAGCTCAGGATGCACAGGCCAGTGGCGACCCCCTGGGGCCTGGTGTTCCATGTGGCCCAAGGGGAGAAACGCATCCTCTGTATGTTAGCTACATCCCTTTGACCACTGGCCTTGTACTGCCCCTAGAGATCTGGGTTCTGGAGAAGAAAGCCTGTGAGGTTTTTTGTTTGTTTGTTTGTTTGTTTGTTTTTAACTTGCAATGGAGGCCCAGGAAGAAGTGAATTTCCCATTCCATGGGGGAGCTGCATGTGGTGGTTTGTATAGTGGGAAGATCATAGGCTCTGAAGTCGGGTGGACTCTGTGACCTTCGGCAAATTGCTTACCCTCTCTGAACCTGTTCTGTCAGCTGCTAAATGTGAATCAGCATAGCACTGACATCCAAGGGCTGTTGTGAGGATTAAAAGACATAATCGATCCAATCCAAAGTGCCTAGTGCAGTCCTGGTGTGTGGTAGGCATTCCACACACTTTAGAGATTATTAGTAGTGTGTTACATCAGTATTAAATTAATAAAAACTGGGTTTGCCTGAGAAGTTTCAGTAGTCTTTGCTTTTGTTCCGGGTGATGGTAATTTCATTTTTGAGTATTATTAAGTCATTGCTGTCTGTATGGCCATCAAAAAGCTAGAGTCACTTGCTGGAAACCATTTAGGCCAATTTCTAATGCTAGAGTCAGGGTGAGGTGAGGATACGGTTTGAAAAGTTTACATGTAATCAGACCTTGGTAAGTCACATCCTAGGGCACATTCTTTTTGGGCACTGAGTGTTTAAGAAGGATCTTTTCTGCACCCCCCTCCCCCGTGTAAAGTTGGCAGGACCCTAGACATCAGGACAGACTTGTCTTCTAAACCAGTGATTCTCGGCCAGGCATGGCTTGCCCCTCCCCTGGGATATTGCTGGCATCGAGTAGGTGGAGGGCGTCGGCGCTGCTAAATATCCTATAATGCATAGGACATCCCCACGACAAAGAACTGTCTAGACCAAAATAGTCAGGGTTGAGAAGCCCTCATCCGAAGATGAGGAAACTGACCCCTGGTTGGGGGAGGTGACGTGCTAAGGTCACCCGCACATCAGAGCTAGAGCTGAGGGGCCCACCTCTTTCCATGCAAGTCATCACCCAAAACTCAGTTGATTGACTAGAGACCAGGCCCTTTTCTAATATACCTTGGTGCCATCATCTCATGGTGTGAAGCAAATCATTAACTTTGGTCACGTTACTGAGCTCTTATTCTATGCTTGATCATTTTCAAGGTACTTTGTCTTGTCATCTCCTGAGTTCTGCTCTGGGAAAGCCAGGTTCTCCTATTCCAGGCTTGCTGATACAGAAGGGTTAGCAAATAAAAATAGAGGATGCCCGGTTATGTTTGAATTTCAGATAAATAAGACATAGTTTTTAAGTTTCAGTATGGCCTCTGCAATATTTGGGGCATGCTAATTTTAATAAATTATTTCTTGTTTATATAGAAATTCATATAGAACGGAGCATCCTGTTTTTGGCCTTGCAACCTTAGAGTCTCTACCCGCTGCCCTGAGATCACACACAAGCCATGGGACCTTTCTGCTCCTACTTGAGGCTCCCATCATTACTGATAGGCCCTCTGCCTGGAAGGCAAAGGTGGAAAGGGGTAGGTGGTCCCAAGAGTTGAACAGGCATCCCTAACTCCTGGCCCACAGGTGTCTGGGTTAAAGGCCCTGTAAACTGAGAGGGAGGCCAAGCTGTCTCTTTTTTATAACTAAAGCTAAAGTGTCAACAAGTGAGCTGTGTCCCTGGAACACCAGGTCCGGGGGGAGGCCTGGCAACTTTGCCTCTAAATTAGGAGCAGTGTCCTGTCCATCTCCCTGGCTTCCAGAGAACACTGCCACCTGGGCCCAAGGAGCACCTGGGCTGCAGCTGCGCCCCAGCACCTTCCAAGACTAAGTGCCATCCCTGCGTGGTCCATGGCTCTGGGCCTGCCTCTGGGGCTGGAGCTGGGCAGTTGCAGTTAGCTCAGGGCAAGAGGACGAGGGCAGGGGGATGAAGCCCCCACAGCACTGCCTCTGAGCCAGTGGGCCCGGCCACCATAAACCCCTTTGTTAACAATCGAGGTAAGAAGGGGCTGCTCTGCCCTCTCAGCCTTACCCTGCCCTGCCCCCTTTTACAGCCTGCTACTTCACTGGCCTGGACATTGGGCTCCAGAGCAGTTCAAGGTCAGGTGCTGACAGCCCATGTCGTGGGTGGCTCTGTCACCCTGCCCCACTCCTTCCACGAAGGCCACCCCCCACCTAGGTCCAGGCTAGTTCCTGGGCATGAGGATGCCATCTGTCTCCTTCCCCAGAGCAGATTCTTGCTGGGGAAGCTCCTCCCCACAGTACTTCCTGAAGGATACTCAGCTGGCCAGTGCCTCAGCATGGTGGCCTTTCTTCATGTGGACTGGGAATAGCCTTTGAAGGTCTTTGGGGGTAACTGCTTAGGGGATTTTTCCACATTGCCTGCCATCTGGTGGGCATCCATGGGCCACCAGAGACCCAGTGAATATACTTGGCCTTTGCTGTATGTATATGTGCTTAATAATGAGTGTTGAGTGAATACATGAAAGAGAAGAGAGTAGTAATTCTATATTGTAGAAGGTATCTGATGATAAAGGCTGAAGCCACTGCTTCTTAAACTTGAGCTGGCATCAGCATCACCTGGTGGCCTTGTTAAAACCGAGACCAGCCCCAGCCTCGGGATCTGTGGCTCTGTGGGTCTGGGTAGGGACCAAGACGTTGCATTTCTAACACGTTCCTAGATGATGCTTCTAGTCTGGGGTCACACTGTGAGAACCACTGGCTTAAATTATTGCCTTTTTCAAATGCCTTGTTGCATTTCAATGTTACTTTTATTAAAATAATTATTAATTAAATGAATTACACATATCTTTATGGAATACTTACTATGACCCGGCACACCAAGTTTGGGGCATAAAAGGATAAAAAAGGCCTCAGGGAACTCACTGTGCAGTGAGAGAACTGTACGCTGAAAACAATGGCGCACGAATCTAAGTGCTTTTACTGGGGTACTGTGTCCAGAGTGCAGTGGGAGTGTAGGAGAAGGGGCAATGGGTAAGATCCCTTCGAAGATGAGTGTGACAGTGTCTCTTTTTCTCTGTGTATTGCGCATGGATGTGGCTTGTCTTTCCAGTTGGCCAGTGAGATCTCTAAGGGCAGAGTATTCTTGGTCTTCCTTTTTTAAGTGTGTTCTAGTTCTGGGGACATAGTAGGCAACCAAAAAAAAAATGTTTTGCCTGAAGAAAGATGTCAGTATCAAAGAAGCGAATGCCTAATTGGTGGAATTCAGACCCAGGTACAACTCTTGGTCTATCTTTTTTTAAAGTGTGTTCTAGTCCTGGGGACATAGTAGGCAACTAAAAAAAATGTTTTGCCTGAAGAAAGATGTCAGTATCAAAGAAGTGAAAGCCTATTGGTGGAATTCAGGCCCAAGTATTTGTGGGAGTCTTACTGATTTGGATTCTATTATATATGCCTGCTTCTAGGACTGTCCTGGATGGATTCTTTACATAGGCCTACTTCCAGGGCTGTCCTGGATGAAGACCCTCTGTGGGTAGAGACTATCTTAAGCAGGAGAGCACCTCCTGGGTCCCCAGCATCAATTTGCTGCCTGAGTTTGTGGGGAATTCTGCTGACATTTACCTCCAGGGATTCTTGGAATCTGCCATGCTCTTAGAAAGCTAATTTCCAAGAGCCTTAAGTGGTCCTGAGCTGATGCTTAGCCAGGGACTTGTCATGGCCCAAGGGGACATGCCCTTGCAGCAGGGGGAAGAGGCCTGGGTACCTCTCATCAGAAGTGCAGTGGTGGGGGGGGTTGAGGAGGGAAGGAAGCCCCTTCCCCCCATGGTGACTGACTGCTCAGGGCTATGAGCTCCAACTAGAAACTGAGGAAGGAAAAAGGTGCTGCTGTCACCATAATTAGTAACAAAGGTATTTGTAAGAGCTCATGCTGGCGGATTGTCTGCTGTGTGCAGAGCACTGTTCTGTACAAATACCTTGGATTTGTAACGGACAGAAAGGTGGAACGGTGAAGAATAGTCAGTGCTGATGGAGCACACCCTCTTTCAGTGCTCTGAAGCCCTCCGCATGCATTAGTTCATTCAGTCTTTGAAACAGCCCTCAGAAAGGGGGGTATAATGGACTCCATTTTAAATTAAAGAATCCTGAGGCGTGGAGACAGCCCCCAGAGCCTAGGTTAATTGCACTGCTGTCCTGCTCGAGCCGGTGGTGGTGTAGGGTGGGAAGAAGGTGAAGGTGAGGGTGAGGGAAAGGCATATTTCCACTATTACTATTCACTCTATCTTGGTGAGATTGCAAAGCCCTTGAGAGCAGGGATGGGCCTCAGACTCCCTCCTGCTCTCCTAAGGCACCTTACAGGGTGGGGCTGATGAAACACTCAGGCTCACCTGGTCTCCATCTAGGGTGACCAACCATCACGGTTTGCTTGGGATTGTCCTGGTTGAAGCACCGAAGGTCTGGCATTCTGGGAAACCCCGTAGTTAGACTGGGCAGACTGGGATGGTTGGTCACTATATACCTCAGTTGATAGGCACGGACCCGGGCACCAGGGGGGAACACACTGTGCTCCAAGCCTCAGCCTTGGCTATTGGCAGAGATGGATCCCGGGGCTGCTCTCTGCTCACCATCCAGTACTCTCTCCTCCCACAGCCTGTAGAAGTGAAGCTTGGTGTGTTCTGTGCCTGCGAGATGCAGCTTGGATAAATAGCCTCCTTTGTGCTTCTCAGACTCTGTTGGAGAAAGAACCCTCATTATCTAGAAGCTTTGGCTCAAACCTCCTTATGGGGCACTCGTGCTGGGTTCGGTGTTATCAGGGTAACTCTTTGAGGGACGGTGTCCACTGTAGGGGCTTACAGTCAGCAGGACAGAACACACTTTTCCCAAACAAGAGTAGAGGCATTCTTTAGCAGGGAGGGGGAGTAGAAGTGGGGGGGAACAAGTGGCAAGATCAGCGTCAGATCTTGAAACTGGGATCCCATCCCATGTTTGGTGTGGACACTGAATTCTAGACCAGCAGTCTCCAAAGTAGGATGCACAAAACTGGTTTGCTTTTTATTTTGGAATACAGGAAGAAAATATTAAAACCTCAATTTTGCTTACTTTTTATCATCCTTTTAAGTGACTATTTATACATGTATTTTATACTGTATCGCTATCAACACAGTATTGCATCTGATGAACGTACATGTACGCATGTGGGGGTGCACGCCGATGGGGGCTGCCCATGTGAAAGTGCTCTCTCTGCCTCTGAGGAGGAGGTATTTTGATGATAATGGGATCTTTTGGCTGGAAGAGAGATGTTAAAATCACTTTCCGCAGGGGGAGGTCCAGATAAAGAGCGGAATGAGTTTTAGTGTAAATTGGCTTAGAATATCCCTTGGTTGATGTTCGGCTGATGCCGATGCGCTTAAGAGTCTCTAGGGATGATGTGTACTCGACTTATGGTATCCAGTGTCAGGAGAGTGGTCCCTGCACTGGGGAGTTCTCTTCCTGCAGTCACGTTCTGCCCACCTTATTTTATCACATCTCTAGCAGGATGAATGTGTTCGCTAATGAGTGACATGAGGCAGTGTTAGACAGATCAGTGGTTCTCAAAGTGGGGTCCCTGGACCAGCAGTAGGAGCACTACCTGGGAACCTGTGGGCAAGGCACGTTGTTAGGTTTCACTCCATACCCTCGCAATCAGAGAGTCTGGGCTGGGAGCCCAGTGTGCCTTGGCGTAACCAGCCCTCCAGTGATTCTGATGCCCAGGGGAAACTGAGAACCACTGAGATACAATGGCAGGAACTTGGAGTTTGAGTCTTGGTTCCGTCCTTGCTGGTTCTGTGGCCTTAGGCAAGTTACTAACACCGGAGCCTTCGTTTCTCTGTCTGATTAAATGAGAGCTCTAACCTTTCTCTCCCACCTTCAATATGAGGATTAAGATAGGGGATCATTGATGTTAAGTGCTTACCACAAAGCAGGGCATATAGTGCCAGTTACTGTTCTTCTCATTAATTGGATTGTGATGGGACAGTGGCAACTTCTGTAATGAGGGTGCTGGAAATGTTGGACTTCTCTTTCCTTCACGCACTAACGCTGTGACCTTGGACAGACTGGTCTCCTTGTCTGTAAAGTGTGACCCAGCTAACAGGATCAAATAAGACAAGTTGCCTCAAGTGTTTTGTAATTGGTAAGCTACCAGGCAGATATGAGAAATTTCTGCATCGTTATTGACTGAGGTGGCTTGTACTTTGTCCCCTTGGAAAATATTTTCCCTCCTCCTAAATAGTAAAAGAAAGTCAAGAATCCCACCGTGCGGGACCTCCAGGCTGGGTCACACAGGGATTTTATTGCCCCAGGATTCATTGTTTCTGCCATTTCTTTCCCTCCTACTCTGACCTTCTTGGGCCAGATCCTGTCCTCAGCTTGCTTCCCCCTGTGGTCTTATGTTGGTCCTTTATTAAAATGTCAACGATAAGTCATGAAAACTGCCTGGTTTCCTGGAGGAGGGGAAGGTGGTGGTAACCGTCCAGCATGGCCTTTTGTCATTATGATAATTGCTTGGGTGGCCATGCCAAGACATCAGATAAATTGCCCTCCTCCCCTTAAATGTCTCAGTGCTGTTTTTGCAACATGAATTTTCCGAGTGTAGAGATAAGCTTTGCTCGTAATTTCACCAGATTCTTAAACGAGGGAAATGGGCAAACAGCTTTCCTTTCCCCACACTCTCCCACTTTTTCCATGGCGGTGTCCAATGACAACACATACATCACTAGAGAGGCCAGGGGGCCAGCCAACATGGGCTGCTGGAAGGCTCCTGTCTTCCCAGAGAGTACTGAGAGCCCCGGGGAGGGGGGTCTGCAGAGCAGAGACAGAGCCAGAGGCCCCAGGGGAGGAGGGCCATCCACCCTGGTATTTACCATCAGGAGGCAGCAGCTCGTCTCTCTGGGGGGAGAGGCACACCTCTTCCCCACTCCAGGCCTGCCTCAGTGAGCCATACACTAATGAGGGGGAGGCATATGTCACAACCATGTGTCCTCATTAGAGGCTGCTGATGAATAGCGACGGCAGGAAGAATGAGTTGAGCTCTGCGGAGGCATTTCTTTACTTTTCTAGCAAACTGCCAGGATGTCCTTCCCCTGTTAGAGTGAAGGGAACGGGGGAGAGAAGAAGGGTCAGAGCAGAGAGATTTCCGATATGCTGTTAGTGGTGCAGCCAATTAAAAAGAAATTAAAACAGAAATCTCTGATGGCTGCTGGAATGCAGAAGTCTTCTCTCTTGTCCCCTTTAAACCCTTGAACAAATTAATTGGATGGATATTGACTGGGTATCAGCTGAAGGCTTAGGTACCAGTTCTTTCTGTGGTGGGCAGAGAGGAGTGTGTGTGTGTGTGTGTGTGAGAGAGAGAGAGAGAGAGAGAGAGAGAGAAAGAAAGACAGAGAGAGATACGGAGGGAGGGACTCGGGTTGCGGGGCAGTTCAGGGATTGCAAGCATGCTGCATGTGATTTGAGCATTTTGGTATATAGGAGACAAAATCTGAAGTTTCATTTTAAAGATAATCAGAGGCCTGGGAGAGAGAGACCTTCTCTAGCCTTGTAGAAAATAGTTGGAAGCTGTGAACCATTCTTGTTTCCAAGTGCTGCTGCTTCTCTGTAGACTGTAAGCCTTGCAAGGGCTCCAGTGAGCTGTAAGGAAGACCCACATGGCCAGGTATTGCCAGGATGGGCAGTGGAAGGTGTGGGGTGGCCCCATGGTGCTAGTAGTTGGCCAGGGGCTGAATGGGATGACTTTACCCCTGTGCTGACACACACTTGTCCAGCAGCTTTTTCCACTGTGCTTTGGGTGATCTTGGAAAGAGACAGAAGGACCTGGACATTTGGGGTCATCTAGGCTCTTCCTGACCTTGTGAGGTCCTCAGCCCTGCCTTCCCCACAACTTCTCTTTCCTTTTTGTACATTCTGTGTAAGAACTTAGAAAATGGTAGCTGTGGCCCGTTGGCCCAGAGATGAAGAATGGTTGTCTTACTGTGGTCAGGGCAGACGTGCAAGGATGGAGCAGAGCCCCATTGTACCTCTCTTTCTGGCTGCCTGGGCCATCTGTGCTCCATCTCAGGGACAGGGGTGGCCTCCCTGGGAACAGTTCCCACCACACACTGAGCCATAAAAAATTAAGCTACAGGGCTATCAAATATTTAATCGGTCTGATGAATGAACATTTGCAGATTCTTATGAATTCTTTGCTTTGATTAAATAAAATTGAAGGATGGGAGTTGTCTTTTTCAGCGCGTTAGCAAAAGGCAAGTCATGGCCGTTACTCTATGCCTGGAATCTGGTTCCTGGGAACAGCTGGAATCTGGCAGAATCCACCTGCATCATGTTTTAGCCCTGACTCTCTGTGCTCCAGAGTTTTGGACTTACCCCATTGTGGCCAAGAAGGGTAGTGCTAAGACCAGCAGCCCTTTACACCTTATAAGGCATATCCCAACTGATCCCAAGTTGAATATTCTCAACCTTGGATAGCCCTCTGACCTTCACAGAATGGGAATCATCATCATAATAATAATGCTGCCTCACTTGTAAGATTATTGTGTGAGATGTATATCAAGATCCTTGTACCTAACCCCTAGTAGGTTCACAGAAGTTATCACTATCATTATTACTTTATTTCTACAATATTGAGATTGAGTTGCATCTCTCCCTGGATTTGGGAAGGCACGATGTTGAGGGAGGATGTACCTCTAGAGGCTGCACCCAGCAGTTCCTTGGAGTTATCAACTGACCATTTGGTTAAGAAACCTCCTTGTTCATCTGTTCATTAATTCAGGGCTGTTGGCTCATGCTAGATACAGGAAGTGTAAGCCATCGGACCCCGCTCTTAAGGAAAATATGCTTCCAAATGGGGGAAATCACGTGTATACACTAGGTGTGTATGTTCATCATACATGGAGAAAAACGTTCATAAAAGTTCAGATTACCATGGGTAGGGTTCTTAGGGAGAGCTTTCTCAAGAAAATCTGTGCTTCAGAAGGGGTGAAGAAGTCTCTGGCAGTCCCTGGGGTTTCAGAAGAGCTCAGAGTGGGCTCCAGATGTTCACATCTGGGGCAAGTTTAGGCTTAAAGGATACAATTGCTCTAGGAGAGGGGGACTCTTTCCTTATTTGCCTGGGTGCTTTAGTAGTACAGGAAACGCAAGCATGGCCCTCTTTGAGTGTCTTTGACTCAACTGCAGAAAGAGCCACCCTACTATAGTTTAGTGGGGGGCACTGCAGATTGGATCTCATCAGACCAGAGGTGTGCAACTGTGATGTGCCTGCTGGAGCCCTGGGTCACGATCAGAAACTGGAATTGGATCCCCATGGCTGGATGGGAGGCAGGCCAGGCCAGCCCTTCCCTGTTGGGCCTGTAGCCATCCCAGATCTGGTGGGAAGTGAGGGACACATCCTGATGTCTGGGTGCCCTGTGATGTGTTGCTCGGTGGCTCACACTCGTGGGGGCAGATGCCAACATCACAGTTGACATGTGTTGAGACATCCTGGTTGGTGAAGTCCGTGGGTCCTGAAGGAAATGCATCAGATTCTGTCTTGGTTGAAGGGCAAGGTGCCCCATGGGACCACTCTTCTCTTTAACCTATCCAATTAGTCAATCGATGAGAGAGTATTTCCTGAGATTTGAGGTGTCAAGTATTGAAAAAAGTCCCCAGGGTTGGCCCTGTAGGGGTGCAAGGAATTGTAGCTGAGCAGGGGCTCCCTCCTCTGCCCAAGGAGCTCCCTATCCAGTGGAGAGAAGCAAGAGGGAGACACACACAAAAGGTTAACAGCTTGTACTAGCCCCAAAGACAAGACCGTGGGCAGCATTTCAGGAGATGTTCTAAAACAGCATCTGCTCAGCGACACAAATGTCTGGAGTGGGGAGTGACCGCTGGGCACGGTGGGGAGAGCCTGCCTCCTTGGTTAGCCTCTGTGTCTTTCTGCTTCATGAACTTGTCTATGTGAAAAGAGATAAATTCTGTTTCTCTCCAAACTCCAAGGAGGATGAATAATACCTCCAGACACTCTTTTCTATTTCTCAGTCCCCTGCCACTGCTTATGGAAGTCCTTTGAACATACTGTAAAATATTCGCAAAGAACAGAAGCTTGCAAAGAAGCAGAAACAAAGCCATCTGTAATCGCATTAGAAACCTTGCTGCTATTCATGTTTTGCTTTACTTTCTTCCAATAATATTATTGTACATGTTTTTCTTTACAGTGCTGACGTCACAGAGCACTTGCAATTTAGTGTTCTGCTTTTTTTTAACGTTAGCATATTATCTGTATTTCCATGTGTCATTGGGATCCATACACATATTTTTAAATGACTCATGTCCCATGACGTGGATACTCACCTCTTTTCCTTAGATTTTCCTTTCATTTCCCCCCTTTTTTTCTATTACAAATAGAATTGCACTGAATATCTTTCTTCAGAATTATATACATTACCTCATTTGTTCATTTATTTTAAAAGCCTTGAATCTCTGCAATGTGCAAGACAATGTGCATTTAGCCCTGAGAAGGAAAAGGCTTTTAGGCACAGGTAATTGAGAATGCCATGGGACAACTTAGAAGGACACCATCTGATATCACACATACAGTTATGCATTACTTAAGAACATGCACAGTTTTTTGATGTTATCTGGAGCTACTATTCCTGGCTTGCCCTAGCACCATGGGCGGGTTATTGTTCTGGCCCTCAGTTTCCATATCTGTAGTCACTGGATGGGTTCGAAGCTGCTTCCTGCTTCCAACAATCTGTGATTCTGACTGTAAATGTAAGATCACGCAAAGGTCCCTCTTTTCTGAGGACTCACTGAGGCTGTGTTTGGAGCGTTTCCTGATGCACAGGTGCTGCCGTGGGGCCTGTTTTCTTCCCCTCTTGGTCATGATCACGGTGTCCATTTGCCCAGCTCTTCTTCTGCACAGTAGTTGAGCGCTTGGCTGCAGCCTGGATCTGTTTGGAATTAGCATGGACACAACAGAATTTTATAAAATTGTGAGCAGAGCGACCAAGGAAGGAAGACTCTTCACCAAATGCTGACATGCCCAGAGAGGTCCCCTTTGAAACTTAAGCAGGAGAAATGGGAGGGATCCCTACCCCATCAAGCCCATGACAAAGTCAGAGAAAGTATTGTCCTGGGAAGTATTGTAGGGAAGTGTTGAAGGCTGAACATTGCAAAGACTTTGGAAAGAGGCCATAGAATGAAAGGCCATAGGATAGCTGGTACCTGCAGGATATCCTAGCCGGGTGATTGTGTGTGGCAGTGCCCCAGTTCCACAGACCCCAGATAATGGCATTCAAGTGTATGAGCTCTTGTTCTCAGTTTATACATAACATGATTGAGACATGCCAGCGCATTTGAATGGGGACTGAGAGACCAGCTCATTGATTCAGGATAGCAGTTTCTTGCTGGGGTCAAGCCTTTAGCTTTGCTGGCTCAATGAACTTAATTTTAACAATTCACGCAGAAGGAAGCAGGTTCAGAGAATGGACCACTACTCAGCTAACTCTTGAATGACTGGGGGATACAACTATAAAGACAGGCAACAAGGAGTGTGTGTGTGCGGGGGCGGGGGGGAGGGAGTATCATCCATCTAAGTCATAAGAGACAAAGTGCCACCTCCTGCCCTTTACTCATGACAGACATCCTCGATCTATCGGGATATTCTTGCCAGCTAAGCCAAGGTGCAGGTTCAGAATCCTTATTAACACAGTGCTCCAAGCAGCCACACTAGCAAACAAGTGGGATTCACTGTACCTGGAATAAAACATTCTTGTCATTCCTAGGCTTAGATATTCTTTCTCCTATGGGCGACACCATGTGAGAAAATAAATCAACATCGGGAAGGAAGTTCCTTGGTAAGCACAGATATATGGTGGCCTGATAAATTGCCATGCTGAACTCTAGGTATGTTTGTCCAAAGAACTGGGTACCATCTTGAGTAAAACCAGTGAATGTGGAAAAACACAGATCTCCCTTTTATTGTCAGCCCCCAGAATGAAGATTGGTTCATGTTATGATAGCGAGTTCTGTTGTAGGCATTTCCCAAAGGACTTGTCTCTGTGCTTTATCGTGTGTTCTCCATAGCAACACCTTTGGGATGGGCATGGTTGGTATTATCTCCATGGAACAGATGATGGCGGCTGAAGGAAGATAAATGGCAGGCATGAGACAAGTCCTGCAGCTGGGACTTTTTCCTGGAAACCTGGTATCCCTTCCTCCAGACACTAGTTCCTTGGGCGTTCCTTTTAAAATTTTTTTAATTTTTTTTAACCTTTTGAGTTTGCACTAACATGAATTCTTCTAGGGCAGAGTCATGCCTTACTTAGTGCTGTATCTTTGACTACTTTTCCTCCTCAATCTCAAGTACTGTGACTAACACAGGAAGTGATTAAGAAAGTATTTATGGCATACAAGTCAGCAGAAGGTCCCTTTCTTCCTTCCCTCCCACCCTCCCTCCTTCCTCTATTCCTCCCTTGCCTCCCTCCTTCCTCTATTTCTCCCTTCCCTCCCTCCTTCCTTCCTTCCTTCCTTCCTTCCTTCCTTCCTCCCTCCCTCCAGTAAGAAACCTGTTCCTCCCTCCCATGCTGGCCTTTCCCACTCTGGGGGTAGGGGAGCGCCCTGAGCTTTAATCACAAGAACAGCTCTGGCTGTGAGGCTGCCCTGGCACCACCACACCTGTGTAGCAGATAATGACATTATCACTCCGCTGGGGCTTTCTTTCCCACAAACAGGCTAGTCATTAAACCCTTATTTGCAGCCCTGACAGCAGGAGTCATGAGTCTCTAACCAGCTTAAGACTGGAGTGGGGGGGAGGGTTCCTAAGTAGAGGGATTCCTGTTCAGAAAGCCTTCTAGGACAGTGTCACTGCCTGTGCTGCAAAAGGTGGAGGGCTCGGGGAGCAGGTTTCCACATACCCGTGTTACGGGCAAGGCAGCAGGAGAGAGGCTGGTGCTAGGAGGAAGTGGGGCGCGGAGGGTGGGAAGTAGATTGGATTTAGGGCTGTAGGGAGAGGCGGGAGGCCAAATAGCCTAGCTCCCCAATCCCCCTCTGGACCGTCTTTGTTTTCTGATTTATCATGTGTCCCCTTTGGGGATGGCCTTTTGACATGTGCTAATTATAAGCTGTCCTTCGGTGCGTTCTGAGAGTTCTAATAATTAGAATTTCTAATTCCAGTCCTTTGAGCTGCTCCCAGCAGCCTTATCCGGTGAGAGGAGCACTTGACACATTTGCTCTCCTGCTCAAAGTCACTGCAGGAGGCCAGCAGTGGGCTGCCTGGAAGATGGATCCAGATTTGGGGAGTACGGATGGAAACTTCTCTCCATAACCCAGTGTCCCGGAAGAACATCTCTCTGTGGTTTGTTCATTTTTAAAGAGGAATATTTTCAAGGCAAACGGGACGGGGCAGGGTGGTCTATGGAAGACCCCCTGGGCTCTTATCCTAACCTGGCCAGAACCTCACCGTGGGACCCTGGACAGGACACTCCTTGGATCTCAGTTTCCTCGCCTGTGTACTAAGGGAATCAGATCTGTGATTGCCCAGGGCCCTTCCAGTTCTGAGATTATTTGAATCTATGAAGTGTGGTAATAGTGTGTTCAGAGGTAAAGCCCTCAGATCACATAGTGACTCCACCAGGGACAGCTACAGGACTTCATTTGCATGTAATTTGATAATAAGATATTAAATAATTTCATTCAAGGTCAAAATAAAGGCCCACTCACTCCCTGTGTTTTTTCCTACCCTACCACATTGTCTTGCTTAACCTCCCCTAGCCTTGGTTTCTTCATCTGCAAAATGGGGATGATACTATTTGGGAGATGGTATCGGTGAAGCTCTGTGTAAGGTGCAAAGCACTGACCATGTGTAGGGATTTCCATGTGGTCACCCTAGCCTTGCACAGGTTTCTTCACGGCCTCATCCCACACAGGGCCACAATCTGAAAGGATCTCTGGGCCCTTGGCACCCAGTGTTAGGGAGAAGATGGGCACTCCAGCTCCAATTTGGATAGAAGACTCCCCCTCTCTTGCTGGGGAGTTGCCCCGTGGGACTGATAGAGGTGACCTTCAGTCCTGAGAAACCCCTTAGGGTCCACCCTTGCATCTTGTCCACTGGTGATGGTGAGCATGCTTGGTGTGGTAGGATGTGTTACTGGTACATGTCCTGTAAGCTCACATCGTCCTCACAGGTGCAGTGTGGCCAGAGAGGGCTGCTCAAGGCCACACAGCCAGTAAACTGAGGAACAAGACAGGGACGGGGCAGGAACTGAACCTTTGAGCTCTGAGAATCAGCCCCACTGCCACACCACAGCACCCCCACCCCTGTGAGCTTCTCCAGTGATTTTGTCTCACTCTGCCATCCAGGGCCTCCCCATCTGGGCTTGGGCCCCAAAGCTGCCCCTTGCTAGTGGGGGCTCTCAAGCCTTAGAACTTAGTGCTGGAGCGACCCTTGGATGTCATTAGGTCCAACTGTTTTAGTTAGTTGGTGTTGGAATGGGGGTAAGATGACTGAGTAGTTCCCAAGGCCACATAGCTTGTTAAATAAAATGGTCTGAGATGACCAGCTCTCCCCACAGGGAGCACAGTGCCTTTTATGCTACACCCTACTGCCTTTTTTTCCCTGAAATTCCACCAGAGGGTCTTACACTGGTGCTAGCAAGGCCCAGGGTTCCATTTGATTTGGCCGATCTTTGAGGGAGAGGAAAAAAATATAATTTAAATCCTCTGGGTGTGCCCCACTCTCCCTGTATTTGTCAGCTCGGGCTACAGCCGCAAATACCCCAGACTTGGGGGCTAGAAGACAGACATTTACTGTCTCACAGTTCGGGAGGCTTGAAGTCTGAGATCAAGGTTTCTGTAGGATTGGTTTCTTCTGAGGCCTCTCTTCTTGGTCGTCTTCTCCCTGGGTCTTCATGTGGTCTTCCTCTGTGTGTGTCTGGGTCCTCACCTCCTGTTTTTATAAGGACGCCTGTCAGATTGGCTTAGGGCCCGTCCTAGGACCTCATTTTAGCCAATCAGCTCTTTGGAGACCCTGTCTCCAAACATGGTCACATTCGCAGGTACTGGCAGTTGTCAATTCAACATATGGATTTGGGGGGCACTCATCAGCCCCCAACAGTCCCCCTCATGTCACCTTGTGTCCAGTTTACACCTTTTGCTGTTTGTCTGGCCTCTGTGGGCATTTGCATTCCCAACCCTATCTTCTACTGGGAGCCTTGGTGAATGATCAGGAGAGACTCCAGAATGGAAAGAATGTCCTAGGAGTGCTAAAGAGAGGGAAGTGGAGGGGTGCCTGGGCCACCCCCCACATTCACCTGCGACAGCTCCTCCATGGACCTGCTTGGAGTGAGGACAGGAGGACCAAGCCTACTCAGGACACCTTTGGGGCCAAAGAGGGAGCAGGCAGTTCTTCTAGGAGGTGTAACCGATTAAAATAATCATATCAACCGGCCCTCAAAGAGACATATTTATAGCCATGGCGACACATTTTTGAGGATCCAATTTGGATCCGACTCCAGGAGTCTTATTTTCAGGCCCAGAGGAGATCCCTGTAGGCAGGTGACCAGGTCTCCTGTGGCTTTGCGTCCATTCTGTCCAATTGGAGACTCTCAAAGTTGGAAGACATTCGGAAGGTCCTGTCAGCCCAGCCTTCCACCTGATGCTTGTGTCACTGCTCCCGTGGTCCCACTGCGGGACTGTCCCACACTTCTCGAATGCTTCTAGTACCAGGGAGCCCCTTTCTATCCAAGGGGACCATTCTATCCTAGGAAAATCAGAAGGAACTTTCTTCTTTCTAAGTCTTCTATCTGCAGGTCTAGTCCACCTTCGGGGATGGTCAGATGTGTCTAACCATTTGGCCACTCTTCAGAGGTCTTGAAGACAGGGCTGATGACCTTGTTGGCCTTCCCTGCTCCAGGCTAAAGGCCCCAGTTTCTCCTTCAGCAGCTCCTCTCAGGATCTCATTCTACCCTGTGTTGTGAGGAATGTGGATGTTCAGTTCTGGGGTCTAGTACCTTCCCCAGTGCCCTCCTCGTGGGGCCAGCTGTCATTCTGGGTTCAGATGAAACTTGGCCAATTGTAGTGAACTAGTCTTTGTTGAGAAATTGTAGGGAAAACAGAGTACTTCTCAAAAGGAATCACTCAACAGATAGCTGTGCTATACGTTTGGCCAGGAGAACGGTGGAGTATTGATAAAGGGGATCTGCCCTATGTGCGGGGTGGCACTATGCCCCTCCGGGGACCCAGGTCAGGCCACAGGATGGGGGGATAAGCTAGAGCACCCTGGTGGGTGGTCCTGCTGGGAAATGAACTTTCGGGCACCTTTGGTTTGCATACCTTACCCTGCCAGGCCTGAGAATGGTGGGGTCTTTCCAGCCCCATCTGTGGGTGCCCCTGACAGGGAGAGCTTGGGGAGTCCCTTGTGCCATGTCCCCTGGCTCACAGAGGGCACACCTTCAGTGTCACACTGAATGGAATATGTGTATCCACGTCTCAGTTCTATGGCTGACCTACCCTTTATGAGACCTCGAACAAAGGTCCCCACTTCCCTCATCTTCAGATTCTACCTGCCTCCTTTACTGTTTCGAGGATGAAATGGGTCAACGCCTGAGAAAAAAACACAAGCCCCAAAGCTCTCCACACATGTCACAGGTTAATGGTCAGGCAGCTGCCTCTACCTACACAGATATTTATATCATAGTGTCCAACACTGACAACAGAAGAAAAAGAAATGTTAGTTTTCAGAGATGGGAAACTCATACTTTAGAAGGTATTTCACTGGAGTAAGATTGGCCTAATTGTCCAAATACCAGTTTTTCTCTGTTTCCTTCTAAAACTCTATTTTCTATTATTTTCTATTGTGCGTGTGTGTACATGTGAGTGCGTGTTTTTATTCTTTGGACAAATGAGGGGCGTTCCTCTGTGAAGCAGGGATCCCCACATGCCTGCCCCCACTCCCCGCTGGAGTTTGCCCCTGCTCACCTCCTCAGCTGGCATAGTTGTGTTTACATTACCTAAAGGAACACAACAGAAGAATCCAAGTTTGGGGGGCGCTTGGAGGGCTCAGTCCGTTAAGCGTACGACTTTGGCTCAGGTCATGATCTTGCAGTTCATGAGTTCGAGCCTTGTGTTGGGCTCTGTGCTGACAGCTCAGAGCCTGGAGCCTGCTTTGGATTGTGTCTCCCTCTCTCTGTGCCCCACCCCCTCCCCCCCAAAAATAAACAAACATTAAAAAAAAAAGGAATCCAAGTTTGGGAACAAATATGCCTAGAAATTGCACTTCTCAGGGAAATTGCTTTTGGTGGTGTCTCTAGAGAAAGCCTCGTCGCTTGAAACAAGATGAGAATTTCCCAGATTAGACCCTGCAAGGTGGCAGATTCTGTGGGCAGGCTTTTAAAAATGATGAAATTACTTGTTCACTGTGATCAGGATTATAGTAGAGTGGCTTATTTCTACTCTTCTGCCTGGTTTGCAGCTAAAAATAAGATTCGGGAATTCGATTTTTCTTTTTTGTCCTCACCACAGAGCTACCTCTGTGAGCACTGGCATTATTCCCAAGGGGAGTCCCTGCCCAGAGGCCTCATGCAGTGACCAAGCTCTCTGCTGCTCTGGGCACGCAGGAGAAGGTGGCCTTTGGTTTATGTTTCTGGGGGAAGCCCTTCTCCGGACTCATCCTTTCTCCATGTGCCACTCCATGTGGCACTTCATCCCACGTCTTGCCTTTGTAGTGTCCAGGGAGGGACTTTAATGACATACTTCTGTGGCATCACCTCCTTGGCATGCTCAGGCAGAATCATTGCTGGACCATAAACCCCATGAAGGCAGGGACTGGGTCCATCTAAGTGTTCAGAGTAGCCATGGCACTGTGTCGGCAGTCCATAATTATTTGTGGGTAAGTGAATAGATTTCCATTTCTAAGGTCCTTTTCAGAACTGGCGGGGGGACTCCACTTGCTTCTCTTTCCCAGTTCCCTCCAAACAGTGGATGACTAGTGGAGAAGACTGCTCCTGGCATTTCTGCCCCAGGCCCCAAATCCTGTGCCTCTTCAAACGAGGCTCAGTGAGCAGAGAGCCAGAGGCACAAGTAGGCATCCAACCTTTGCCTCTTTGCTCATGGTGACAGATGGGATTAAAGAATTCTGGCAGCATTTTTAGGTCTTCATCTGCTATTAGCTGATTAAAATGAAAAAAAAAAAAAAAGAAAAATCTGCATCCTGGGGCCGCCTGTTCTCGATGCAGCTGAAGAAAGACTAAGGAGCTATCAATGACTTCCTGACTTATGTGGCCCTATTTTTCGCCTCAAACCCATTGTGAATTGCTATCTCTCCCCCCAATCGTCAGCAGGAAAATCCATCAACAAATTAAAATTCCCTTCAGAGTCAGAACGGCTTTGGTTTCTGGGTTTCTAAATGACCTTAATTTTAATCACCAATGCCATGCAGGTTTGGAAGTGACCACACTTGCAGGTTTGGAAGCGGCCACACTCACTGAATCTCTTGCTACTTGCTGAGGCAGCAACGTGCGGGGGTTTTCACAGTCTGGCCAAGCTTCTGGGTTCATGGGCGATCCCTCTGGAAGTCTTATTGATTTCTAAAGAGCTCCGTGGCCCTGCCTTAGTTGGCCTGACCCAAGCGATTCTCATGCAGCTTTTATAGGTAAGTTCACACATGCATGGGAAGTTTTCCGCTACCTTTCAGAGAACTTGTCCTAGGCCCTCAGGAGCCCCCTCTCTGATGGCTGTTACATTCGGGGACCCTGTGCAAGACAAACCAAGAACCAGACATAGGTCTCGGGCTGCCGTGATAGGCTGGGTTATCCTTGGGTGGCCAGGAACGCTGTCCGGAGCCATGTCAGCTCTCCAGCTCATTTTGAAGCAGACCATCTTGACCAGGAGTCCTTGGGCTCCAATAAACCAAAATGGAGGCCTCTGATTCCCATAATGTTGGGATTCAGATGGTCTGTGGATGTTTTTTCTGTCATTGCTGTTTGCTGGAGCCACATCCTACATTGTCGAGACATTGATAAACTGGAGGAGAACCAGGCTTCCTACTTAGGCCTTCAGAGGGGTGGGTGGGGAGGACCTGGGGATTGACAGGCAGGGCCCTGGAACATCCATGAGTAGGAGAGGCAGTCGGATGAATGGGAGGGAGGAACGGAAGCGGACTGAGTGCAGGTCTGGGAGTTCGGACTGGTTTGCCGTGAGGTACTTGGGGTGAGAGATGGGGCCCTGAAGGGTTTGGGCTTGCCTGCAGGGTTAAGTGTTGTGTGCGTTCATTGTACGCCTCTTTGCTCACACAGTAGGATAATCAGTTTGCCAAGACTGGGTTGGGTTAATGCTGGTTTGTTAGTAATAAGAAGTGTAAGAAACGTTTATTGGGCACTTGCTAAGTGTGAGGAACAGGGCACTCATCACCGCTGTGTGAGGAAGGGACTATTATTACTTTGCATTTTCCTGATGAGGGAAGCCAAGCTGGCTGAAGTGTCATAAGAAGTACCACACACTGGGGTTGGCAGGGGGTGGGGGTGGGGCTTAAACAACAGACGTTTGTTTTCCTGCCATTTTGGAGGCTGTCCAAGGTCAGGCAGGGTTGGTTCCTTCTGGGGGCTGTGAGGGCCTTAGCCTCTAGAAGGCCATCTTCTCCGTGTATCTTCACATTCTCTTCCCTCCGTACTTGTGTCCAGATTTCTTCTTGTAAGGACATCAGTCATATTGGATTGGAGCCCACCCTAATGGCCTCATTTTAACTTAATCACCTCTTTAAAGACCTTATCTCCAAATACAGTTACATTCTGAGGTACTAGAGGTTAGGAATGCAACACACATTTTTTTGAGGTGTGACACAGTTCAGCCCATAACAGGCACAGAGAGGCTAGGTACCTTGCCTGAGATTGCACAGCTACAGGATTAGAAGTCGCAGGGTCTGACTCTAGAATCCCCTGGTTTTGTACATCCTGAAAAAAATAATGAGGAAATGCCAAAGCAAGGTAATGCAATTGTGCGTAAATGCATGTTGCATTTAAAACAAATATTTTCAATGTTTACATGAATTAAATAAAGGAACTCTTTTAAAAAGGAAAAAAACAAATACAATATGATTATGCTATTCAGAGGACAATTACTTAATATGTAAACTTAATGTTACTTCTTCGTGTACTGCCAGGGATGAGGTCTGGTAACAGGATAAAAGTGTAAACTTGTTGGAAAGTGGTATCTTTTCCCCATTCTGTGTGGCATCTCTGTGGATGTGTATATAACCTCTTCAAGGATCATTTTGAGGCCTAATTCTGGGTCCTCTGTGATTGTAGACTTGGCTAGTGGGCCCCTGCTCCTCCCTGCCTCCTTGGGGTAGCCTTTCTGAAACTTTGGGGCTACCCAGTCTCCAGTCTTGGACCACCGTGCTCTGCTTCCTCCCAGGTCTGGAAACCTGGATTCTGAACTCTCCAGGAAAAAGCAGTGACCTTGGGAAGGTCATATACCTTTAGCTTACCTTCCCTGTCTCAAATGGAGATGCGGTAGTAAAAGGAGACCTTTATGGGTCCCAGCAGATCCAGAGGTTGCTACAATTTTGACTGTGGGACCGTGAGCTCTGTCCCTCGATTCTATGGCTGAATATTATGCTAAATAAAATCGTATTGCCAGGAACCCTACCGGATTGTTCCTGATGGCACCCAGAAGCCTTCGGGCTCTTCTCATCGCCTGGCATTACATGTGCTGAATGCCGCTCCGCTAACATCATTGCAGATGTCTGTGTGTCAGGGTGCTGTTCCATCATGAGCGAGCGCAATCAGGAAAGAGGAGATGATTAAAGTGTGGTCGTTTGGGCTCATGTGGAGCTGCTTGGTCCTACCCACAGCATAGCCATGGCCTCTGCAATGTAAGATTGGTTTTAACAGATGGATCTATAAGGCCAAGGGCTATGGGAGGTGATGATGCGTGTCAAAGCGAGGTGGCAATAGCTTTGTAACATGGTATCCTTCACAGTCTGGCCTAGAGGTCACCCTGAGATCTTGGGACAGGCTCTGTGTTCTTCCAGCTGTGTGGTCCCTGCACAGCTTTCTAGCTTTCTTTTTCTTGTCTTTCCCTTTCTTTTTACTCCCCTCTCCTCTCTCTCTCTCTCTCTCTCTCTCATTTCCTTTTTTTCTTTAAAAATTTTTTTAAATATATTTTTTAGGTTTATTTATTTATTTTGAGAGAGAGAGAGTGCAATCTGGGGAGGGGCAGAGAGAGAAGGAGAGAATCTCAAGCAGGCCCTACATAGGGCTGATCTCGCAAATGTGAGATCAAGAGTTGGACGCTTAAGTGACTGAGCCACCCAGGCGCCCTCTTCCTTTTTTCTTTTATGTACTGTTGATCAGAGCTTTCAGACCAAAGGTGACGATTTGCCTCCTGTGGGCATTGCCATTCTGTGTGACACAATATGACGTCCTTGGTTCTGTGAATGGGCTCCAGAGTGCACATAGAAGGGTTATTTGCTCTATCTTCCGTTTCTCTTACCTTTCTGACCCCTTACTAGCTGCCAGGGCTAGCTTCAGCCTGCCTCCTGCATTACTCCTTCTCTGACTATCGAAGCCTCCAGTGATTGGTTGTAAAATGTAATGACTCCTTTCTTGGACGTTATCACAACTTAACACACCTGTGATATAAGTAATAGGTGTGTGTGTGTTTGTGTGCGCACGCACGCTTGCTTTGTCTTTGTGTCTCACTAGAGGATGAGCTCTTTGAGGACAGGGACCTCATCTGCTTTCACTGTTGTACTTCCAGAGCTTAGCACACTGTGTGGCTTACAGTAGGTCTCAATGCTTGTTTGTTGAGTGAATGAGGGAGGTGGGTGGTTGGGTAAGTCTCCCTTTGGGACTGAAGAAACAGGTTCAAATAGGTAGGTGGTTTGCCCAAACATCTCTGCTTGCCGTCAGATGACACAGACCTGGGCTCTGTCATTGCAGTCTGTTCAAGGGGACCGCAGCCACACCCATCACTCTCCTGCCTGTGGGGAGTCTAGGTGGAGAGGCCAGGGGAAGGTGGGGGAAGGTCACGCAAGGACCTGTGCTGGGCACTATGACAGCTGAGACGCAGGCAGCCAGGATCCAAGGGGCAGGGAGCGCTAAGCTAGGGACGGGTGGGTCACCCTGAGCCACACGGCTGGTCTTGGCCTCCACCTTCAGCAGCTGTGGTTGGCTCGTGATGTTCCTGCCAAGGGTGTGCCTTTGCCGGACTTCTCACCTCCTGCCAGCTGAGCCCCCTGCCAGGAGCACTTTCTGGGGGTGGTCCTGTTCCCTGCCAGGGCGGATTTGGGTCATCCCACGGACATCTCCGTAGACTGAGGAAGGGTGTGGACTATCTGGCCCCAGAGCCACAACGTGAGCAGGGCTTGCTGTAGTTGTTTGGGGACTCAGGTATGGAACTGGGAATCTGGGAGGGCCTGGCTCACTCTGGATATATAATATATGAGGGAAGAGCTCGTTCCCCGGAAGGGCCCATCCCTGAACAGTTTTTGTTTGTTGGAGGAAGGTGCCAACAGGCATTAGATGCCTGTGTTTGCCAGGTACTAACAAGATGCTCTGTAGATGGTATCTTATATAATCTTCCCTACAGCCCTCTGAAGCTGGTATTGTTCTTATCCCCATTTTATAGATGAGAAAGCTGAGGTGCAGTGTGTTTAAGTGGCTTACCTAAGGTGGGCACAGCTAGTGAGTAGCAGATTCAGATTCAATCTCTGGCTCCCCCAACTCTGACCCCCAAGTATTTCTGTGCTACCATGATGAATTCTAAGACCCAGGAAGAGCCAGGGAGCTCTAGAGACAGGTGCCATAGAATGGAAGACCTATCCAGGACACCTTTCTTTCCTGCAGACCGCCTGGTGCCCCTGGGTCGGGGGCTACCAGCTTTGCTCTCAGCCAAATCTCCAGCCCAAGGGCCCTTCCCGGTGCCTGGAAGGCCAAGGTGCCCTTGGTGCTCTCAGAAGTTAGCGCTGGGCAGGGAGCCCGGCTTCTGCTGAGGTCTCCCTGCTACTCCCAGCCTCACCAGAGGCTGTGACTGGGCCACAGGTGAGGGCTCCGGAGGACCCAGGCCTGGCCTTCTCAGAGCCAACCTTCTGGATTATCAGTGTATGCGCGTGTTCCGATTTGGGTGTACTGAAGTCTCTCATATGTTTTTGGTTTAGAATTTGAGCCCTGTCTCTTTGTTACCCACCCCTGTAGATTTACACTCAACCATTGTCCTGTGTAGAAGACAGGGGCTTGGCCGTCTCAGCCCCTGGAGCTAATGGAAGGAAGCAATGACTTTGATGAAACAAGATAAGCAATAATTTAGAAACTTTCTATCTAACCTCTGTGATGTAATTTCCTCTCATGGCAGATTTATCTCCTCAATTCTGTGCAATTCAGACCAGTACTGGAATGGCTTTCCCCTTACTGTCTGCACACCGGCCTGAGTTGGCTGTCAAGGACACGGGTGCCCTGAAGTCCTGAAGAGAGTTTGCCTTAGAAGGCAGGGAGCCAGGTTTGGATTCTGGCCCTGGCCTGTGATTGGTTGTGTGACTCTGACCCACTCACTTAGCCTCTCTGAGCCTAGGAAACCTCATGTCTCGAATAAGAATTCAGTAGTGATACCTGAATTACCTTAAGGCAAGGGATAGTGCTGGACCTGGGATTTCTAGATGCAGTGCTCTGGCTTACTTTAGCATGCCTCAGATTTGCTGCTTCCGCATTAGCAAGAGGCAGTACCCCCTTTTTAAAAAAATTTTTTTTAACATTTATTCATTTTTGAGAGAAAGAGAGAGAGAAAGACAGAGTGTGAGCTGGGGAGGAGCAGAGAGAGAGCATGTGTGGGGGAGGGGCAGAGAGCGAGGGGGAGACACAGAATCCAAAGCAGGCTCCAGGCTCTGAGATGTCAGCACAGAGCCCGATGTGGGGCTCGAACTCACAAACCGTGAGATCATGACCTGAGCTGAAGTCAAATGCTTAACCCACTGAGCCACCCAGGTGCCCCCCGCTTTTTTAATTTTTGTTTTTGTTTTTGTTTTGGAATTGAGAGCCATTAAGGTTAAAGTAGAATTAAGAGATCGTCTTTCTGGCCTCGTTGTGTCCTTCAAGATCACTTCCCCACTTTCCTATCTGTTCACTAATAACATCAAAAAAAGAGAGGGGAGCATAGCCTGCTAGGAACGGAAT
Organism: Cryptoprocta ferox; assembly: GCA_028646485.1. Lineage (NCBI taxonomy): Eukaryota > Metazoa > Chordata > Mammalia > Carnivora > Eupleridae > Cryptoprocta > Cryptoprocta ferox. Next base: position 34,773,565 of record CM053561.1, on the reverse strand, counting down.
CATTTATTTGTAGAGAACTTCCCCCTTCTCCAAGGGCTTGAAGATGGAGGGTCTGACGTGAACCTCCTGGAACCTATGAGAAACTAACAAGTCTCACTGGTCCAATGGTCCAGATGAGGAAATTCCAGCACCCAGAGAGGTCAAGTAGTTCTCAGAAAGTCACACAGCAATTTGAAGGCACTAGAACTCAGGGGCTTTGACTCCCATCCAGTGCTTCTCAAACTTTACTATGCACAGGAGTCTCCTGGGAATCTTGCAGAAATGCAGATCAGGAGATCTGGGGTGGGACCTGACATTCAGCATTTCTGACAGGGGGCCCCGCCCCGGTGATGCTGATGCTGCTGGTCTGGGGGCCTTGCCTGGAATAGCGGGGGGCTCGATGAGGCTAGGAGGCTGGGGTCTTTGCAGCCTGGGTGAGTGGGAGTGAGCCCTCTGTCCTGTGTGAAATCTCCCCTACCTCCTTACTGATGTGTGTGCCCCCAACTTTTCCCCGAGTTTTCTTTCTCTTGTGCTGTGAAGGCCTGGGCTGCTGCCGGGGTGTTTCCCCGGCCCATTTGCTCCTGTCTCATCCTGCTCTGTGTTTGAAGGAGACGTCACATCTCCACGGGTTTCTTCGAGGCCCCCGGCTCGCAAGCCTGCGCTAGGCTCACAGTCCCCATTCCAGGGAGACTCAAATGCCTGAATTAACTCCCTCCGGAGCACTAAACCGCCCTGAGTGCTAACCCAGTTTGTATTTTTAGAGTGTGCTCCGTCAATTACCTCACTCACAGAGCCTCTCTCTCCGCTCGTCAGGGAGGGGTGGCAGAGTTCATCCTCAGGCTTTCCCGAGTTGCCCGTCCTGGTCCCCATCCCTCACGAAGTCGGTCTTTTCCCCTCGGCACTGTATCCTTAGTGTTCAGGATGGAGAGATTATCCACCCCATTTGGTAGATGTGGCGGAAACGCAGGCCCAGAGCAAGTGACAGGTCAGGTTCAGGCAGTGCAATGTGACAGTCCACAGGTGCAGGGCTCCTACGCCCTTCACCTCCCCGCTTGGGCGAGGTCACGGAAAAGGGGCATTCTCCCAGGTCAAGCAGAGCTGGGTACTCTCTCTGAGCCACTGTTTTGCAAGAGGCTAGTCTGTCTGAAGGGAAGCCAGGTGGGGGGCCATGACCCGGGCCACCCTCTGGTGGACTGGTCTTTGTTTATAAAGTTCAGCTGGAAAATCCTCATGCCAGAGAGGGCGGCCAGGGCCAGTACACTCCCCCGCCTCAGGGAGACCTTTGACTCGGGCCCCAGACAAGTCTTGCCAAATGACTGGGTTTGCGTTTCAGCCCAGTTTCTCCCACCTGTGACCAAGGCGTTAATGAGCAGCACTGCTGTGAGGCCTGGGAGGGGCAGGCTGGCTGGCCCCCAAGTTGGGCCGGATAGGCCTCTCCAGGTCGGGGTGGGGGGGCTGCTTCGAAACTCAGGGTGACAGAGTCAGTGGCTGGCACTTCTTAACCAAGCTCTGCCTCTGGACCCAAGGCCTGTGGGTTGGCAAGTTCATGCCTTCTTCCACCAAATAAAAGCCAGCGCCAGCTGCGATCAAGGCCCCAGGCGGGCTGCCCAAGGGCCCAGAGTGGGAGGGGAGTGAACAGGACACAGTCCCTTTCTCAAGGACCTTAGACCTCTTCCTGGGAAAGCATGCCGTAGGCATCTCTAAAAGTGAAAGCTAAAAGCACCAGGAAGCGTGTGTGTATGTGTGTGTGTGTGTGTGTGTGTGTGTTATGTGTCAGTGTCAGAGTGTGTGTCTGTGTTTATATGTGTTAATGTGTGAACATTATGTCCGTGTGGCTATGTGACTGTGTGTGTGTGCGCCTGTGCTTACGCCAGTGTGTGGCACATGAACTTTGTGTGCTTGTCCATGTGTTTATATGTGTGTATCTGTATGAGTGTGTGTGTGTGTGTGTGTGTGTGTGTGTGTGTGTGTGTTTGACTTTGTGTGTCTGTGAGTGTGCTTTAGGTTCTGACTCTGTGAAGCCCACCCTCAGTGGGGAGCACGCAAACAGCTTCAGGGCCCGGCTGCTCTGGAGTGTGGCTCTGACCCCCTGCATAGTGGTTGAGACAGGGACATGTTCCCTGTGGAATATCTCTGTTTGGCCCTATTCTGGATGTTCCTTCTGCCCGGAAGACAGTGGGCAGACACTCAGAAGTGCACGAGATTTGCTCTAGGGTGGGGGACAGGCCTCGCCTGTGCTCTGCCGGAGAGAAACTGAGCAGGAAGTAAAGAGCCTATGGAGGAGGGGTAGCCGAGCCCAGCCCTTGATGGAGGTTAGAGTGGCTCCTGGAGATGAGGCATCTGTGCCCTCTTGCCTTCACTGCTGCAGCCTTGGTGAGCCTGAGACTACACTGAATTGAGATTCAGGAACCCAGGGTCTTGTCCTGATCCTTACTGTGTGATCTTGACAAAGTCACTTGGCCTCTCTGGGCCTCGCTTCTCCACCTGTGAAATGAAGACCCTGGATCATCGCCTCATCTTACAGGAGTTACTAAATTCTGCCGCTGAATGAGTCACTCCACAAAATGCAGTCTGAGCTATTTGGCCCACAAAGCCTAAGATACTTACTATTTGGCTCTTTACAAGAAAAAGCTTGCCACCCATGTTCTAAGTGCTTTATAAATATGGACTTATTTAATCCTCATAACAACCCTATGGGGATGGTATTGTTATTGTTATTATTATTATAATTATTAAATTATTATTTTTTTAAAATTTACACCCAAGTTAGTTAACATATAGTGAGCAAGTATTGTTATTATGCCCACTTTATGGATGAGGAAAGTCAAACCTAGAGATATTAGATACCGTACCTAAGGCCACACAGTTAGGAAGTAGGAGATGGCACATGAACCCAAGCAGGGGGGCCCAGAGGGCTGGAGCTCTGGCCACCCCGTAGTACCGAGAAAGGACCCTGGGGAGGGAGGATGGGCTGAGAAGATTTTGGTGCTGATCTTCAGAGCACTACCTTGACCTTGCCAAGCTTTTGTCCGGAGTAGTAATGTGTCAATGCTCTGCTTTGCTATAACGCGGATATCCAGGGACCACCCTGCCTCTGAGGATCCTCAGTCTCCAAACATTGTCTCTTGAGCTCTGGAGCGTTCTTAGAGGCAACGCCTGCATGTCATTAGCTGGGGCCTGCTCATAAGAGCTTCTCCATAAAGACTTCCTAATTTAGATTATTGGTCAGTGTTTGTACAGTCGCCACGTGCTGTGGTCTGTGTCCTAGCTGCCTGCTGTAGATCATAAATGCTTGGAAGGCCTGGGTTGTGTTTTGCATGGTGTGTTGTTCAGGGCAGAATGCTGTCTCGTCAGGCCTGAGGATTCTGGGAGCCACAGTGCTATCCGAAGGGAGCTGTCAAAATGTGTGCACCTTGAGAGGGTTCGGCCAGAGCCAAGAGTTATGTGCGGGGAGGATCAGTGATGTAGCAGGTGCCATCCGAGACCGTCCCACCCACTGGTGCGCTCCATTCCTATCCCGTGCAGCTGCTCCCAGTCAGTGCCCGCCCCTCCTCCTCACTTCCCAGAGCCAGAGGGAGCCCAGAGTCAGCGCCTGCAGGAAGAACCCCAGCCACAGACCCCCAGCATATGCCCCTTCAAGCGGCACAGCCACAAGGTGTGTTGTACACCACAGCTTCACATGGAACTTTCTCTGATGATGGAAACGCGCTACACCTGTGCTGTCCAATATGATAGCCACTGGCTCTTGAAACGTGGTGCAACTGAGGAACTGAATCTTCAGTTTTAAGTAATTTAAATGTCAGTAGCCAGAGGTGGCTGGTGCATGCCATGTTGAGCGGGACAGTTCTGCTGTCTCCCAGAGGTCCCCAGCAGGGCTGAGCCTGGCTCTGCTGTCGTTAGCCATGCCCTCACTGTTAGCAAACCCTGCGTTGAATTCCTCACCTTCCCCACTCCCCAACCGACTCTTCCCTGGAATTGCCATCCAAATAAACCATTCATTCCAGACATATGAAATTGCCATTTTTTAGGTCAAAAATTGTTAAATGTTAGCACTTTCATATGATTCAATTTGCACCGAAACCCCCAGCTTGGGTCTGCTCTCTGGTGGAACCCAACCTCATGGGGTGTTGAGGTTTGTATTGGTTTGTGTGCATAAGCTATGGGAAGGTGGCTTGAAGTCATTCCCTGCCCAGGCTGGATTGTAATCCCAACTCTGCCTCAAAGTGGCTGTGTGGCCTTGAGCGAGCCACTAACCCTGTCTGTGCCTCAGTCCTCAGTGAAGATAATCCTGCCTGCACTTTGGCCCGCTGCCTGCCCTTCCCTGCCCTGCAGGCTGGTTGGAAGGAACAAGGGAGCTGTAGTCGGGACTAGTGATTAAAAGGGAGCACAGTGAGGATGAAAGGTGCCTTTCCAAGATGCACTGCTTCAGCTGCACCCTCTCTCTGGCTGGAGGGATGCTTGCTCAAGGCTGATGCAAACTGGACGACATGTGTCTTTGATGCTAGGATGGGCATTCCTGGCTGCCCCGGATGCCAGTGCCCTGAAGCTGTCTTTGCATACTCTGGTCTTCTTGGCAGGACGAAGTTAGCCACTAGCATGAGCTCCTGAGCAGGAACTGGAAAAACTCACCCTGGCTGCTGTGTGATCAGAGCAAGAGCATGATTTAATGAATGGCTGCTGAGGGCCTCACATTTGTTTCCCTTGTCCACAAAAAGGCAGTAAACAGTTTAACTAGGTGGTGACTGTGAGGCTTATCCTTTTTAGATATTTCCTGGAGTGGAACTATAGGAATGGACAGACTGGGAGCATTGTACTTGTAGGCAATGTGGATTTTCCTAGTTCCCTCGATCTTCTTGAACTTCCTAGAGGTTTGTCCTTTCAGCTTGGATTGGCTTTTACCAGAAGCTCAGAGCCCCCCCAGAATATTCATGCCAGAGGGAGGCTGGTCCATCAGGGACCATCCAGGAACCAGGGCTCATGCCAACAAGTGCAGTAGGAGATTATATGGGGAACTAAGCATAGAGGTAGTGGAAGAGACAAAAAGCTAAGCATGATGGGGAGGTGACCCCCAGAACAGCAATAGCAGGAAGCTGCTAGCATCCCTAGAACTGGCTAAACAGGAGAGCTGGCTTCCTCGAGCTCAGAATCCAGTAGCACCTGGGGATGTTGGAACTTTGGGAGGCCTGCTGGATGGAGCAGGATCACAGAGGAAGTGACTCTCTGGGGACAGCAGCAGACCCAGAGGTGGTAGGACTGCTGTGGGGACATCACCCAATGCAGAGAGAGAGGGAGAAGTGTCCTGGTGTCTCTTCTCCGTTTTGCAGGAAGAAAAACAGTCTTCTGGCTGTATTCCTATTGGCCAGATTTACCAGAAGGCAGAGGGCAAGGGAGTGGGGTGGGGGTGGAGGAAGTGTGGTTTGTAGAGGGGGAGTCAGGACTGGGTCTGAGGGCAAATGACCAGCATGGGGGCCTAAGAGAGCCTCTAGAAGACATGTTCTCATCCTGGAGCCTGTGAATGAGCTTCAGGGAGGCCCAGCACCTCTAGGGAATGTAGGTATTATGTTGTATGTATACCCATTCTCTAGAAAGAGAGCCAGCATCTTTCTTTGGATTCTCAGATTGCCCTGCACCCACCAACAGATACAGCACAATCGATAATGCACCACCTTGTCCTACTCATGGGAAATGTATGAGTGCAGAGAAATACACTTGACCTTGTGGACTAGGGTCCTTTCTGCTAACTGGCTATTGTCCTTCAATTGTCCTGGTTGTGTGAGGATGTAAGGAACATCCCCTGTCTGCTTTTTGCCTCTCCAGAACTAGCTGTGTGTCTCTGCTTGCTGGTCAGCTTTCCTGATCTCAGGCTTACAAAACTGATCCATCTAGTATGTTCCAGAAGCTATGGCATCCATGCTATTGATCTCGATCCTGGTCTAGGTGCACCACACAATGCATGAGGCAGGCAGAGCTGGTACTGGGAAGAGTCCAGTTCTCCTTCATTCAGTCTCCCTTGTTCAATAAGCATGGACCTTGCACCTACCATGTGCCAGGCATTTGCTGACTATGGGAGAGACAGTGCCGATCAAGATAAATGATGACCCTGCTGTCATGGAGGTAGAGGTGGGATTAGAAAATAAACAAGAGAGCAAAGACACAAACAAGATAATCTCTGACCGTGATAAGTGCCAAGAAGATAATAGAATGAGGAAATGGGATAGAGTAATGATGGTCGAGTATGGCAGCTATTTTTGATGGGGAAGGAAGGCTTCTCCTAGGAGGACATGTTTAAGCAGAGATGTGAGGGATAAGGAGTCAGATCTGTGAGAGAAAAAGCATGGCGGATGGGGGCAAGAGCCTGTGCAAAGGCCCTGGGGTGGGAAGGACCCAAAAAGAAAAATGTGGCTGAAGCCAAATGAGAGCTCTTGCCCTGACAGTCTTTGATTCATCTGACTAGCCCTGCCATGCCTCCTGCACGCTCTTCTTGCTTTAGTGGGTGCATGGGCGACAAAGTACCCCTTCCTTCACCATGCTGTATTCTCAGCAGGGTGCGTGGCAGGTGGCTGGAAGCTGGCTTTCTGCCCCCCCGGAACAGTGGCTGAATGTTTTGGTGCCTCTGAGATGCTAGGAGGATGGCAGGTTGTTTCTGTTCAGTCCATCAGTCACACAAAAGCCTGGGGAGCAAAGAGCACAGGCTTCATTTATTTTGTTTATTTTGCAGAGGAAATAGCACTTTCTTGGAGTGAAAGCTCTGAAGACTAAAAGCTGAATGGAGAGGGGGAGTCTGGATTAAATGAATGGGCTGACCATCTCTGACCCACTTTCCACCCGACACAGCCGTGATGGAGAGGAAATTGCATTCTGGCTCTCTCTGCGCTGGCGCAGGGGCCGGTCACTTCTCTAGCCCTGCCCCTTCACAGGGGACGGGGCTTCTGTGCAAGTCGGGCTTCATGGAAGTATTCTTGAAGGTAGCTCATGAGGGGGCGGGAGGGTCACAACGTGCAGCGGCCTCGTGCCCTGCCTGAGTTTATCCTGGACCCTTCAAGCCTGCCTGACGTTACCTCATCACCTCAGCAGTGAGGGCAGGTGTAGATTTAGGTGAACGTCATTTTAATGGTTCTGTGGTGTAACTGAACTGGGAGGGAGGAATCAGTGCTCTTCTGGACTCCAAGGGAGTGATCAGAATGAGGCGTTCTGAGGAGGCCTGGTGCAGGCTGGGCACGGGGGGAAGGGGCCATTCCAGCTCATCTCTGCGACCTCCTGCTGTGATTGCAGTGGGCAAAGGGTGTCCATCAAGGGCTTGCTGCACATTTCATTAGCTACGTGGTCCCAGCATGTTCCTGAGTCTATTTTAGAGGCCTCAGCTTCCTTACCTCTAAAATAAAGGTGTTGATACGTGTCTGTCCCACCTCTCAAGGGTGGTGTAGGGTTCCAAAGGGATGTAGCGTTTGAAAGTCCTGCCAGACACATAGTAAGCACTTGGTAAATATGGTTTGTTTAATTGAAAGAAACATGAATAACCGAAAGAGATCAAAGCTGGTATATTTCTGAAACTTTATGACTATAAAGAATGAGCTTGAAAAATCAGTGAGGGGGGGCCCCTGGGCGGCTCAGTCAGTTAAGTGTACAACTTTGCCTCAGGTTGTGATCTCATGGTTCATGAGTTCGAGCCCCTCATCAGGCTCTGAGCCTGGAACCTGCTTCGGATTCTGTATCTCCCTCTCTCTCTGCCCCTCCCCTGCTTGTGCTCTGTCTCTCTCTCAAAAATAAATAAATGTTATAATAATAATAATAATAATAATAATAATAAAGAAACAACAGTGACAATGAGGAAGTTAAGGTGGACTTTTGCAAGGTATTCATGAAGATCCATTATCCCAAGGGCCTGGGCAGCTCTATCAAGTAGCCTAATTGCAGGAAGAACAGTGCTCTGGACATAATGCAGATTGTCCTGCTCTCATAGGATGGATGACTGTAAATCACAACCCTGGGGTGCTTGGGCCTGTTTATGGATTTCTTGCTCCTCAAGATTGCTTTAGACAGCTGTTCGTATGAAGGTCTTAAAAGGGAATAGAGCCCAAGAGTGAGGGAAGGCTCTAACCATGGCATTTTGAGGGTACTTCACTAATGAAATAATTACATCATTAATCCTCAAATGAAGAAGGAAAGGTGAAGGCACCAAAAAAACAAAAAACAAAAAACAAAACAGCACATGTTCATATGCAGTGATTACTGACAAACTCTGATTTTAACAGACCCTTATGAAGAGGAATGAAGAGTCATCTGACTTAGGACTGATCAAAAGAGGTTCAAAAGAGGAGGCTGAAACACAGAATGAACTAAAGCTAGTAAAAAGAGCTAAAGATAGCCACAGGCCTTTGTAAAATAGTAGCCCCAGAGTTAGAATGTGAATAAGACGGGATAGTATCACTTACTCTGGAAAGATGACACTGCTAGCAGACAGAGAAACAAAATAGAAAAGTGAGCGTTCTTTTTTTTCTCTCGGTCTTCTCCACCTGGAATGAACTCTCTTTGGAATAAAGTGTCTTGCAAGGAACTGGAGAGTCTTTTTGAAATGCATTTCTAGGATCAAGTGGGTCCTATAGCAGGGTCTTGACACGCACTTTGGATGTGATTGCAGAGTTGCGTGGCGGACTCTTTTTGATTGATTGTTCTTTTCATTATGGATTGTATTTTCCTGCTTCTTTGTGTGCCTGGTAATTTTCGAGTGGATGCTAGACAGTAAATTTTACCTTGTTGGGTGCTGCATATTTTACTACTACTATAAATATTTGAGCTTTGTTTTGGGAAATGATTAAGTTCCATGGAAACAGTTTGATCCTTTTGGGTCGTGCTTCTCAGCTTTATTAAGTGGGACCAGAGCTGCATTAATGTAGGGCTAATTTTTCCCCACCATAGAGGCAATACCATTCTGAGTACCTGTGTTAGTTTGCTGGTGCTGCCGTAACAAAACACCACAGACTGAGTGGCTTACAACAGGAATTTATTTGCTAGCAGTTCTGGAGGCTGGAAGTCTGAAATCAAGGTGTTGGTAGGATTTTTTTCTTCTTCTGAGGGCTCTCTATTTGGCTTGCAGATGGCCGTGTTCTCTCTGTGTCCTCACATAGTCCCTCTGTCTGTGTGGTCTATATCCTAATCTTTTCTTAAAAGGACACCAGTCATACTGGATTAGGGTCCCACCTCAGGACCACATTTTGGTTTAATTACCTCATTCAGGACTCTGTCTCCAAACAGTCACATTCAGAGGTTATGGGGGTTAGCATTTCACCAGAGGAATGTTGAGGGGACACAATTCAGGCCATAACCTGGTGCCTCATGAATTTTGAGGTTTTCTGTTCTGGCCGATTGGACATGACCTATTTTCAGCCCCATGTGAGCTCCAGGCTGTTCTCTATGTCACTTCAAGATGTTTCTCTCCTCCACCTTGGGCAGTTTCCTCACAGGCCTGTGCTGATCAATATTTAGCTGAAGACTCAGGAGGCCCCTCTGTGGATCTCTGGAGTGTTGTCTTGGCAGTGTTCTCCTCTCTGATGCCTTGCTCTGTGAATTCTAGCTGTGTTGGCCTCCCTGGTATCCCAGCCATCTCCTCAACTCAATAAGAGCCCTGGGCTCTACCTCGATCCCCTTCTCTGTGCTGCGGCCTGGACACTCTCCAGGTGGCTGTCTGGGGCCATCGTGGGCTCCTCTCATTTGTCTCTGCTTAAGCTCCAATGTCTGCAAACCCTTGTTTCCAAAGTTGCTTCCAATGTTTTGTAGTTGTTTCGAGGAGCTAGTTGTTATACCTGGTTTCTTCTACTTCTTTTGGAGAGTCTTTGAAGAGTGGGGAACACCCCTAGTGTTCTGGAACTTCTTGTTCTTGCTAGTATATCTCAGTTTGTGTTAGAAGATGGATTCTGGAATCTCTATTCCAATGATGTTGTGGCATATCCTTGGGAATAATTTTTTATTGGATTATTAAGCTGAGTGCTTGCGAGCCCTTAGAGATGCAGGTGGTGGTCACATTGGACTCCATTCATGCTGGAACCTCCAGTTGTTAAAGAACTGACGTCAACCCATAGGGCTTCCTTCACTGTGACTTAACCTTACTTGGGTCATGCCAGTGAGTTCTTGCTGCACATCAAGATTTCCTTTTGTCCTCATAGCAACCCTCTCAGGTGGGTGCTGTCATCCCTGTTTTCCAGATGGGGAAACCACAGAGAGGTTAAGGAAATTTCCCAAATCTAGAGTTTGAACTCAGTTCTGCTGGCCCTTAAATGAGATGCTACGTTGTCCAATATCTTCATCAGCATTTTGATTTGGGAGACTCCAAGAGCTGGAACTTCAACTCAATTAGCGAAACAAAAACAACAGATGAGATGCAAGAGGAAGGATGGTTCCTGATCCCTGCACTGAGATGAGAAAAGATCCCCAGAAACAGATGGAGGCTAAAATTTACTCCTGGAAAAGGCCTCAGTTTTAGAAGGGAACTTAGGGATTATTCAGTCCCCAGGTTACAGCTGATGTTAGTGGTGGCAAGTGGCCAATAGCTTTTGTGGAAATATCACACTCACAGGTAGACAGGAAGCTTCTGGGCAGACCTTTCCCTTAATTGCCCCAGTCTCTGCTCTGTGAAGGGGCTTTTCCTTGTGCATTTCTAAAGTGTACAATTATTCCTGCGTAATTGGATGGACGAATACAACCTTCGATGGGCACAACCTTGTCAATTGTAAATAAATCATCACCTCACCTCTCCATCACCATCAAAATATCTTTCACGTTCCAATTAAATTAACCCACTTACTTCATTCTCCAATGAACTTTTCCAAAAGTTAACCCTTCTGACTCCATCTAGAGAAGAACTCTATCATGCTTTGCTCCCTTGGGTGCCTACCTCATCCGGTTCGAGTGTGGCTCCCTTCATGTGATCATTGCTAGGTAGTGGAGAGGTGACAGTCTTGCTGAATTTTACTAAAAGAGTACTTTGCTGGGGCACCTGGGACCTCAGTTGGTTAAGCATCTGACTCTTGATTTTGGGTCAGGTCATGATCTCTTGGTTCATGGGTTTGAGCCCTGTGTTGGGCTCCACACTGACAGCGTGTAGCCTGCTTGGGATTCTCTCTCTCCTCTTCTCTCTGCCCTTCCCCAGCTCGCTTGCTCACTCGCTCACTCTCTCTCTCTCTCTCTCTCTCTCTCTCTCAAAATAAATAAATAAACATTAAGAAAATGAGTACTTTGCTGTCTTGGAATGCCAGCTTGTGTCCAGAGCAGTGATCATATATAAGATCTGTACTTTTAGTTCCACTGCTATTAGCAAAGCTTTGATGGGAAGTAGGGTCCAGGTAGAGAGTTCAGTCAGACCTAGAAAATACTTGTCAGGCCTAGTTTCCTGTGGTAGAAAGAGTTGTGGATTTCAAAAGCATTTTGTGAACATCTACAAATTTTTGTTTACTGTGGGTTTGGAATTGAGTGAGAAAAAAACCCGGGCACATGGGTTCTGGAACATATAGGTGCCCCACATGGGGATGGCTGGTGGTCTTGCCCATAAACAGGAGGGGTGATCACTAGACTATGTGGTCCGCACACTGCAGAGACTGGCCACACCTGGGCAGGTGGACACCTGGCCTCTATTTGAATACAGTCAGATTCCTTTCCTTTCCTTTCCTTTCCTTTCCTTTCCTTTTTCCTTTTTCCTTTTTCCTTTTTCCTTTTTCCTTTTTCCTTTTTCCTTTTTCCTTTTTCCTCTTTCCTCTTTCCTCTTTCCTCTTTCCTCCTCTTTCCCCTCTTTCCTCTTTCCTTCTTTCTTTCTTGGCCAAAACAACAGAAATTTTATTTTCCACAGTTTTGGAGGCTGGGAAGTCCAAGATCAAGGTGCTGGCCAATTTGGTTCCTGGTGAGAGCTCTCTTCCTGGCTTGTAGATGGCCACCTTCTCACCACATCCTCACGTGGCCTTTTCTCTGAGTGCACATGGGGAGAAGAGATCTCTGGTGTTTCTTCTTACAAGGGTGCCAGCCCTATCAGTTTAGGGATATGCCCTTATGACATCATTTAACCTTTATCACCTCATCATGGGCCGTATCTCCAAATACAGTCACATTGGCGACTGGAGCTTCTACAATGAATTTTGGGAGGATGCAAACATTCAGTCCATGACAAAGCTCCTCAACAGTAACACCAGTATATTGATAACTTACATGTTATAGCACTTTACAGTTTACAAATACTTGCACACCCTATTTTCGTTTGAACCTCTCAGCAGAAGGCAAGCAGTGAAAGGATGATTACATCACATTTGCAGATATAAAGGTCTTGATTACATCCGTATTTCTAACCCAGGTCCTGTGTCACCTCTACGGGAAGCCACCCTTGGACCCCATGCTGGAGTGGGATTCCTCCTCTGAGCCCCAGTTGCCCTTTGCCCATATTTCTGCAGTTAGATCTCTGATCACTTTCTGCCTGGGATTTGTGAATCAGTTACTTACCTTCTTACTTCCTCAGCTGGCCTGCACCTCCTTGGAGGATGGGGTCCTTGTCCAAGTCAGCTTTGTGACCCCTTCAGTGCTTTGCACAGAGCAGATGTGACCTCTCATTAGTGATTCCTTTTTACCTGCCTAACGTTCTGCAGCCAGTGTATTGCGCAGGATGAAAATTAAGGAAGGTTCTTCCCCTGTTTAATTCAGGGGTGCCTCTGGGTCTGCCTGCCCTTGTATTTCAGGGGTTCAGGGATGGTAGGAAGTGGCTGCAGCTGAGAATTGGGCTAAGCTGTTAAGATTTTGGGTCTGCTACATTAGCTGACCTCTTGTAATGGGTCTCCTGCCGCCCCTTCCCTCTCCTGGACTCAGGACAGGGAGACCCTTTGGGCGGGTCCGAGGCAGTCCATGACTGGTGAAACTCTGAATTCTCTAAGCTTTTTATCCTCTTACTAACTGGATACCTTAAAGTCTAAAAAAGGCTTTTTATGATAATGACGTTATGTTTTTATGGTAGAAAAGTTGGGAAATAACAAAAAATTATAAAGAACAAGCAATTTCTTCTGTAACTTTACAATGTAGCAATCATATTTTGGTGTATTTTATTATTACAGTGAAATGTTATTCTGAAAACATGATTGGGTCATGATATATATAAAGCTTTAAAAATATTGCTTTTTAGGAGTGCCTGGGTGGCTCAGTTGGTTAAGCGTCCGACTTTGGCTCAGGTCATGATCTCACAGTTCGTGAGTTTGAGTCCTGCACCAGGCTCTAGGCTGACAGCTGGGAGCCTGGAGCCTGCTTTGGATTCTGTGTCTCCCCCTCTCCTAGCCCCGCCCCTGCTCACGCCCTCCATTTCTCTCTCTCTCTCTCTCAAAAATAAATAAATATTAAACAAATTTTAAAAAAACATTGCTTTTTAAAACTAAAAGTAACACATATGGTATTCAAATAATTCATGAATAGAAAATGAAAAATATAAGCTTTCTGCCAATGCACCCACCCTGATCCCTGAAACCTGTCTCCAAAGGTACCTATTCTTCAAAGACTCATCTGTATCCCCCGGGGGTAGTGGTGGTCGGGAGGAGAGCACATATAGTACCTTTCACACGCATGACTAGTTAAGCTTAGAGGCTAGAAACAGATAGTCAGCCTTTCCTTCTTGCTACTGATATTTCAAAAATATTTTAAAGGGTACCACCCCAGTCTGTCACGAAGCTGTCCCATCTTCCCATCTCTTTCTCTGTTGGGCATTTAGCTTCTTTCTAGTTTGTTATTAAAAGTAATACTTTAAAATAAATACATTTTTACGTAGAAGTTTGCGCCCCGCTTATTTTTTCCCAGGACAGAATTCCAGAAATGGAATTCTTGCAGCAAAGGACAGAAACTTACGGCTGTTGGTAGATACTGTCAAATTATGATACATCTCTTTTCTCTGGAAACAGGACCATTTCTCTTGCCCATAAATTCTTTCTGCTGCTTTGAAGATTTAAAAAGTAATACAAGAAGACCTGTTCTTTAAAAAAATTCAAACAATATGGAAGTACATGGAGTAAAAAGTAAAAGGGGCGCCCCTCCCCCACCTCCCTCCTTGACTCAGAAATAAGCCCTGTTAGAGCCAGACCAGGATTGGACAGACCTGAATTAGAATTTGGATGTTGCCGTGTGATGGAGGGCTAGTTATGCAGTTGCTGGGCCTTGGTTTCCTCATCTGTAAAATGGGTGTGCCAAGCGTCACCTCATTGGATTGTGAGGATGAAGTGGGTATGTACAGAGGGCCTGGCCAATGGTAGGCACTGTTACAAATGTCGTCTTTATTGAATGACTGATTGTCTCTCCGTGTGCGATGTGGAATCCACAGACTCAGAAATCATGCTGGAAAACATCCCTCTCATTCTGATGAATGCTGGCCCTTCTCTGCAAGACTGCTTTCAGTCTGGCCTGATAGAATCACAGTGCTGCGAGCCACACTAGCAGGAGACAGAGTTTCCAGCAATGGTTGCACTGAGCTTATGTCCTAGTTTGCTCGTCTAGGCTCTTTGGGGAGCAGGATATCATCACCCCCTTATAAGGATGGACACACCTTGGATTACTGTTCCTGAGAACTCTGACATTAAGGAGAGAAGAATCAGGTGAGAGAAGCCGCAGCTTGGATGGGCATTGACTGAGTGTCCCCTTGGGATATCAGCCTGCTCAAAATTGTAGGCATGACACTATAAACCGTCCTATTTATATTGCACTAAACTCTGCAAATATCTTTAGTAACACTAAGCCCTGGGTTGTTTTAACAGCATCTCTAATTATAACCTTTTTAACGTTTACCACGCTGTCACGCCACCCCGATTAAAGCAAGGCTGTTCGCACCCAGTGGCAGCATTGCTGATGAGAAGGTGCCACTAAAGCTGACCTTCCAGGAAAAAAAGGCTGAGCCATCACTTAGAAGGCTGAGGCCCCAATGAGCCACTGTTCTGGATCCTGGGCTCCAGAATGTCCCAGATGGAGTGTCTCCCTGTGGTCTTCAGGCCACATGTGAAAGATGGAAGAGAGCAGATGTGCTATGCGGGTCCCAGGGAGCCAGAGGGAGCTTCCTGCGGTGGTGGTCTGTTTTTCTGGCCTCAGCGGCATTTAGTTTACCTGCCAAACAGCCTGAAAGAGGGGCTGTCTGTGTGGGAGGTTGGTCAACAAGTAGAAACATTAAGTAGTTCTATGTGTGTCAAATGTTCATGGAACTTCTTCCATGGGACGGACTCGAGTTGTACTAATGGCCAACCATTGAGTACTAAGAGGGGATGGGCACAGGTGCAGACCGGCTTTTCTGGAAACAGACCTGAGTTTGGGTATAGGATGTTTGCCAGGGATCGATGCCTGTGAAAGGAGGGGTGGAGAAAGGCAGTAGTGGCCACAGGGGCAAGTGGAGGGCTGATGCAGGTCCCACCAAGCCCCCACCAGCCCATCAGGGAGTTCAGGGTGAATATCGCCCAACAGAGTTGATTTCTTCTGGCCTCAAGGTCTGGGTGCCTCAGGCACTCCCCAGATGCTGACTATCCCGGGGATGGTGTGACCTTGGCGGAAGCCACGCCCCGCAGCCAAGGCTGAGACTGATGGAGCCAGCAGCTGGAGGCTGCCCGCTGCACCCCTGCCTGAGGACTGGGCCCAGGCGCACCCACAGGCAGGCACAGCTAGTTGAAGGAGCCGGAGTTCCTGAATCCTGAAGGATGCCTCGGGCTTTGGTGGTTACGGAGGAACAGGGAGGGCTTCCAGGCAAGCTCCACAGTGTAGTCAAAGGTGTGGAGGCACAACGATACCGCATCGTAACCCAGAGCCAGAATGCGCCCCATCGAAGTTTGGCTTGTCTGGGCAGAGACTCTGCCACCATTGAGCAGCAGCCCAGGAGGCCACCCGTGTGAGTGACTTTCCTAGTTGTTTGCCTTCTACTCCTGGCCTGAAGCCCATTTTCCCTCTAGCTGTAAGGGAGGTCAAGCCAAACTGGTGATGTGTCTTCCCATGTGACCCGGAGTGGCCTTTCCTCTGTGTCCTCCTGCCACTTCACCTTGGGCAACTGGGGAGATTATCTGCTTCCTCCTGCACAAAGCCTGGATTTTCAGGGCTCATCTTGACGAAGGTAGAGGAGAGAGCTAGGGCAGCTGACCAGAGCCTTGAGAACCTCCTTGAGCCCGGTTGCCCAGCTCTCTTTACAGGCTCTTCTGGGGGGGGGTGCAGGGATAGAGCACCGCAGCCCCCAAGGGTAGGGAGCCTCCCTTGGCCTCTTACCAGCGTCTGGGAAGCTGGCAGCCAGGCAACATGTGTTTGCTGGGCATCTTGGAGGCCCTCTGATGAAGAAAGACTGGACTTTGGCCTGACAGCTTATCTGCTTAGATCCCTAAGATAACCCTTGAGGTGAGGGGATTTTCATAGGCAGTGACTCTGTTCAATTTCACTGGTGGTCTGGGGAGGGGGGTCTCCTTAGCCAGGTGCATGTGGCAGCAGGAGATCTATGAGAAGAACACCGAAACAGAAGCGTCATCCCACGAAGTCAGGTCACCCAGCTCTAGCCAGCTCTCTCCCGACACCTGCCTTACCCATCAGCATTTCCCTCTTTTCACACGTGCTGTTCCAGCCCCCTGCCTTCCTCTGCTGCCGCTTGGCTAACATGGGTCACACCTGGAATATCTCTCCCTTGAAGCTGGATTCCCTCTCGAGTACCCTCAGAGGCCCCCCCTTGGGGGTTGTCCTGGTGTTTTGGGGTTTGGCAGTGGAGCAGAGATAGAATGGCCCCGTGGCCTGTTTGGGTAATCCCCCTCGGCCTTGACTAATGACTGCAGTGACATCTGTGGACAGTAGGCAGGTCCCTGGTGCAACCCTGTGTGATTGAGTTTCCTGAGTTATTCCGTATCAGCAGTCCGGCAGCCAGATCGCTGGCTGCTAATTGTGCTAGCTTGTACCTGGTGGGGAGTTCGGGTTTCAGGTCCCTCCCACTCCGAACCGAGTGGATTAGGAAATACTGCTTGGCTGAAGTAACAAGTACTCTATAGGTATAGTAATAGATGTGTCCAAAAGTAAAGTTAGTTAGAAATTTTCATTAAAGAAGCTTGTTTAATTGGTCACTCATCGGTATCATTTACATCTGCAAATCAACCATAGGGACCTGTGTATATTTTTATTTTCCCCCACGTTCTTGCATCGTGTGTGTGAGCGTGTGTGTGTGTGTGTGTGTGTGTGTGTGAGAGAGAGAGAGAGAGAGAGAGAGAGAGAGAGTCTTTCTGCAGAAGATCTAGAGGCTTGTTGTTCACTCTGAGCTCCCTAGCAGAGCGAGCCCACGGGCCTGCATCAGCTCAGCACACGAGATGTTCTTGGAGTTTGCCTGGATAGGAATCTAAGATAGTAGCTACATTTTCCCTCTGTGATTTTCTTGGGCTTTTCTAAACGCAGACCAATCCTGCTGAGCTGTATCGGCGCTTGGGATTCCAGCATTCCCGCCCTGTCTGGGGCCCAAACCTTGGGTCTCTCTTAGGCTCTTGTGCGGCTGTAGTTGGTTGCTATGGAAACCAAGCCTCACAGTACGGCTTAGAGCCTGTTTATTTCTCCATGTCCTGCCCCTGACCTGGGGGATAACGGGTGATGGTGACACTTGTGTTCATGGCCTCTTGGGAATTCCCTATGCCATCCAGCAAGGCTTTTCCAGGCCCTGCCCATGGCAGCCACAGGGAGAAGCTGGTGATTCTTGGAGGGGTGGCTTTTCCCTTATGCGGGACAAGTCTTTACCTTTGGACAGGCTTTCCAGCTGCTCCCCCAGGCTGCAGTGCTCACTGGGGCAGGAGTCCTTGGGCCTTTGGGAATTCCTGGGAAGTGCCCAGGATAACCTCTGGAGGGGCTGGGAACACTGGGGCTGATAACCACCTTGGGGACAGCCTCTGCCTCTTCACATGGAGACACCCAAGGCAGATTGCATGGCATTTTGCATCTCACGGATCAGCTGATAGGACAGTGGATATAATTGCCATGTGGCAAGTGAAAGTGGCTCCAAGTCAGCTAACAGGTGCCTTTTCATTATTAATTCTCATCAAAGACGTTAGTTGCTATTCAAGGATCTAGCTGCCTGGCCACCTATACCATACTTCCTCTGGATGCCTGCAGTTTTTGAAGAAGAGAGAAGAAGTCTTTATCTTTTCCTTGCTACTCATTCTAGGAGAATTAATTTGGTGAAATATTAGGTGATTCACAGTACTGAATCTTTTCCCCGAGCAGAGGGAGTCTGGACAAGTCCCCACAATAATTCTGCATGCTGGGAAGTCTCAGTCCTGTTAAGTAAGCTCCTACTGTGTGCCTGTTACCCTTTGAAATTACACCCTTGTATATCTCAGCAGTGCCTCGCAGAAGGCAATTTTAAAATTCTCCTTTTCTTTGATGGGGATATTGAGGCTCAGAGAGGTTAAAGGTATCACCAGCGTTCGCCTAGCTAGGAAGTGGGGCAGCTAAGGTTTGGCCCTGGCCTCTGATTCCATGTTCCACCGGAGTCAGCGCAGGGCCAGGTGGGCCTGGTTCATCATGTGCTGTGGTCTCTGCACTTCACAAGGGCTGTTATTCTCTCTGACCAATAGATGTTTCACCCTGTCCTCTGTTGTCCCCAGAAGCCCAGCCCAGATCAACCTCCCTAAGGAATTTTCCAAGCCATGACGACAACCCATAAGTGGCTCTGAATGCCCATGAGGCATGAATGCCACGGGATTTAGTGATGGATCTGAAGAAGGTAGGTGTCTGTGGCAGACTCTGCGAATGCAGGGGCTTCGAGTCCAAGAACATTCGAGCCCCTGTCTGCAGGAGTGTCCCAGAAGCCTGCTGGGACCACCAAGAAGACCTTTCCTTTGGGAAAACATTCATGTAGAAGTAGTCTGGCCCCTGGGTGGGAGACTGGTGGCCTCTAGGGGCTTTTTCTGTCACCCGGGTTCTCATCTGTTGTGTGTACCCATCCACTCCTGGATCTTGGACAGCCCTGGGCTGTCACCATGGTATCGGTGTTGCTGGGCAAACACGTTCTCTGAAAAGCAAACATATGCTAGGAAGGAGGACTCTGCTTGCACCCTGGTCACCTGTGTGGAGTGAGGGCCTCCTAGCTAGGACAGGAGAAGGATGGTGACAGAGGGTAAACAGTAGGTGTCAGACACCTATGAAAATATGTTCAGATACACACTGGCCAGGATCAGGAGTCCTAACTATAGGAGCTGAATGTGTAGACCCCTGTTGTCACCTCGCCTTTTGCTGGGGTGTGAAGGGGAAAAAGGGGAGGGTCAGAACCCAGCCACTCCTGGAATGCTTGCCGAGTCCGGTGCACGCTGGGCCTGGGAGCTGGGTTTTGGCAAAAGCGGCCAGTGACACTCCTGTAGGGAGCATTGCCATGTGCTAGGCTCCAGGAGAAACCCTCTACGTGCTCTCTCTCGCTAGCCCTTGTAAGCATCCTGGGAGATCAGTACCATTGTTGTGCCCATTATACAGTTGAGAAAACCGAGGCATTGAGTGTTTAAGCCATGTGACCAAGTTCTTGCAACTAGTAAGGTAGCAGATCCACAAGGAAAATCCAGGCTTATCTGACTTCAAACTTGGATGCTCACTGTGGTTACAGGGTTGGGAGGACAACTGAGGAGCTGGGGCAAGAGAAGCCTCATGTGCAGCGTGCAGAAAGCCCGCGTGGAAGGGGAGGAGGCCAGTGGGCAGGGCTGATGGCTGATGATGGGTTGCAGTGTGGCACAGGTCTTAGAGTCAAGGGAAGGGGGGCTGCTGGGGTGTCAGGCTTCTCTCATGGGCACCAGGAATCCAGAACCGGTGTTCCTGCCCTTGAGTATTCACTGAGCTCACCTCCTGGTTCTGGGCCCTGAGAGTCCAGTCCTTGGGGCGATTCCTATAGCCTGGGAGTGTGGTGGGGGCTTGAGTGATGGCTGCACACTGGCACAGTGGGTGGTAAGGTAGGAAAGGCCCTGGCTGACCGGAGCTAGGTCAAGGCGACACCTCAAAACAAGCAGACCTTTTGAGTCTCCTGGATGGTCTCTTTCCTGACCCTGTGGCCCCCTCTAAGAACTGTGAGTGATCAGGCAATCTCCACGTCTGGCTCTGCTGGGGGAGGCAGGTCCGCAGCAGACCTGGGGCCATTTTGAAGCTGCCGTTGGCTTTCAGGCGCACGTAGAGGGCAAATGGCGGGGATGGAGTGTGTGAAACCCTCACCTTCCTCCGTCTGCCGCTTGGGGGCCCTTTCTTTGCTTGTATGACAGAAAAAGTCCCTGCTTATTGTCCAACCCTTCTATTTATAGCCACCAAATAATTAAGCAGATCAACGTGTCCGGGCTCAGAAGGGGCTGCCTGGCCGGTGCGCCATATGGTGAGTCTGCAGGGTCGCCGAGTGGCTAATAGGAGGAGAGAGGGGAGTTTGGAGAGCCTCTCATTGATGTTCACGCTTCATTTCTTCCCAGTGTGCTCCTGGTCAACGGAAGGATTAAAAATAGGGTTTAAAAAAATTCTGTTCACTGGATGTCATCCTGGGGGGCTCTTTGGATCACATTTAATCACTTCCCTGATAACACAGTGGACTAAATTCTGAACAGCCCAGGGAAGGCTTCAGGTGTCCCCCTACCTGGTCAGTGTCTGAGGTGTATCATGACCTTTTCTTTGTCAAAACCCAAGGCCAACCCCTGTGATAATTCATCAGGTTCACCCCTTGCTACCCCCTAGTGTATTGAGTGGGTCACCTGTAGACATTTTGGTCATGATACTTCTCTACCCTCATTCCAGTTCTTCTGTGGCTCCCTATTACCTATGGGGTAAAGCTCAGACTTCTTTGCCTTGTGTTTGAGGCCTCTGAGGCCTGGCCTTAGCCCATCTTTCTGCCTCTGTACCCTGAGCCACCATCAGTGTTTGGGGGCTCCCTACCTCTCCACATATGGGGGCTGCCTCTTGAGTTTTAACTCTTGCTGGAGTGTTTCCTCTTTGCCTGTTTAAATTTTGCTCACCCCACAAAATCCAGTTCACATTCAGTCTCCCAGGCTTCCTACAATCTCAGAATGATCTCACACTTTTTTTTCTTTCCTGGACCTTTAGAACAATTCTGTCTGAACGCTTTCATTTGGCAATTAATCATGTTCTGCCTGGCAGTATCTTCCCCGCTATTATCTCAAAGAGTTATTTAAATATTTCATCAGCATTTAAGTCTTGATATTTGTCCTGCCACCTCAGCTGGACTGAGTGTCACTGGAGGGCAGAGGGACTGACTTCCTTAGGCTTCCCCAGCAGGCCGCGATGTGTGGTGGCCACCTGCACAGCCTCCAGAGCCTGCCTCTGCCTTTCATTCTCGCTGTGCCTCTTACTAACCACATGACCTTGCGACAGTGTCAACCTCTCTGTGCCTCAGTTTCCCTACCCGTAAAATGTAGATAAAAATCACACCTGTCTCAGAAATGTCGTAAGGATTTAGGGAGTCAATACTTTCAGAGAAAAGGCCTAGAGGAGAGCAGGGCTCCGTGGTGCCTGCTGAGATGCCTCCTTGCTCTCCACCCAGCCCCGGGCCCCTGCCTTAGGCACAGTAGATGGGCCAGATTTGCTTATTCTGTTCATTTGGTATAATCTCATTTGTACAGATGAGAAAGCTCTGACCTGGAGAGGGAGAGAATGCTTCCTACGGTCACATAGCCGGAAGTGGTAGAGGGCCAAAGGGGGCAAGACTGAGATCCCAGGGCTCCAGGGGCCCCCAGGCCTTTCTTTTCATATGCTTCCCCATTGAGGGTCTTTACTATGCCAGGAGTGTGGAGACAAAGCTGTTTTTTAAATGATTGAGCATCTTTTCCACGGAGCGGATACAGTGGGGGTAGCATGGGTGCCATGGCCCTCAGGAACTCCAGGGGACCATTCACATTTGGTTCTATGGGAATGACCTCCCCTCGAGCTGCACAAAAAGGTCTTAGGATGGGAGGTTTGCCTGACAACCTTCCCATCTCACTCTGGGACCTGGTGATGGAGCCTGGGGCTGCTCAAACCCTGCTTGAGCAGGTTGAAGGCCTCTGAAGGCAGGCACAACTGCCCCTGCTCTATACCGCCCCTCCTGCCATCTCCTGGCCACGTTCCCAAAGACCCCGAAACTGAGGCTCGGGAGGTGCTTCGAGGAGCTATTCCCAAATACTCTCCCTCCCTGCTTCGTGCCAGAGGGGAAGTCAGTTTGTCTGGGACACGTGTTGTGTTGATGTGCACAGGTGTTCCAAGATCAGTGCTTCCCTTCTCACCAGCCCCAACCCACCCCTAGCCCCGGGGAGAGAGGAGGGGTGAATGGGTTTCAGAAGATGCCAAATGATTTCTAATTCAGAAATGGCAACATCTGACCTGAGCCTCCATCGTGCTTTACAGGCTGCTTTTCAGATAGAACCAAAGGTGGCAACCTTTAGATAGGTTTGTGATACAACAAAAGAGTGAAATGTAATAATGTTCGTGGTAGAATCTAGGTGATGAATATTCATGTGTTCTCTGTGAAATTCTTTCAGCCTTGCTGTATGTTTTAAATTTTTTATAAGAAAATGTTGTAGCGGGTGGGGGGAGAAGGAGTCAGGACTTTGCAGCTGACTGCCTGGGTAGCCAGTCCCAGCTCTGCCCTTGTCTAGCTGTGTGACTTTGAACAAGGTATTTAACCTCTCCGAGCCTCAGTTTCCTCATTTGCAAAAATGGGGATAATCATAGAACATATCATAGTTGGTAAGATAATGCATTTGAAGTACTTCTTAGGCAAGGACTTGAGACAGTATCTGATAACACTTATCTAATTGATAAGTATCAGCCATCATTAGTATTATCAATTGTTTGGACAGGGTCTTAGAAGAGGACATTGAATTAGGCAATGAGAAGGCTATTAGTAATGTGAAAGAATTATTTTGGGAGTGTGGTCCCATACGGAGGAGTAGCTGATAAAGGGGTTGGAGGATGGGGGGGCAGAGAAGTCAAGGCAGCCAGCACAGACTCCACTTTCAGAAGGCTTGTGAGAAAAACAAGGACAGGGGAGGTAACCAGAGGCTGTAGGTGACTTGTCTGTGGAGCATAGGTAGAGAGAAAGGCGGGAGGGAGGAAAGTGCCGCCTAGCTCCTCAGAGTGTGCCCCGATGAGGGCGGTACCGTGTCACCTGGCAGCTCGTTTGAGAAGCAGAATGCTTGCACTCAGTGACATCGGCGAAGTGTGGGACTGGAATCCCCAGTCCAACCACAGGACCAGAAGGGCCCTGCCAGGCTCCGGCAGCATGCTCAGATGCAGTCACATGGCCTGTGTCTCGAGGCAGAGGCAAATGGTCCAGCCCGGCACGTTGTCGCCTTCCCCTGGGGTCAAGGAACCTTCAATGGAACCCCAGCTGGACCTTTGCAGAAGCTTTTTCCCTCTAGCAACTGAATTGGTTAGTTCTACCCAGCAGCTTTCTGTTGCCCTTCCCCTTGTCCATCTCCTCTGACAGGTGGTGACTTGCAGGAGCCACGGGGCCCGTGATGCCAGTGCTGTGTGGTAATGAAGCAGGGGGCACACCGCAGGCCTACCTGACACTCTGCACTCGAAGGCATTTCTGGAATGTCCAACCCAGAGAACACGGCCAGGGTCTGTGTCACATTCAGGGTGTTTACATTTTTGAAAAATTAGATGCCAACAAAAAATTAAGAGTCTGCATGAAGATGTAGATTTCTAGCTTCTCTTGAAGAGCAAAAATCTACTGATCTGTCAGCCTGGAATCTAGCAGTTATCTGGGTTTGAGTGGCAGGGGCCTGTGATCTCTAGGTCACTGTAGTCCCTGGTGGCCCTTTCGGTCTTAGGCTCCAGTCTAAGTCTTTAGAGCATTTGAGTTTGTCACCCTGGTCTAATGCAAGAAGTAGGCACTGGCCAGCCAGACGAGGGGATTTGCCGGAAGCCATCCATTCATTTTGTCCACGGGGCAGGGTCCTGGGGCAGGTCCCACACCTCCGTATGGGTGGCCCCTCTCTCTGTAACCCTCCACTAGAAGCCTCATTGAGACTCTGAGAAATCCCCTAAGCCTGGTCCAGTGTTGTTTCCAGCTCTCAGGCGGCCCTGGGGGGAGAGGGGGATGAGATAACTGTAATAATAATAATAAAATAATTGATAAAATTATCACAAACCAAGCTCCCCTTGGTGAGTCGTTTTGAATTTTCTATCCATGAATGTTCTTATACCTTTTCACCCCAAAATTTTACCTGGTGTAAAAACTGTATAATAAGAACTTGAAAAGACATTTAAGAAACCAGTCATGATCCCGCCAGCATAGCCCAGCGGCTCTCTCTTTGATTTTTAAAAATGCTTTACATCACAGAAAAAAATATTCTTAGGCCACTGACAATATTTTAACCACTTTCCTGCCTTCCACCCTCCCTCCCTCTGTTCCATCCCTCTTCTCCCCTCCCTGTCTTTTCTTTTCCCTTTCCTTCTATTCATCCCCAGCTGATAACTGCAAAGTAACACAGTGCTTCTATTCTATGTCCAGGGTTTATCACCTGACAGAGGATACAATCGCCCAGTCCCGCTCAATCAGCTGCCCACGCCCACCCTTGGTAACCGAGCTCTCTGCTCTGCTCTCTGGCTGGCCAGATAAGTTCCAGATCCCAGGATGCAGGAGGGGGAAAGCTAGGCATCACGGAGAAGCCAGAAAAGCCTCATTCGCCCTTGCTTTTTCCATCTACTAAAGTAGAACATTCTGGCCGAAGGTTTGTGCGTGCGCGTGCACTTGTATGCATGTGTAAAGAGGTAGGACTGGAATGGTCGACTTTTAGGCACCAGGGATCCTCTCCCTTTCTAGCCTGGTACATTCAAATCTTTTGATGCCTCTAACCCATAGCAAGTTTGAAACTTGATACAGTCATCTTTATTGTGCATGACATTCTTCTTAAAATTTTTTTTAATGTTTATTTATTTTAGAGAGAGAGAAAGAGAGAGAGAGAGAGAGAGAGCAAGCAGGAGAAGGGCAGAGAGAGAAGGAGACACAGAATCTGAAGCAGGCTCCAGTCTCTGAGCTGTCGGCACAGAGCCTGATGTGGGGCTTGTACTCACAAACTGTGAGATCATGACCTGAGCCGAAGTTGGATGCTTAACCAACTGAGCCCCCCCAGGTGCCCCTGTGCATGACATTCTTAGCGTTTATGTATATTCATGTCAAAGAACGGGGCATATACCTGGTGATAACAACATACCAATGGTACTTCCCTGGGAAGACTATGCTTTGTGCTGCTGGAAACAGCCCAGGCTTTTGGTGCCATAGTAGCTGTGTGACCTTGGGTCAGTTACTTTACTTCTCTGTGCTCAGGTTTCTTTTTCTATAAAATGGAGATGATCATTCCTAACCCTCCTGGGAGGATTAATTTAATGAGATACTGTATGTAAAGCACTCAGTAGAAAGCCTGGCAAACAAACAGAGCTGGGATTCCTGTCCCCTCCCCCTTCCTTTCCCTGCTAATTTTCTTTAGAGCTTGAGAACCTGCCAAGGAGTTAATAATCTGTTAACAAACACTTATGTGTTCCAGGGAAACTCAGACTGCAATGGATTGCTTTTGGAGAGTGAAGAATCTTCTTGTAATGTAAATAGTCAACTGCAGTTTAAGTCTTTAAGTTTGTTTAGGTTTTTGTTGCTCAGCTGTACCTGGAATTCTGGGAACTCTGTTCTCACTTCACTCTCCCTGCCAGCTGGGTGACCTGGGCACATTCTCTCCCCTCTCTGGTCTTTGATGTCCTCATTGGTAACCTGAAGACCCTAAGATATATTTAATCTGGGGAAGGGGGTGGGAAGGGGCAGAAACTTTGGAAACCTAATTCAGCCAGCAGCCCAGTGTTGTTTGAGCATTGCCTGTTGTCCTCGTGCCTGATTTTTTTGGCATAAGCCATGTCCTTATGCTGTTATAGAATCTGGACATTGACAGAAACGCTATAGTTAGGTTCGACTTCAGGGTTTCCCCAAGGGTGGGAGGCACACTGTGGGTAATGTGCCAGACAACTTCCAGTTATATGTGCACAAGACCTTACTGTCCCGGAGGGAGGTAGTTCCTTTTCAGCTTTCTTCCAGTTCTTCTGGTTACCAAGGGAGATAGTCTTGTCGAGGTGTTTGAGCACCTCTCAACCCTCACCTTTGTCCCTTGGGGACACAGGCACAGCCACCCTCAGGCCAGAGCCTTTGCCAGCAGTAGTGTCTAGATGGAATCATGTGACCTGGTTGTGTTTTGCATTGTGTTTATTTTGAAGGCTATCTTCTATTTCTCTTTTATAAGTAATATCAGTTGTTTACATATGCCGGTGTTACACAGTTCCATTAAAAATATTCACTTAACATGAGTCCACTTAAAGAAAAAGCCTGGGGCACCTGGGTGGGTCAGTTGGTTAAACGTCCGACTTCAGTTCAGGTCACAATCTCGTGGTTCATGAGTTTGAGCCCCATGTCAGGCTCTGTACTGACAGCTCCGAACCTGGAGCCTGCTTCGGATTCTGTCTCCTTACTTCTCTCTCTGCCCTTCCCCTGCATGCACTCTCTGTCTCTTTCTCAAAAATAAATAAACATTAAAAAAATAAAGAAAGAGAGAAAGAAAGAAAGAAAAAAGAAAGGAAGAAAGAAAGAAAGAAAGAAAGAAAAGAAAGAAAGAAGGAAAGAAAAAGCCTAAGTCATTAATAGCGTAGGTGGGATGGGGATAGGGCAGAGGTTGTGAGGGGGTGTGTGAATAGCACATTTAGGAGGTGCTGACTGAGTCAGTCTTCTGGATTAATCCCCTTGACTCCATTGCTGACCTTGCCTCCATTTCTGACCTCAACATTAACAAATAACATCGGAGGATCTTCTACCAGCCTACCAGTTCCTTGAAGTCAAGGGCAGCATCTTTTTCATTCTTGTTGTCCACCCATGACATAGAGACCTGACACATTATTATTCATCTGCTTAACACACATATTGGTGGGCTGCCTGCTTTCCAGCAGGTCTGGGAGTGGGGGCCAGCACACCCCAGTCTCTTGGGGTTCTGAGGACACTGGTAGAAGCTGTTGTTGAATGTGGAATGTCTTCGTTTGAAAGAATTCACATTCGTCATGACTCAAAAATCCACCTCATGCAGACACATTGGCTTCTCATTGAGGAGAGGGTTGAGCTGGCATCCCGAGGTTGGCCTCAAGATGTGTGTGGGGAGAGGAGTTCCAGTAATGGCTGCTTCTCCAGAACATGCTATTTCTCAGTTCTTCTTATATGCATCTCTATTCCACACTGTCCAGAACCAGGCTCCTTGCCCTGGGGCCCACAGTGCTCCCCCCACCTGGCAGGAAGGATACTTGGTCTGGTGCCCTGCAGTTCCTAATGGTAGGCTCTTCCATGGGGGAAATGGCCTGGATGGTGACAGACGTGCCCTGCTGCAGATGTCAGAGAGTGTGGTTAAGTATCCCCCACCCCAACGGCGGTCAACACAGCTCTAAGACTAGCCTTTGTGTGTTCCTTCCAAGAGACAAGTGTATGGTTGGGGGAACAGAAGGAAGCTCGAAGCCAGCTGGTGATGGTGGGGAGAAGAGTCCCGTGCTGGGTGAGGGAGGGATGCCTCTGAGGCGATGGCATGTTGGTGCCATAGGAAGTATCGCTGAGCTTAGCCAATGGGAGGCATTCTGTGGCTGGATGTGGCTCTGAGTGCATTACACTTAACAAGGTAGCCTGGGCTTTGGGCTTGGGGTGATTAAGATGTGCTATACTCTGTTCAATGCCACTGTGTAGACTGGGATGTCAAAACAATCTGTCAAAAAGTGAAATCACTTTTTTATGAACAATAAAACAGACCTAATGATTGTGGCCTGATTTCCAAGCACTTGGCCTTCTGTAGTTTTGAAATATGAAATATTGTCGCTTCGTTCTTATCGTGAACAGACCTTATTGATCTTTTCTCACCCCAGCACCACTCCATCCTTGACCTTAACTCCCTGGCTAATCCCTTGCCTCACACCTTTCTTGTCTCTCTTCTCTTTCTCTCCACACACCTCTTGTTCCTCTGTGTCTCTCCCACCCAGGTATAGAATAACAAAGTCAGTTTTGCACCTTGCTGGATAATTTAAAAATTGTTGAAACTTTAAGAATTTGTTCATTAAGTTGTATCAGAACATTCCAGCTTTAAAATGACAGAGCAAATTCTGAAGTGAAAGTGGGGGCCTTCTGGGTTCTCTGCCTTCTGGGCCTGGCTTGGCCATCGCCTTTTCACTTTCCTGAGACTCCTTTTTCTCATTGGTCGCCCAAGGGATTTGGGCCAGATGAGTGGGTCTCTTTATTTCTGGATGTCAGCCTGCTCCTTGGTGTGACGGTGATGCCCAAGCTAATCTCCAAGGCCTCTTCCCATTTTAATGTTCTGAGTCTGACCCTTGATTATCATACTTGAGACCCACTTGTGGGACAAGGAAGCGAAATCAGGACACTTGCTTGTTTTAGATGGATTTTTTTAGGAAAGGCATCATAATGGAAGATCAACAACTGGGCAGAATCTTTCTCTGTCTTGTTCACCACCTTCCACCCAGTGCCTAGAATAGTGTGAGTAAAAATGGGTTGAGTGAGAGAACACTAGGCAATTGTACATTTTGTGCAAAGCGATAAATAAGCCTCCAGAAGGCAAAGTCCCTTTGGCTTCGCCTTAAGTGTGACCGTCCCACAATAACTGGATGGTGCTGGGAAGGGGAGAGGAGGAGTGAAGGTGTGGCTTTCTGAGTCTGGAATCCTGCAAGTGGGAGAGACCTGCCTTGTGCTTTCCCAGTCCCAAGGGCCCCAGCCTCTGAGTCCTTTGCTGCCAGTTTTCTAATAGCACAGACTCCAGGAGGAAACTGCAGACATCTAGCATTTGCTGCTGCATTTGCATTGCACCTGTTGGCTGCAGCCGCCCTGTGGCTGAGCTCAGTGGCCTGCAGTCATCTCTGTATTCTTCAGACTGGCTGGAGCCGAGGTAAACCAGGAGAGGGGCCCCAGGCCTGCCCTCCAGCTTAGACCCTTCCCCATTCCCATCTCCTTATGCCCTTCTGCTTGGAGAGTCACAAAGGAAGTCTTGTGCTCCCCAGAGCTGAAAGAGTATCCCTAGGACACCAGAGGCTTAGGGGTATGATTCTATTTCAGTCCTCATGCAAAATTGTAGAATGTCACACCATCAACACTTTCCCTCTGGATATTATTTTGATTGTTTTGCAATCTGAGAATGGGAGCCAGGCTTTGGCTCCTCCAGTGCTTGGTCTTGGCAGCTGAGCCCATCAGGGGAGTGAATGATGACTCCTTGCATGTGGTTGGGCCCACAGTGGCAGGAAACTGGTACCTTGATATGCTGCCTCAAGGAGAGATACTGGACCAGCTGATCGGAGCTGGAAATTGATCTCTTATCTCTTGGAACTGATGTTAAGTGCAGAGATGGACAGGTGGACACTCACTGGAGATTGCAGCTGCTGTCCCTAAAAAGAGTAGTTCTCTGCTACCTGGAAAGGCCAGGGTGGAATATGACCCAAGAAAATAATGAGACAGGATAGAGGGGAATGGAGGTCTTTACTATGCTGTTGATGATCTGTGAATTTTAATCAATGCATGGCCGTGGTGGAGGCCTTGGCCTCTCTTGGCTAATATATTCCTTCCATCAGCCTTCATCGAGGCCCACTCTGGCTCAGTTACGATACAAAGGTGCATTGTGATATGGAGATGGGTTGATACAGAGATGAGTTCGGTTGAGTGATGCTAATGGGGATTGCACTTTGTCGGGCTGGCGAGGTTCATGGATGTGATGTTGAGTGGATGGCACCTCCCTGCACCCTCACTCCTAGGGAGTGAGGCAGAGTGTCACCAGCATCCAGTGGAGAGAGGCTGGGGATGTTGCTAAGTATCCTACAGCACACAGGACAGATGCCCACAACTAAGGCTTATGTGGCCCAAATGTCATAGTATGGGGTTGGGAAACCGTGGCCTAGAGGGTCCCTAAAGCACTCTCCCCTCCTCCCAGCTCTAACACTTAGGGAATTGGGTGGTTTGGTGACACCCTCCAACGTGGTGCGCCAGTTTACCTGGAGGGGTCTCTGGCCCTTGAGTGTCATTGCTCTCTGGAAGGCAGGAGAGGTGAGGCCATTCTGCCTCATCCTTGTAGATACTTGTACACTGCTGGCTCGAGACCCGCATATCCGTGTATCCATATGTTCAGTAACCATGGTCTGGCATTTCTGGCAGCTCAGAGGCTGGTGGCGAGGTGAGAAGAACACGAAGTCTCCCTTTCCTGGGTCCTGTTTTCACCCTCATCGGCCAAGCTGGGGGAGCTCACTTTGCTCTGTTGCCCGAGAAACTTGGATTTCAAACTCCGCTGCCTGCCAGGAGCTGTTCCCACAGATGGAGCTGAGATTCCAAGAAGAATCTCCAGCTCACACAAATCCATCATCTTTATGAAGTTTTAAAATCACAGATGGTTTTTATGGATACTCAAGGTATTCCAGCTTTTTACACTTCCTCTTGACCCCCATCCCCTGCTTCTCCAAACACACATTTTTCTCCAGTAACCAAAACACAATAAGCAATGGAAATTCCATCACAGACTGGCCTACAGAGACCCGAATGGGACCAGTGCAATTATATCTGAAGCGAGGCGCTGTCATGACTAATTAGCCTCTTACAGAAGTGAATTTTCCTATGGACAACTTCAGGGAAATCAGCCTGCCATGTCCCGAGGTACACTCTTTGTAAGCTTCCCTTCCTTCTCCAGACTTCAGAGGTGCGCGGTCTCTGAGGATTCTCTGCCAGCCCTGCACCATGTGAATCATCCAGCCCAAGGTGGAAACTCATTACCTGCCTGCCCTCTGCCCCATCAACCCTGTGCGTATTCTCATAACAGGGAGCCCCATCATCTTTAGGGGTATGAGCCATGTTTGGGGAACTTGCTGCTCCCTCAGAAGGCTGCTCCCACTCCCTGATGAGTGGGCTCACACCCCCAGCTCTGTCACCAGCAGTAGCGTAGGAGGCCTTGGTGAAACCGTGTTGGGGTTTGCCATCTATGTCTTTCCCATCTGTAGCGAGTAGAGCATTATCCTGTGTCCGGAGATAGCAGATGAGATTGAATGAGTGAAATTTATGCAACAAACTTTATTGACCACTGCCCCCAGAGGGGATTGTATGAAACATGTTTTACATAAGGACACTCAGTGATGGATGACTTATTGAGGGAAACTCCAGGCCTTTGCTTACTTGGTTCAGATATTTACTGAATGGTAACCATGTGCTAGGTGTGCTACTCTTTCATTTGAAGGTTGCAGAATCTGTAAAATATGGAGACACAGAGAGGGGCAGAGAAAACCCTTGTGGGGTTTTGGGTCTGCCTCAAGATGGAACAGCAAAGACCTCCTACTGCTGGTCAGCACTGATTTAGTATTAGGAGTCCTGGAACTTTGCCAAGTGCTTTCTGAGTCTCAGCTGACCCTCATGATCCCCCTCCGTAGTGGATATTAACAGTCCCCTTTTGGGGCGCCTGGGTGGCTCAGTCGGTTGAACGTCCGGCTTCAGCTCAGGTCATGATCTCGCGGTTCGTGGGTTCGAACCCCGCGTCAGGCTCTGTGCTGACAGCTAGCTCAGAGCCTGGAGCCTGTCTTCGGATTCTGTATCTCCCTCTCCCTGACCCTCCCCTGCTCACGCTGTCTCTGTCTATCTCAAAAATGAATAAATAAAAAACATTAAAAAAAAAACAACAGTCCCCTTTTCAGGTGAGGGAACTGAGGCTCATGGGAGGTTAAGAACCCATCCAAGTTAGTGGCTAGCAGAGCTGGGATTCAAACTAATTTCCAGCAGATTCTAGCCATGCTCTTCCTTTCTTGCCTCCCATGAGTGTTGAATCTTGAATCTTGAGTCCTTAGCTTCCAGCTAATACCCAGAGTCCATGCCTCAGTGCTCCAGTCAGGCTCCGGATTCTAGGGGAGGGTCTGAGGGGCCATCCATGCTGTGCTAGCACCATGATGCTCACACACAGTAGACAAGCTGTCTCACTCTTCCTTTGGAAAGAACTGTTGTGCACTCAGAAATCGCATGTGCCACGTGTTAGAACTGAACTCTCCCAAGAAGAATTTACCAAGTCCTTCCTGCAACTTGTAAGTAGATTATCAAGTCAATTTTAGCAGGTTACAACCAATGCTAAAAAAAAAAGAAGATATAAAAGTACACACCTGTTCATAAGGTTGGGTGTTGTTTCATGAGTTCTTGACTGCAGTTACTTATGTCCTAGATGCGTATGGGTCATGATGTAAAATGTATTTCTCACTGGAGCTCGCAGGCTTGAAAGTATTGCCCTGGAGGGAGGTTGGGCACTCCAGAGGGAGGCTTGCCATGTTTGCTGAGTCTCTGCTCAGGGGGGTGGGTTGAAGGAGACGGAACAGGTCTTGGCAGGTTGCTCTGCGGGGGTTGGCTGAGAACCCACTCTGAGCAGGGCTCACAGCAAACACAGCAAACAGAGATGCTGGAGAGGAGGCCCCTGCTGGTCCTCAAGCTTCTTCCTTTCTGGCCAGAGAACACTTTGCCCAACAAGACAGGAAGAGGTAACAGTTAACACCTAAAGAATAATAACTGACGAGTGCAGCGTAGCCATGGTTAAGAGACTGAACTCCAGAATAGCTGGCCCAGGTTTAAATCTTAGGCCAACTCACTGCTGATAGCTCCCTGACCAAGGTGGATCACCTTACCTCTCTGTGCTTCAGTTTTCTCATCTGTAAGGTGGGCACAGTAATGGTACACACTGGGTAGCGTTGTTGTGTGGTTCGAGTTAGTATTTGCAGAATGTTCAGATCGATGCCTGGCACAGGGCCACCTACATACCTACATTTATGTACTATATACCTAGTTTGTCATATGAGCTTTATTGGAGTGCTGAACAGAAGGCTTTACCGAGGCAAGGCTTGAAGCAGGCTTGAAGCTCACTCCATTTAATATTCTTTTCTCATCATGATCATCATAACTGCTCTTGGTCATCATAAATATATTCCAGACACCAAACAGAGCCCTGAAACCCAATGAAGTGGGGATCATTATGCCCATCTTACAGATGGGGAAATGAGTATTGAAAGAGGAGCCGTGCCAGGCCCCAGACCTAGGTTGGTCTGGCTCTGAAGCCTGTGCTCTTGAACCAGTGGACCTATTCTGTCCTTGGCCTTCCACCACCACTGCTTCCTTTGAATATGTGGCAGCTTAGGTCCTTTCCTGGTCCTGAGAAAGGGTAGCGTTCTCTCCACTGGGAAGAGAGAGGGTTGGAAGCCCGGTGGCCCTGTGGAGTGCCAAGGCCTGCCCTGAGAGGTGACTTGGTTCACTACTGAGGCCTGGTTTCCTGGTGGCTTCTGCAGCTGCTTGGCCTCCAGATGGCCTTGTCTCCTTGTGCTGAGGTGAGAGATGTGTCACAGCTCCCTCTCCCCCATGCCGGGCTCATCTTCTCTCAGTCTCAGGAGTAGAGGCCCTGACAGGACAGAGAGCCTGTGGCAAACACTGGCCCCTATTTGAAGTGCTGTGTTAAAGAGGCTTCCAAACAGGATGCACGGCCCAGCAGAGACTCATGCATTTTTAAACGCCCCCCTGCCTTCGGAAACTACTGGAATCATTAGGGCTCTTAGTCATCCGGTTCAGCACTGGGGAACTAAGGATCTTGGCTCAGTTCTCAGCAGGAGAAGTCCTTCTGCCTGGGAAAGGCAGAAGGGTAGTCTAGCCTGCCTCACCAGGGGAGCCCACCCTAGGACCCATGCTTCCTGGTGGGTGTGGACTGATTGGCAGTTGACTGATAGCAATAAGTGAGGACAGTGAGAATGGCTCTCAGCTATCGACCATTGATAGACTTGGACTTAGCACCCACTGGATGTCCAGGTGTCCCCCAAACACTGTGCACAAACATGAAGGAGGAGGCAGGGCTAGGCAAACACCCAACCCACAAGACAAAACCTGAATACTGTGGGAACTGGGGGAGAGGGGACTAGGGGAACTGTCTTGGTCTTGAAAACTTCCCACAGGAGAGGAAGCTTGGGTGAGGGTAACCAAGGGTTTGGAATTACTACACAGGCAGGTAGATCTGGGCATTGTCTTTACACATAACATTTACTCCTTCAGGAAGCAACCCCCAGCACTCCAACACCCATTCATTCATTCATTCATTCTTCAACAAATACTTCTTAACGTGCCGTTGTGACCCATGCCCTGGGTATACTGTGGGTGCACACTCTCGTTCTGGGCTCATGGTCTAGTGACGGACTCCAGCATTAAACAAATAAATCTGCAAGCATCTGTGAAATTAAACCTGTAGAGAGTCTGACAGAGGAAACTAACATGTTGTTTAGAGAAAGGCGAACAAGGGGGACCTCACTGAGACTCAGGCGTGCTGCATGCACCTGTCACAGCTATGCCCACCCATCAAGGCCAGGCAGAAGCCCATTGCCTTCATGACATCAGCCTCTTCTGTGAAAATTGTCTCCTGCCATTTCCCAGGCCTCTGCCATGCTCTGTCTTCCACTCCGGTGTCATATTCTACTTTTATTTAATTTCGGGCACTTGTCTTGTTTGCCACGCTTCATCTTCAGCTCCTGGAAGGAGAGGCTATGTTTTATTGGATGAGAACCCACTGTGAGAAGTCCCTCTGTGAGGGCTCTACAGGTAGATTGTTGTTGAATGAATGAATATGGGCTTCCATTCCCGTCCCCAGAGACGCCCTATGGGGATGCGTTAGGGCCCTGTGATGGGAGCACAGGCTCCATAGCCATCCTGCCTGGGTTCAGCTCAGCTGCTTACTGGCTGTGTGACCAGGTCAGGTGCCTTGACCTCCCTGTGCTGCTGGGGCCTCATCTGTAGAATGGGCCATGTTAGCAAGGTTGTAACGATGAAGAATGTTACTATCTGTGTGCTGGTTAGATTTGTCCTGGCCATGATCAGTGCTTTAGAAGTTAGTACTAGTGTTCCAGAAACATCCAACATCTCACAAAGTTCTCATAACCTCCTTGCAAAGCATTTATTATTTTTATTTTATAGCCCAGAAACCTGAGGTTTTGAGAGTTTGATTAACCTGCTGCAGTTTGCCTGGCAAATGAAATTTTAATACAAAACAAAACAAATGTAAAATGAGGCAAACCTGCAAATGCAGACTTTTGTCCTCTCTGACAGCGTGCTATTCGTCTAACTGGCTTAATTCTCAATGCTAGTTGGAGGCTGAGATGTAGATGTTCCAGAAGCCTTCTCTCCTGGCCAGGGACTAATGTGCTGTTCATGGATCGACTGGATATTTGAAATTAGATGCTATCCTTGGAAAGGACGAAGGAGGGAATACTTAACTTCTGGTGTGTGTGTGTGTGTGTGTGTGTGTGTGTGTGTGTGTGTCTGCTCCACCTGTCTCCAAGAATCAGACCCTTCTCTTATTTTTCAAGGGCCTTGAGGTGGGAGTTGCTTCCCTAAAATCTCATGATCTGTTGTGGCAGAAAACATGGCCTTGGCCCACCTATGAAACACTCGAAGGATTTCAAGTTCACACAGACTCCTTGTGAGCAGTCAGCCCTGGGTTGGCATGGGTTGGGGAGGCAAGGGAAGTGTTTGATTGGTTCTGAGTTTTCATTCTGTGGCCTCTGAGCTTGTGGAGTCCCCATCCCTTGGTCCGCTTTCTCTCCATCAACAATGACAAGCTATATCTACATTTCCTTTCTTGGCTCCCTTAAATGCTCCTTGGGCGCATAACTATGTCTGCCTCTTTTGAGCATAAACATCATGCCCCTTAGTTTTTCAAAAGGAGAGGGGTATAATTTGTGGCTAAAACCAGGGCACTCAGGCTGTGAAAATATCTACTGCTTAGTTGTTTCCATGTTGATTAGAGCAGGCATTTCCAGCTCAGACCTGGAGGGAAAGAAGCTCTTTGTCATTGAGAAGCTCTTTGCGAGTGTCTCTCAATGAGAAACAGGACCAGTGGAACCAGGATGGGGGAAAGCCAAGTCTCCTTAATTTATTCATTGACTTTTTTTTTAGGCTCAAAAATAATCTCATGCTTTTTGCCAAAACCAGCCCTGGGGCAGAAATCCAACAGAACATCGTAGCAATACTAATTAGATAATCTAATTTCCAAAGAGAGACCCCAGCTCAAGCCCCTACCAGCTAGCAGTGATGCAGAGGTGGCCACAGGATCAGAGAGTTGAGGTCCACTGTTCCCCTGAAGTTCTGTGGACATCCACCAAGGTTAGGGCTTGGCCACAATTTCATGGGTATGTGTGTGCATGACTCTCATATCTGTGATGGCAAGAAACACCCTGTTTGCAGGAAAGGTTGCTACACAGTGGGTGGGTTTGAAACAAACAAATTTATTCTTTCATAGTTTTGGAGTCCAGAAGTCCCAAATCAGGGATTTGTAGGGCCTTGCTGCCTCTGAAACCTGTAAAGTAGAATCTTCCCTGCCTCTCCCGAGCTTCTGGTGGTGGCCATCCATCCTTGGCGTTCTTTGGCTTGCAGCTGCAGCACATCAATTTCTGCCTCCACTGTCATTTGACCTTTTTCCTATCCTCACATGGTGTTCTCCTCCCTGGGTCTCTTTCTGCTCCACTTGTAAGGACACCAGTGATACTGGATTACTTGATTACATCTGCAAGGACCCTGTTTCCAAATAAAGTCACATTCGCAGGCACTGGGGGTTAGGAGGACTTAAACATATTGGTGGGGGGGGGGCACAATGCAACCCATTACAGGCATCTTGTGCTGATGCTGGGAAGATGGGTCAGGGTTTCTTGTACCAGTGTAAGCAAGTGAGCAGGTTGGGGTGTTCTTGGGAATCAGGTCCTTGGAATGAGGAGGAATCCTCAGGTGGAGGATTTATGCCTTGAAGGTCCTTTTATTCCCAGATCAGTGTTTCTCAGAGGGGCGACCCTAGACCGGCAGCATCAGCATCAGTTGAGGACTCGTGAGAAATGTAAATTCTTAGGCCCCATTCCAGACCTCCTAAAGCAGCGAATCTGGGGTAGGGGCCTGCAGTCTCTGCTTTAACAGGTCTTCCAGGTGATTCTGATGCACAATGAAGTCTGAGGACTGTTCTAAGTTCTTGCCTTTTGTCTTCACTGTCGTACTTTCTAATGGGGTTGCCCATGGACAGTGTTAAGTGTTTTGGATTAAAGTGGAAAGTTTTTGGGTCAAGTGAGTTCGGGAAGTACTGTATTGGTCTAAGCCAAGCAAGTTCCTTGACTAGTTCTGAGCTTTTGATATGCTTTATGCACTAGACCTTGAAAATTTCCAGGAAGGAGAACAGTAGCGTTTACAAATTTCTCTGGGAAAAGAATTATCCTCTCTTGAATGGAGTATCCCATTGGACTGGCGTTCTACAGAGCACACACTGGGAAACACTGATCTCTTCCACATATCAAGGCATTCAACACATTTTTATGAATCACCTTCTAGGAATCAGGCCCTGTGCTGGGGGAATACATCCATGAACAAGACATAGTTTCTCTCTCCATGGAACTTATGGTTGCATGCAGGAGCTGGCAAACTACAGGCTATGGGCCAAGTCTGGCCTGCCATCTGTTTCTGTATGGCCTGCGAGCTAAGAATGGTTTTTGCATTTTTTACATAGTTGAAGAAAATTTTAAATGAAGGATATTTTATTTATTTTAAATGCGAAATTATATGAAATTCAGATTTCCATGTCCATAAATAGAATTTCATGAGAACACAACCACTCTTATCTGTTTACATATTGTCTATGGCCACTTTTGCTCTATAATGACAGAGTTGAGTAGTTGCCATAGAGACCGCACCACGTATGGCCCACAAAGCCTAAAATATTTACTGTCTAATCCTTTGCAGGAACAGTTGGCCAACCCCTAGTTTAGTGAAGGAAAGAGGCTCTGAACAAATATTTGCAGGTGTCTTGAGTGTTACGGAGGACTACATAGAGATGGAAGTGGAGGGGGCGTTAGGGAAGGCTCTCTGGAGAAAGATCTTGAGGATGAGTAGAAATCCTAGAATATGACAGGGCAGAGAGGGTTGTTATAAGAAATAGTACCTGAAAATCCATGATTCAGAAAGGAGGACCACCCATTGAAGGAGTGGAAGTCCAGTATGGCTGGAACATAAGGACTGTGAGCCAAGAGTGGTTCCATATGTGACCAGATGCCAGGAAAAGGCCAGACATGCAAGAGCATCTCTGAAGGTCATGCTGAGGATTTCGAATGTTACCTTAAGAACAATGAGAATGAATTGAAGAGTTTAAGCACTGGAATGATATGAGTGATCTAAACTTTGTGAGGTCTCTCTGGCTTTGATGTGGGGACTGGATGGGGGACTGGAGTAAGAGTGGGCAGCGCTCAGATAATTATGAACCTTGCTTGTCCATCAGGGGAGAGAGAATGGGGCTGGAGGGAAGTGGATTTGGGATGTAATGTCTCTCTATGACATCTATGACATTTACCCTCCCTCCTGCAGTTTCTGTGCTCTCCTTGACAACCGAAAGAACCTGTCTCCTTGGTGCTGGGCCTGCCTCCTCTTAAAGTCTTTTTACTAATCAACATTGATTACTTGTTGCACACCTACTATATATATATCTGGCATGGTGCCAGAGATAGAATAAGAAAAAATATATATATAGTATATATACATACACACATTATCTATCTATCTATCTATACTCTTACTATAGAATATGTTCTTCAGATAATATATCTATATTCTATATCTCTAAGAATTAATAAGGTCAGGTTTCTGACCTCAAGATTCTTAGCTGGAGGAGTGATGGATGTATCCACAGTGTTTGTGGATATGAGTGACGGCTCATATCCAGGGGAGCAATTCTCTTAGGGAGCAGAGAGTAAGTGTTGAGTGAACACTCATGGCAGATACTAATTCTAATTAAGAGATCTGGAGAGGCTTCATGGTGGAGGTGGCATTTAAACTGAGTCTTGAAGAACTTGTAGGAACTGGGAAGGAGGTGAGGGGTAATGAATCCAACATGAGTGAAGTGATAGGTTTGTGATGGTATAAAGTGTATGCAGGGAAGGGCTGGGGGAGCAGTACAGGGTAGCAGAAGGCTCACTCTTTGTCTGATGGCCAGGGCCCTGCCTACGTCATCTCATGACCTTCTGAAGTAAATACAACTCATAAAACACATCCTTTCTCCCCATGACCTTGTCTATAGGCACAGCCTTTAACCTGAGCCAATAGCAACTGTTGTATCAACAAGTCCTCTTGAGGGGTTCTAGCTCATCCCTCCTATGGGTATTTCTGATTGCCTTTGACCTCTGCTTCAACTGCTTTCTTCTGGCTGGTGCTGGCCCCTGGCTGTGCCCCAAGACCAGAGGCTTTCAATGAAGTTTGCTTGATTCTTGGTTCTGTTGTCCAAGGCTGTGACACAGAGTCATTTGTAATCTGCTCTTCTGTCCTTTGCCAAAAGATACTTAATAAATGTGGATGATGATGATGGGTCCCTTAAGAACAGTTTGGGTGATTTATTTTTAAAGTCTTTTAAAAATAGTGAAATAAATATACAGAGAAGTATAGAAACATAAAAGTACAAAACAGTGAATAATCATGACAAAATAGTTATAATCAACTTGGTCAAGAAATAGAATACTGCTAAGTATCCCCAGAAGCTTCTCTATGTGTCCCTTCTCCTTGGCCAGCTTCTCACCTTTGATGTCTCAATGCTAAGAAATACTAACAGCTATCTCTGTTAGGCTTCTGGTCAGAAAAGCAGCTGTAGAAAGAGAAGAAAAACAGAGACTTGGGATTCAGACAACAATCCGACCTTCCTCCCAGAGCTGCCCACACATGGGAGGTCCCATCTCCAGAAGTTCTAGGGGCTGGACTGACAATTACTATGGAAATGTGGGGCTCGCAGGGTGCCTGGTCATGTGATGACCACAGCGCTCAGGCAGGGACCCCTGTCCTCATTACAGTGGTTAGATCTTTACAGTAACGGACTTGTGAGATTTAAAAGAAGCCTCCCTCTTGTGTTATCTTCGTCCCCACCTGGTATGGCCCTCCCGAGCATGGTAGATGAAGCACTAATGGAAGGAAAGCATGTTTCTTTTTGTCCAACAGAGATTGTGGGTCCTCAGGGGAGAATGTGCAGAACTAACAACAGTTCGGTAGTAATTCATTAGCAAACTTGACATTCAGGTTATGGACATTTTTGCCAACTGCATTTTCTAACAATTGTCTTGGGCCCCCCTCTGGTTACAGTCTGTATTTGTAGAAGAAGGCTAGTCTGAACAGGCAAGAGGGGAAAAACAATTTCCATCTGAAGAGAAGGCTGAATGGCTTTGCCCTCTCCACCAAGAGAAAGGTGTGTGCCTTTTGAGATTTCAGTTGTTGAATTACCTTCCCCATTAGCTCCTCAATATTTATACTGGGTGCATTGCAACCAGACTTGCAAATTAAGAACACTGGGGTCGGGGGAAGGGAGGGATGCTGTGGGGAGGGAGCCCCCGTGCATGCAAGTGTGTGAGCAAGACCTTTCGGCTTCCTGTTCACTTGTTTCCTATATCTAATTTAATCTTTGGGCTGGACCTGCCACTTTCTCAAGTGTGCCCTGCTGACCGAGGTCTGGAGACAGGGAAAGGGTGTGGGTGCCCCTGGGGGTAGTGAGCCGCTGCGTCCAGACACTCGGTGTGCTCTGTCTGGGTGGAAAACCTCATCTGAAGCCAGACTGAATCACACCAGTTTCTAAGACATTCCTCAACCATGTTAGGCAAAAGAGTCCCCCGCTGACAAGCTGGGGTAGAAGGAAACCTGATATAATTTTGGAAAAACCTTCTTTGAGAAAGAAGGTTCTCACAGCTGCTGAGCCTCTGCCCGCCGTCCAGGGTTGGAGGGGTCCCAGGCCACAGGGAGGAAGGAGATTGATGGGCCTAGGGGTGCCAAGTAGAGAGCTGAGGCTTTGCTGTGCTGGGGTGCTCACCATTCCTAACTCCCATCAGGGATCGAGGAGAAATAGTCATCTGAACTGGTTAGAAATAGAAGTCCCCTCGCTTTTCCCCCAGCTGTTGAGTTATTACTATTATTTCACATTAGCAGCCGGTCCAGACTCTCTTGTATTTGGCTGCCGTGTTGGAAACCTAGATCCAGACTAGGGTTGTGGGAACTCAGGAGCATAGGAGGCTGAGGTTTCGGAGTCCAGCCTAGCTTCCTGAGGTGGGTGTGGAATCAAAGCATGAGGTGACAGGCAGCTGTGCGGAGCCCTGGACATCTGAGCCCGGGCAGCCCCGCTGGGCAGCCGATTACATCGCTAGGTCCCGAGTGCATGGTGTGCCTGGTAACCTGGCCATCTTTCTGTCTCCCGAGGCCTCTCTGACCTGCTCCGCCTTGGTTTCCTGATTGGGGGTCATGCTACCCCCAATTGGGAAAGGCAGTGGGGGCGGGGGGGGGGAACATAGTTGGGACTGCTCTTTTGACCTGAAGCCAAACCCCATCCCAAGTTTAGCAGATGGAAGAGGCAGAAAGATGTTTAGTTGGTGAGAGGTCCATAGACACGTACTGGATTAGCTCCTAAATCATGGTGGAAATTTTCCTGGAATGGGACAAATCCTTTTGTAAACAAGAACATTCATCTTTTTTTGACTGACGTGCCTGGTGAGGCGAGTGCCTCTCCAGAAGCCCCATGACATCTGATCTTGTTTGGGATTTGGTGTTTGTGTTTGAAAATGTAGCTGCCCTGTGGAACGGTGATTCTGGGGCCAGCACTCAGTGCCGGCCTCAAGTTGGGGAAACCAGCCTGATTTAGCCAGGATGTCAGTGGTGCATAGCAAAGGGCTTGCTTTTCCAGTACCTGCTAAGCAGCGTTTTAATTTACTCAATCGGTTACACATCTATTCATCGCTTGCTGTATGCCAAACACTCGCCTTGACTTCAAGTTGCTTTTGGGCTAACGGGGGCAATGGGACGTGCATGGATAAAAAGACAACTATGGTACCCAGCCTGTGTCTGTCCAGTGACAAGTGAGAGGAACAGATAGTGCACCCCGTATTTGGGACAGGGGGAGCTGTGGGGGCTGTAGCCAGGGAGAGGACTTCACTGGGCTCCTGGATTTGATTGACGGGGATGAAGCCGGCTGGAGAGCAAGGGACTAGTCATCCCAGGAGTGGGAAGAGCTAGCACAGAGGTTGGTGCTAAGGAGGACCAAGTCCTATCAGCGAAATCCAGTGAGAAAGCAAACTTAGTAAGCAGTAGGAAGGCCAGACAAGCCTGAAGAGCAGGCCTTGAGGGGCTTGAGTTCTGTGCAGCAGGCAGAGGAGACTGGGGAGGATTTTGAGATTCCAGAAAATATGAACAGAGGGAAAACAAAACACCAGAAAACCAAACCCAGAATTTGTCCAATAATTCTTCCAGCACATCATTAAGTACCTTCTGTGTGCCAGGCAGGTCCCAGGCTCTGAGGATGTGTGAACAAGTCGAGCCAAGACCCCGGCCTCCAGGAGCTCATGCTGTGGCAGAGGCTGATGGAGAGTGAGCCCACTTGTGCACAATGTTAGGTAGCGGCAGGTGTGAGGAGGAAAAGTCGGGCACACTAACGGGAGGGAAGTGGTCTGTCGCATTCGGGGCATTGGACTGTCACTTGGAGTGTTCACAAGTTTTTCACTTTGTCACCTCATGTTGCTTCTGTCTGTTGACTTGGAGAACAGTGTTCAGCCACACGCAGCTCCTCCTACCTGTAGTCTGCTGGTAAACTCCTTCTCCTCACTTGGCCCCGGCATGACGATGTGGGGCCCTGGCTACAGTTGCACTGCTGATTTTGTGCACTTCCTCCTATAGAGGAGTGAGGCCGTCAGAAGCTGGCAGTGAGGCTGGGAGCTCAGGACCCTTCGGTATGGTTCTGAACTCTGAAAGAAGTCGCATTCCCTTCTCTCCTGCTCTTGTGACCAACTGGCAGTGGCTGAGCTGAGGGACCTTGTTTCTATCCCTTGGCCCCTACCTTTCCTGGCCTGGAGGCTGTCCCTGATGGGCATGACAGACGCACCCTAGGTTCCAGGTAGGGGGCCATGGCCATTATTAGCAGGGCCTCTCTGGGCCTCAGCTTCCCTTCTGTAGAATGAGGAGAAGGTGAGTTGTTCCTAGACTTTCCATGGGATACTCAATTAAACTTAAAAACATAGAGACTATCTCACAGGGTTGCCAAGTTTTTATTTTGAGAAGCAGGGACATAAAAAAGAAACTGTCAGATGCCAGCTCTACCATCATTGTCATTTCATTAAAAGGGCATATTAATACCCAACAAAGGAGTGATGACATAATGTCAAAGAAAAGGACACTTCTTCCCTGGAGAGGAATGCTGGCCGTCCTTCACTGACATACATCATTACATTGTGCTGTTGCTTTTCATTTTCAAACTCCCTCCTGGAGCAGCACTGCCTTGGGCCCAACATGTGGGGACCTTGGGACCAGAAGACCTGTGAGCCAACCTCCCAGCATCCTTAGCTGTGGAGAGTGAGACCCCACACGGTCCAGATCCTTTTCCTGATCCACGGGTGGTGATGGGCTCCCTTCCTTCTCCCCTCTCAACCCTCTGCTGTTTCCCTTGAATCTGTAACTCCTCTGTGGAAGTGGGGACGTTCCAAATGGTCTCAGGCTGCTTTTCAGAATTCGGGTGAAGGCGAGAGAGAGGAAGAGTCCATGGCCTCACTGATCAGCTCAACCGGTCCCTCCAACTTCTAAAGTCCTTGTCTTTGGGAAGCGTTTATTTGTTCCTCAACCATGTCCACCTCCCTGTTTTGATTCACTTGCCTTCCCCTCCCCACCCACCCCCCAACTAACTTTAGTCATACATGTTAACTTGACTGTCATCTGGAGATTTCTGCCTTCTTTTATGAAAATGAGGGTTTTGGATTACCTGTGGGTCTTAGTTATGCATTTCCAGTCTGTCTTGACCAGAAACTGGATTTGGCTTCCACTTTGGTGAAGTGAACAGGAATGAGGTTTGCGGTTTGGAAAATATGGATTCACATCCTGATCAGCTCTATTAGCTGTGGTACCTTGAACAGGTTGTTTCTAAGGCCATACAAGTGAATGGTCTGGCACTTAGCTAATAATAATAACTGCTGTTTACTGAGCCCTCACCAACTGCTTTGCATTTATCGTGATGGCTGAGCCTTACAGGTATTCCCTGAGGAAGGTGTTTGTAAGCCTGTTTTTCCAACGAGGAAACGGAGGCTAGGATGAGGTTC
The DNA here is from genome assembly GCA_028646485.1 of Cryptoprocta ferox. Classification (NCBI taxonomy): domain Eukaryota; kingdom Metazoa; phylum Chordata; class Mammalia; order Carnivora; family Eupleridae; genus Cryptoprocta; species Cryptoprocta ferox. The sequence goes on along the minus strand of CM053561.1, from coordinate 34,729,468 downwards.
CGGGTTGCACTGTTGGTAAGAGGGGAAGGCTGGAGTCAGACTCGGGCTCTCAGACAACAACACTCGTGCTTCTACACTTCTCATGCTGTCTCTCAGCCACGTGGTGTTCTACGTAGTCTCTTACATGAGCAGGCTGTGGGGGCGCCTGGGTGGCTCGGTTGGTTAAGTGTCCGACTTCTGCTCAGGTCATGATCTCGCGGTTCGTGGGTTCGAGCCCCACATCGGGCTCTGTGCTGACAGCTCAGAGCCTGGAGCCTGCTTCTGATTCTGTGTCTCCCTCTCCCTCTGCCCCTCCCCCACTGGCACTCTGTCTCTCTCTCAAAAATAAATAAACATTAAAAAACATTTTTGAATAGGCTGTGTTTCTTGAAAAGGCCCTCCTCCTTCCACGACTGTAGACTCTTCCTTTCTGAAGGGAGGAAATCAGACTGCACGAGTTCTGAAGTTACTTGCAACCTTGACCTCTATAACTCTGAGATTCATTTCATTAAAAAAATTTTTTTGAAGGGTTCGAGTACTCTCCTTGAAGCAAGAAGTCATGTTTGATTGCCTTTCCATAAAGTGCAAAATTTTTCCTACAAAAAAAGGGATTTATACTGAGCTCATGGTCCTCACTGGGATTTGTAAGGTCATCGTGTTAGCCTCAGACCTTTCAGAGAGCCTCAGTTTCTTATTTTCTTTCTTCCTTTTTTTTTTTTTAAACATTTATTTGTTTTTGAGAGACACAGAGAGACAGAGCAGGAGCGGGGGAGAGGCAGAGAGGGAGACACAGAATCCGAAGCAGGCTCCAGCGTCTGAGCTGTCAGCACAGAGCCCGATGCGGGGCTCAAACCCACAAACCATGAGATCACGACTGAGCCGAAGTTGGACGCTTAACAGGCTGAGCCACCCAGGTGCCCCTCAGTTTCTCATTTTCAAAATGGGGCTAATAGTGTCTAACTTACAATCGTGTTAACAGGATTAACTAAGACACTACATTCAGAACCTTTATTATTAATCCTTCTGAACTTCTAACCCTGCTCCAGACTTGCCGGGTGTGATTACAAATTATTCCTTAACTAAAAAACATGTAATTTTTGTCTTCCAACTGGGTCCCTGTGACAGTTTTCTTGTCTGGGTGGCTCATGAGCCATTCTCCCAGGTCAGGGGCTGCCTTGCAGACTAGAAGTCGGCTGCCATGTCTTTGCAGGTGGATGCACTGACTTGGGCCCAGCCTGGGTCAGTCTGGCTGAGGGATCAGAGCTGGGGTCTCTGCTAACACAGTTCCAAGACTCTGAGGTTCCCGTAGTGAACTCTGGGCTATCATGTATGTTCACATTTTGTTAAACTAATTGAAGGAGAAGGAGATCATTAGTTTGCATGGATGGCATTGTGGCTGAGATGTATACACCCATCGAAAAAGTTAGGGGTTAACTTACTGATTTTTAAGCAGCAAGCATGGCCATTTGAGAACACATCGCCCCACGGGACATTATGTCTAATGGGTCCTTCTGTTTCCAGGTTGGAACCCCCTTCTCTGGGCCATTTCTCCCAACTCCCTATCCATATACGGCATGACCAGATTTAGATGTCTGAGCTGCAAAATTTTGTTAGTTAGAAGCCGTTGGGTCTAAGATGATTGTTTCAGTAGTAGTAATAAACAGCATTTTATGAGAAGATCCCATCCTTTCTTTGTACATTTTGCCTATCCTGAGGCAACAAGAAATAGAAAAAAAACATGGCCTTTAGCCTTAGAATAGACTGGATTTAAATTTCCTTGCCGACACTTAGGAGATGAGTGATCTTGGAAATTACTCAATGTCTCTAAGTCTCATGACGTTCCTACCTTGCAGGCTTATTGTGAGGATTAAATAAGACGGTGTAAAACTGCCAGTGGAGAACAGGGCCTGTAGATGCGGCAGGGAACCGAGGACTTCCCGAGAGCCAGCTGAGCCCCCTCAGTGCTCCGGAGACGGGCCAGCATTACGGTGTTTGTTCGTGTTCGCCTGACAGGAGCCAGAAAGGGCCCCAGGCTTCCCCAGCACTTCATATTCAGGGACACTTGCAAGTGAGGGGCTTACAATTCAGGCCTCAAGGGCAGGCAGTTTGCAAGACAGACAGAGCCTCTGGGAGCATTTACACAGCCCCTTTGAATTCGAGACAAAGAAACCTGAGGCACAAAGATGGTAAGTGCCTTGTTAAAGGTCACCTAGCCTTTTTCTTCTGTCACCTTTTTCTCCCACAAAGACCTATGAAGAGCAGTTAGTCACACATAGCCCAGGGGGCTCCTAGGAGTGGGAAACTGGACAGTGCACCTGGGAAGCAGTAGCTCAAAATGCCTGTGATGATCAAGTGTCTTATGATGAGCGGAGAGACCCAGTACACTTGGATGGTTTTCTGAATCCCAGAGCACTTGGCTTTGTCCGGGCTTCTTTTTAAGCTCCTGTGGCCTGCGTCTGAGGGCATTGTAGGTCTTCCCTGGAGGTGCGGCCTGCTGTTAGCAAGGGTAATAGCTGCTGGGTAGGCTCATGTGACCTGCTTGTGGGTCCTCCTGCACCTGTGGGGTTCCGGGGGATGGATGGGGAGGCTGTGAGGTGCGAGGGATGCTCTGACCTGCGAGGGAGGGGTGCCATCATTGAAACTTCTCTGGGAGAGACACCAGTCCCGCTGCTTCTCACGCCAGCTCCAGCCTGGATCCTCCTCTGCCCTGTTCCCCCACCCCTACATGTCAGGGCTATCCCTTTCTCCTTTTCCTTTCTCTGCAGAGCTCTCACCATGGACATCCCAGCTGGTGGTGCCCACATTATGCTTTATTTGCCTGAGCTGCTTTAGGTAATCGGCCTAATCCCTAATACGTAGGATTATCAGTACCTGAGAGAATCCAGTGCTGGGCCACACACCCAGGATGTGAAGGAAGCCCCTGGAGGGATTTCCTTTGGAGCTGTTTGGAACAAGCAGGGGTGTCTGGAGGAACATTCCCCAGCATTTAGGGCTGAGGCAGAGGAGCCAGGGCCGTAGCCTGCATGGAGGTATGGCTAGCCCCGTGGGTTTACAGATATTGAAGTTCAAGCATTTCTGGGTCTCAGGCCAAACTATGCCCCAGAATGTCATAATCATGGCCACAAAATAAAGCATCTTTTAAAAGGTAAAATGGGCCTGTGGATTTTGACTCAGTGGATTTTAAACATTTTTTCCCCACAGAAAACCACTTCATTCAGACCCAGTCTAGCATGGGACCTTACTTGGTGAAAACAGCTCAGTGCAGAGATGCTTGGATTTTTATGGGGGCCGTGGCCTTGCCTCCTCTACCCGCCTTTGCTAACCTTCTAAGGCGTCTCACAGAATACACGATGCTGGGCCCCAGGGAATAGAAAACGATGGGCTTAATTCACTTGAGGGCTCTGCTCAGAGAGGTTGGGTGGCTGGCCAAGGCCATACAGCCTACTCCTGGCAAAGCTGGGGCTAGAATGCCGGCTTCCTAACTTGCAGCCCAGAGCTCTTCGCCCGCCACCATTCCTCTAGCAAGAGCGAAAGACTCCTGTTTTGTGCTCGGCTGAGGGCAGCTGTATGCAGGGCTGCTGGGTCACTTTTGAGGACAAGAGGGTGAGGAGAGGTGGGGAGCTGCCACTGGAGAGGGGGTGAGGGTTGGGGTTCTAGGAGGATGAAAGGGATAGTTCAGGAACAGAATCCTTCAATACAGGCTCTGGGAAATGAGTTTCTGATGGTGGCCAGGGCAATGCGAGGAAGAGTGGGACTCAGAGTGAGACCCAAGGAGAGGACTGAGGGAGGTTTTTGGATCCTTCCTTCCCCCACAGCCCTGTGGAAGTTGAACATCCATGAAATAGCCTGTGGCACAGGCACTGGGCAGGGGGTGCCGCCGTGGGACTTGGAGGGATGGGGCTTGCTCCCGCCCCTGCTGTGTCCCCCAAGGGACGAGGGGGGGCAGTTCCCTGCCAGAGCCCCACCCCAGAGGTACTTTAGGCCTGGCAGGACTCCTTGAGGATTTGCCTGCTGAGGCCCTCCAATGATGCAGGAGCACCTGGGAAGCTCTATCTCCACCTCCAGCCACATCGGCATAGGGCACCTCAGTGCTTAGGAGGAGGACATCATGGCCTGTCAGCTTGGCCATGTTCATTTCCGATTGGATGCATCACTCCGTGAAGGGTGATTTATGGCTCCAAGCTGGTTCTTGGCCAAGAAAGGAACCATGTTTCTCTGTCCTTGATTTCACCACCCTCTCAAGGCATGGGGACCTTGAAGAAGGGTCTCTGCAGTACACGCAGTACCCGGAAGTGGGGTGAATTGAGTGCTTAGAATGGTAATAAACCTTTCACGGGCACTTTGCAATAGTCCATAAACCTTCTGCACACATTATTCCATTTGCTCCTCACGCTCTCCTTGAAGGACGTCAGGACAGGTACTCGCCTCTTTGTGGTGTCAGACAGCTGGGTTACAATTCTGGCTGTGTCTTCCTGGGCCAGCCGCTCATCCCCTCCTCTGCAGCGAGCGCATTCCTGCCTGCGCCTTAGAGTTACTGCAGTGGCGCTCAGCGGCAGTGGCCCGTGTTCATGTAGTTACCGCTCATTAGTAATACTACCTGCTCAAATGCTGTGCAGGCCTGGAGCCGACTTCCCATTTGCTGCAGCTCTCCTTCTTCCCTCCCTCTTTCCTTCCTTCCTTCACCCTTCGCTCCCATCTCTCACCTAGATGGAGCAGGTGCTTACTCAGAGCTCACGATGCTCCACCGTTGAGGACAGGGCAGTGGACAAAAGAAATGTGACGTCTTTCCCTTGCAGAGCTAAATAGACCATAAAGGATGATGGAAGTCAGCAGACTAGCGGATAGTGTATAAATGCTCTGAGGAGGAATAGAGAAAGCATGGGGGTGGTCAGGGTGGGGAAGGTGTCCTTTTCAGTAATTCCCTCTTGGTAATAAGGTGACAAGGACCTGAGAATGGCAAGGGAAGCAGCTATCTGGGCCAGGGGGAGCAGCCTGGAACATTCTGGCAGCACGAGGAGGCTGACTGGGCTGGAGGGAGTGAGTGAGTGGGAGACTCGGAGGGTGGCGGCAGGCGCGGACAGATTGGGTGCGTTGGACTGTGTTAGGCTGTGACTTATCCTCCAAGTGGGACGAGGAGCCACAGGAGGGTGTCGGCACAGCTGCAACATGATCTGACTTACATTTTTAAGAGTAGTTTTCCTCCCAGATGATCACCGTTTAAGCAACTTCCCAGATCTGGGATGAGAACCCGGTGTCCAAAGAACCCAGATGAAATCAAGCTCGATACAGACATGGGGCTGCTGGGGCAGTCCCCACGGGGGCAGGGAGGGAACTCCGGAGTCCTCCCAGCGGCTGACCCCCATCCCTTCTGTAGTCACGCAGCAGCTGCAGTGCCCTTGGTGGCCTGACCTGGCTCCGCCTGACAGGTGTGGCACGAGTGTACCCGGGGTGAGTGAGCCCAGCCAGGCTGGAGCAGGTGTGGCTCGGCTCGCAGGAGGGTGTGGCCAGCACAGTGGGCCACCTGGCAGGACCTGGCAATTCCAACATCCTGTTGGGGCTCAGGGAGATAATGGCTGGGTGGGGATCTGACAGCTGAGCCATGGGCTCTGTGAGGCCTGGCTTTGGGGTCTGGAACCCCTTTCTCCAGAGCAGCATTGCTTTCTGCCCAGGACCAGAGGACAGCAATGCCATCGTTGCCCACCCTTAATAAGGCACTCGGTGCTTTCAGAAAGTACTGTGCTCCACCTTCCCAGATTGCAAGGCAGCACTCATTGCCGTTTATAGAAGAGGCTCTTTGGAATGAACTGACTTGTCCAAGGCCATCCGGGAAAGCTGGACTTGGATTTGAGTATGTCGATCCTCAGAATTCTTCCTACCACACCACAAACCCAACGTTTGCAGTATACTGGGTCCAATTCAGGAAGGATGAGAGACAGAGAGAGGACCTGGATTTGAGAACTGGGGGCTGTGGGGTCCTGGGATTAGCATAGGCTTGCTCTCCAGCGAGGGGCCAGCGCCGCTTCCATTTCTAGGGAATGCCATCTTTGATCTTATGATTCAGAAGCAATGCCTAAATATTCAACAGATGTGTGCTCTGTACAGCGAGCACCAGGTGACTGTGGTCTGGTCAGGCCCCTGACTGCAGGTGACACGGGATGCGTGAGGCCCTCTGTGGCCACTGAGGGGAACACTGCTAGAAGGAATAGGGAGAAGGCACAGAAGGGGTGAGGCCCGTGAGAGGCTGTCTGTGTGAGCAGGCAGGAGGAGGGGACTGCTGACCACTGTGGCCTCCAGTATACCCCCAGACTCCTGTACCTGCACTCTTGCCCTGCGCCCCTCTCCGTCCTCTGGGCTGGACACTGAGTTAGATGTGGTCCTGTATTGTCTGCAGGAAGCAGCGTGGCTCATTTTACATAAGACTCTGGTGGAGAGAGAGGGCAGGGCTGGAGGGAAGAGTGGCCTCCAAAGCAAGACTGAACCCCTTTCTCACGGGGTTGACTGTGGCTGGATCTGCATCTTCCAGGACATGCCTGTAGGCCCTAGCCAGTCTCAGTCTTTCCCTGCTCCTTCCTCATCCGTGTTCCTTTTTTCCCCCACAAGGCATCCTTCTCTCCATTTCGGAAAATCTCTGGTGTCCTATCTGAGGCTGGGGTAGCTGGAGCCTGTAACTTGTGGGGTCTCTCTCTCTCTCTCTCTCTCTCTCTCTCTCTCACACACACACACACACACACACACACACAGAGGATGAGTGGGGATCAGGGCCAGATCGCTCCTGATGCTGGGGGAAGCCTGCCTGACCCTGCTCAGGTGTCTTCCCTGCAGGATAGCTGGGTCCTTCTCTGCAGTGGGAAGTGGAAGGTTTGATGGATGCCCACTTTGCCATTCAGAACAAGGTGCTGCTCCACCCCCCACTCCACTCCAGCAATGTCCTGGGGGCTTAGGAGACAGAGCGATGTCCCTGGGACCCAAGGGGCAGCCTCGGTCTGGCCCTCAGTCTCCTCATCTCAAAGGGGAGGTTGATCTGATGGAGTTCAGAATCAGAAGGGATCTAAGAATCTAAGAGGTCAGTGGTCCAGGGCTCACTCTGTGTAGGAATCCCTGCACCTGCTGCCCTGGGGGGGATGCCACACAGCTCCTGCCGGAAGCCCTCCAGAAGCCATGCTGCCTTCCTTCCCAGGGGCCCATCACCTTATTGAATAGTCATAGCTGTTAGAACCTCCACGCGTTTATTCTCCATTCTCTAATTATTTGTTAAGGTTCCTCTCTGGGTCAGCGTCCTAGTGTTATCAGGGTCCCTCTAAGGGCCACCAAGCCATGAAGTGGTGCAGTTTTAACTGAATATCCTTGGAGGCGGCCAGTCCCTTCCATGGGTGCTGTCTGGGCAACTCTAACTGCTGGGCACCATGCCACATGCTGTGTGTTGTCTGTCTCACGTAAGTTTCGCTACCGCCTTGATGGGGCCGGTGTGCCTGTCCCCATTTTATATGGAGGAGGTGAGGCTCATGAGTTACCATGCCCATGGTAGCCAGCTTGAAAGTAGCAGAGTGAGCTGATCAAGGTCTCTGAAGCTCTATGTGTTCTTCTGAGAAATACCTACTCTCAGTTTCCCTGTCTGTAAAATGGGTGTGATTCCACCTGCATGTTGGATTTATTATAAGCCCTAAGCAAATCATATATGGAAAGCACTGAATTTTTAGTTGCTGGTACCCAGTTCTGGCTTGATAAATGGTGGCCAGCCACTATGATACTGGCACTGTCCCTTACCCTTCCTTCCCTGCTGTGAGTCTCTACAAGGATACAGCCTCCTCCCTGGGCATCTACTCTCTTTTCTCCAGAGCATGGGGTTGTTTGTACCTGCTCCCAGCGAGGAATGCTTTGGCCAGAGGAAGGTCAGAGGTAGAGGGGACCTTTCCCCCAGGCCATGCATGGCTAACCTGGCCGGCTGGCATCAGGCTCTGCAGAGCTCTGGCCTCCTCACTGCCCTCGCCCTGCCTCCCACATGTGGTAATTAAGCCCACAGCATCTAGCGTGAGCAAATAATAACAAGGGCATTATCTTTCTTTAGTGTCTGTTTGTCCTTGCCTATCATAAAGTAATTAAAATAATGAATGCCTTGTAACACAATAGTTAAGAGGGCTGGCAAAAGGGCATCATCTGCAATATACCTCTTGTGCTCTGAATTATTGATGTGTTGAAACCACTGTGACTGGGGAAGACTCTGTGCCTCCCGGGCTTTTTCCTGCTCTTTCTCTCCGCCAAGGTCTGAAGGTCTGCTGGGGTGGCTGTGGGCTCCAGGCTGAGAAGCAGCCTGCAGCCATGGACCAGCTTTGACACATCACTGGGGGGTGCTGCTCAGAGGGAGACACAAGAGCCTCTGATTGGAGGGCTTTGCCGCGTCCCAACCTCTCCCTTGTCCACCCACATTCTCTAGTTCTGAAAGAAGCAGGTGGTTTGGTCCTGGGTGAAGGGGGAGGCTGGGAAAGAGCTGGGGGTTAAGATCCGTGTCCCATTTCAGATCAGGGCAGGGATGACTAAGCCGTGCCAGCATGATTAGGAAACAGTGGTTCTCAAAGTGGGATTCCCAGACTGGCAGCGTCAGCATTCTCTGGGAACTTGTTAGAAATACAGGTCCAGGGGTGCCTGGGTGGCTCAGTCGGTTAAGCGTCCGGTTTCAGCTCAGGTCATGATCTCACGGTTCTTGGGTTCAAGCCCCGTATCGGGCTCTGTGCTGACAGCTAGCTCAGAGCCTGGAGCCTGCTTCAGATTCTGTATCTCCCTCTCGCTCAGACCCTCCCTTGCTCGCGCTGTCTCTCTCTGTCTCTCAAAAATAAATAAAAAAACATTAAAATTTAAAAAAAGAAATACAGGTCCAACACAGTTTTAACAAAGTCCTCCAGGTGGTTCTGATGCTCACTTGAACTTGAGAAGCACTGCTTTAGAGTGTCATGGCTCAGGGAGTGGTAGTACTAATTACCTGAAAGTGCGTTGTGTGCTTTTGGGCACTGTTTAATCCTGCCAACGCCTATGGGGCAGGCCATATTGTCCCCATCTTACGGGGGAGGTCCCTGGGGGGCAGGAGAGCTGAATCTACACCTTCAGTTACTAAGGCTCCTAGTAAAGGCCCTTTGGGTCAGGACCATTGTCATTTCCAGGACACCCACTTGGGCAGAATCTCCGCATAGTCAAGATATAGAGTCCTAACAGGCCACTGAGATTGGCTTGGGCAGGAGACTCCACAGATGTCATTAAGTGACCCCAAATATGCTCACTCTGTGGCTCCCCCACCACAGCCTCCTTAGACAATTCCAGCTCCCTGGGCCTAATACAGTTGGAAATACAACATGAGCACCCAGTGCTACTGATGTTCCTTGTGGCTTCCTGCTTCCCTGAGCCACGGGAGGCTAGAAGGGGAGGACCCTGTTTCAGGAGCAGCTTCCTGCCTGCCTGCTAGTCCCCAAGAGGAAGACTCATCCTGTGTGCTTAGCTCTCCTTTCCTCACTCTGCCCCATCCCCACTCACTGCAGACAAAGGTTTTCACCTCTGCCTCGGTTTCTCTCCTGTGCTCCAGCTCACAATGCCCCCAGTGCCTGTTTGCCTTGAAAATTAATTCTGTTTTTAAAATTTTTATAAAAGTTTATTTTGAGAGAGAGAATGAGAGAGAGAGAGAGAGAGAGAGTAGTGAGGAGGGGCAGAGAGAGAAGGAGAGGGAGGGAGAGAGAGAGAATCCCAAATTCGCAGAGCCCAACTTCGGGCTCGAACTCACTGTCTGTGAGATCATAACCAGAGCCAAAACGAAGAGTCAGATGCTTCACTGACTGAGCCACCCAGGCGCCTCTTGAAAATTAATTCTAAGGTTTTAAATGGTGAATATAATTTGCTGGCATCTTTTTATACATCTGTACCTGCAGATATAATCTCAGTGTGTATTTGAGCAGGGGGGCCCATTTACATTTAAATTTTATATAATGAATATGTGTTTAGTATAACTGTGTGCTGTGTAAAAAATGTGTTGTTTATTTGAAATTCACATTTCTCTGGGTGTCCTGTATTTTGTTTGGTAGTCCTAAGCACTTTGTGAAGGGCTGGTTCTCATAACACTTTTTATTTATTCATTTGTGTTTATAGAGACACCTATACGCAAGGCACGCTTTTAGGCACTCAGAGTACAGCAGTTGGTAGGGGAGGCAGACTGTAAGTAAAAAATAAAACCAAAAGGTGGTGCTGTTGGAAGGCAGAGTTGGAATTAAAATTTTTTTTTAATGTTTATTTTTGAAGGAGAGAGAGCGAGCGAGCCAGCAGGGGGAGGGGCAGAGAGAGAGGGAGACACAGAATCTAAGGCAGGCTCCAGGCTCTGAGCTCTCAGCACAGAGCCTGACGTGGGGCTTGAACTCACAGACTGGGGGATCATAACCTGGGCCAAAGTTGAACGCTTAACTGACTGAGCCACCCAGGTAGAGTTGGAATTTTCAAAGGGTAGCCAAAGAAGATTTCACTGAAAGATAGTATTTGTGGGATGTGAGGGAGTCTGTGACCTTCTGTGGGAGAAAAATGTTTTAGGCAAAGGGCACATTGTGTACAAAAGTGTGCAATTTAGGGCCCCATGTGGGGCTCAGTTATCTGAAGAGGTCAACGTCGTCTCCTCAAGCATGTTTTTAGCCATGAAGGGAAATTTATTCTCTTTTGTAATTAAAAAGGTCTGGGGATGCCTGGGTGGCTCAGTCAGTTGAACGTCTGACTTTGGCTTAGGTCATGATCTCATGGTTCGTGAGTTCGAGCTCCACATCGGGTTCACTGCTGTGAGGGAGGGAGTCTGCTTTGGATCCTCTGTCTACCCCCCTGCCCTTCTCCCACTTGTGCTCTCTCAAAAATAAATAAAACACTTAAAAAAGTTATTAAAAAAGTTCTGGTGTGGATTTCAGGTACAGGTGGATTTAGGTGTTCAAATGATGACACCAGTATTCTGTCACTTTTCCTAGTTTCCTCTGTGGTGGCTTCATTCTCAGGGAAGGGTTGCCTTTCCTATTCTTTCCAGCAAAAGTCCCAGGTTTGAATTGTATTGGGTTGGCATGGGTCATGTGACCATCACTGGCTCAGTCTCTGTTGCCTAAGGGATGGAATGGAGTCTCCATTCCTAGGGCCAGTGGGGAACTTCCGTTCCTTTTGAACTACACAGGTCGAGATGAGCAGATGGGGATTTCCTTCAGAAAGATAGGGCGCTCCTGTGAGAAGGGCATAGTGGTGGGCAGCATGCCAACCTCCCTTCCTTGTAGTCCCTCCATGACCCTAGACAGGATGTTTTCCCTACTGAGCTTAGTGGTTTTTTTTTTTTCTTTCAAGTGGAAAGAAAATAATTTCATTCTTCTTTCTTTCACAAAGATATTTTAAGAGGAAATAAAGAAAATACCCTTTTAAAAAAGACTAAAAAGGAAATCAAAGCCATAGTCTATTCCAGCTCCTCGCCCCTTTTTCCTTTAAGCCAGCATCCATGTCAGCTGGGACCTTTCCAACTTTGATTCTTTTGGGTAGGTTTTGTTTACTAAATCCAGTTGGTTCCTGTTCTCAACCCTGTTCTCTCTGTTGCCAGGAGGCCCAGAAGATTAACAATGGCTCGAGCCAGGCGGATGGCACCCTCAAGCCAGTGGACGAAAAAGAGGAGGCCGTGGCAGCCGAGGTCGGCTGGATGACCTCTGTGAAGGACTGGGCGGGGGTGATGATATCTGCCCAGACACTGACTGGCAGAGTCCTGGTGAGTCCCCAACTGCTTCCTCCTCAGGGAGGCCTGCTGTCTGATCCATGAACCTACCATGTTTCCCGGGTCTTCTCTAGGCTACAGACTACTGGGGAGTGGGGGTGAATAGCGGGTCATGGGGTAGAGTCTGGGTCCTCTGTGCACATAAGCCAGGGGTGTGAGGGAGGATCGGCAGAGTGGGCCAGCACCTGGGGTGAAGAGGGTATGTTGGGGAGGATGTAGAGCATTTCTTCTGCCAGCAGAGTAGGTGTGTGCACACACGCACACACAAGCATGCACATAGACACCCACGCGCACAGACACACGCACATCCACACAGCTTGATAATCTTGGAGAGGAGAAGGGAGTCAAAGAAATGTGTGCTCAGAATTCCACCAAGAGCCCATAAATGATAAATGCCAGGATGCATAGAATTCTCAGTATGTGCCTGTTGGCTCTGTCGGGTCTGCTCTGGGTCAGGAGTTTCCCTGAGAAGGTTGCTGCATTCCAAATGATTTCTTGTTACGATTCTGGAAGCTGTTTTGTATGGGCTGCCCTTCCTGGGCCTGAAGCTGGGGCTTGGTCAAGACTCATTTGGCCTAAAGAATGACAGCTGGCTGAATCAAAGATCAGGTAGGGCCATTGGAAAATAGGTGCCACACCCAAGGTGTTTCATGGCAAGAGCTCCGTGAGGAGGTGACAATAGGTATGGGGAAGTGGTAAAAGTTTCACCCATCAGAATCCTTCTTGGGGAGAACTCTACGTTGTGTTTGGGATGAATATCTCACAAACCGCTTGAAGGAGGGACTACGACCCTGAATGTCATGCTCACATCACAAAGGTGGTGGCCAAAGTCCTCAAGGAGGACAGGGTTCTGTTAACTGAGGGAGCTTTTGGCAGCTGAGCCTCCTGGAAAGTCTGGAAGCTGTGGCTGATGTTAATTGCTGGCACCATAGAGATGGGGGAGGTTTAAAGCTGGGGTTCTGGAGAGGAGGAGAGAGCAATCAGCGAGGCCAGATGCTGCATGGAGGAGGACAACCCGGGTCTGTAGGACCCAGAAGAGACCTGGTGGCATGGAGTGTCTAGTGCGGAATTGTAGGTCACTTGCCACAGGCTGTGCTGTGTTACCTCCATCCTCACCTCCCTGCACAGGCTTCTTCAGTAAAGGCTCCGTTGCTGTTTGGTGCTTGTGGATGAGTGGATTCTGTGGGAAGCTGATGGAGGGTGAATTCTGGGTCTGGGAATTCATGGGGGAAGAGATGCAAGCAGTGCGTGCTATACCTGTGCTAGTGATGCAGACCATTTGGTTGCACAAATGCGATGCCTGTCACTTCCACATGGCTGCCATACACAGCTCTGATTCTCTCCATCGGCATCAGCCGAGAGTTACCAAGATGACTCGGCTAGGTGTTTTTTGAAGCCTGGTGGAACACAAGGAATGATCTACTTCCATTGTACTGTGGATGGAAGTTATTGAAGGAATGTGTGGAGGAGAAATGCTGAGTGCGAGCATCGCGTGGGTGTGCCTAGGGGGTGCTGAGTGTGGGAACATAGAGGCCATCAAGATAGCCTTTGTGGAGCATCACAGGGAGAACCATTGAGCTAAAACTCCCATTTCAAGGTGAACTGAGCACATGCTTGATGACAGAGAAGATATCAGAGATAGAAGCATCCCCAAGCTTGGAAACAAGAAAGGGACCACTTAGTGGGCCAGAAGCTGAGAAGAATTCCTAAATAATACATAATAAAACAGGGAGCATTTGAGATGAGCTTTGAACTGTGAGCTAGCATCATGAATGTCCACCTAGTAGAGGGGGTCATCCCAGAGTGAGGGAACAGTGGCAGCAGAGAAAGGGCACATAACGCAGAGGGACTGAGGCCCGGATGGACTGTGGGGATAGACGACCAGAAGATGGGTTGGAGGCAGCTTGTCAGATCTTCAAATGCCCAGCTGAAGAAGGACTGAATTTTGTAGGAAAAGGATATTTTGAGGGAGGGACATCACAGTTGGTGGTTGTGCAGAGAGAAATACAAGGGGACAAGTAGGGAGCAGATTGGTGAGGCAGGAGCTCGGTGTGCTAGGATCCGTCAGGACACTGAGCTACCATGCTGGGGATAGGCCATGAGCAGATGACCACAGGGGACCCACCGCAGCAAGGCCTGAACGAGCACCACGTGGTGCAGGCAGGTGGGTGGATGTGGGTGGTACTACAGAAACAGAACTAAGAGGCCAAGGGCACCAGTAGCCATGTAGATACTACTGCTCACAGTAACATTATTGAGAGCCTCCCGTGAGCCAGGCACTGTGTGAGGCACTGCGCATTATGATCAGGTTGAAGGGCAAGGACCATGTTGTATTTGTTCCGTCTCTCCCACTTGCTGTTGTGTTGTCGGGGTTCATTACAAGGAAGCAAGCAAGCCGGTCTCATCAATGGATTTGTCTCCAGTTTACATTTGAGGAACCCAAGGCATAGGAAGGGCAGTAACTTACCGAAGAACAGGCAGCCTTGAGTCGCAGAGCCAGCCTCGTACCTGCAGGCCTCTGGACTCCCCGTCTAGTGCTCTTTCTGTGTCATGACTTCCCAGGCGAAGACAATGCTTCTTCTTTTCCTAAGCCACTGTCAGCTGTCACTTTGGCTGTGACATTTTGACATTACTGTCTGAGCCACTTAGGTCCTGAGGCGGTTTGGCTTGATTCGCTTAACATTTGCAGGGACAAGCACAGTCTGCCTACGCCTCTTTGCCCCTGATGCCAGCTGCTCTCTGAAGGTCTCCTTGGAGAAAATCCTGCCGGGGCTGCTCTGGCCCACTCATAGCAGGCCTGGTCCCGCTGCACACAGAGAGCAGGAGTCTCAGTACCTTCGGAACAGGCCTCTCCTTTAGGAGAAGGCGGGTCTTTTCTCTGAGTAAGGAGCAGATTTCACATAGAAGTCTCCGTGCACACGAGAAAGCAGCTCTGTCTGTTCCGAACCCAAAGCTGTGTTTGTCTTGAGCTGTCCAAATGTTTATCCTTGCAACAATGGGATTAAAGCAAGACTAGACGCCCAGCTGTTCAGAGTTTCCCTATTTAACTTTTAATTTTTTGGACACATGGCTCAGGAGCTTGGCCGCCACACCTGGGCCCCTTCCTTACCTGTCTCATTGTCATAGGCGAGAGGCTCAAAGCGAGGCATTGTGGGTAAGGCCCAGGTTGGGGAAGACTCTCCAGACAACCCTGGCACATCTGTAGACTCACCTGCTGTCTGGGATCTCTCAGATGAGCACATCATTCATTCAGTGAGTGCTTATTTCTCACCTGCCCCAGACACTATTCGAGGCCCTGGGCATAAGGGGATGAGTAACAGACATCTAGGGTGTGAACTATTTGTAGTGATAGATTAGATATAAGGTTGTTGAGCTCAGTGTGAATAGGGATGAGTGATAGTCACCACTCACTGGTACTTTTTATGGTTCACACCTGGCGCGCTGGGTCTCGAAATACCTGCCTGGTACTCCCACCGTGGTAGGCAGGCTTAGCTTCATAGAAACAGTAAGACTGGACAGTGCCTTCTCTTGGAGCACATGGCTGAGGGGTTCTGCATCAAAGTGGACACCAGGCTGTCAAGGGTTACTGCTTCCTTTATCTATGAAAAAGTTTTTTTTTAATTTTTTTGTTTATTTATTATTGAGACAGAAACAGAGCATGCATGGGAGAAGGGCAGAGAGAGAGAGGGAGACACAGAATCCAAAGCAGGCTCTAGGCTCCGAGCTGTCAGCACAGAACCCGATGCAGGGCTCGAACCCACAAACCGTGAGATCATGACCTGAGCCAAAGTTGGATGCTTAACCGACTGAGCCATCTAGGTGCCCCCCGTAAAAAAATTTTTTTGTTTATTTATTTTTGAGAGAGAGAGACAGAGAGCGAGCATGGTAGGGGCAGAAGGAGAGGGAGACACAGCATCCAAAGCAGGCTCCAAAGCCCAATGAGGGGTTCGAACTCACAAAGTGTGAGATCATGACCTGACCCGAAGTCAGATGCTTAACTGACTGACCCACCCCAGGTGCCCCTCCTTTATCTTTTTAAAAAATTAAAAATATTTATTATTTTCTGGTTATAAAAAGGGTGCATGCTTATTTCAGAATTGGGGAGTATGCTGGAAGAATTGATGACAAAGCCCGCGTTGGGACTTGGGTTGGCCCACACTGAGGGACATTTCAGGGGCAGTAAATGTCAAGGACATACGTCCTAGCTCTTGGGTGCTGCTGGGGCTTTGCTCACTCCATCTCGTGTTATCCCTTTTATGTACAGGCTCCAGGAATAAGTGGTTCTCTGTGCCAGGGATTGCTGTGGTCTTCCTGTGGGCCTTCAGTGAACACTAAGTTGGGAAATGGATCATGGCCCTCTCCATGTAGTGGCAGCTGCGAGCCAATCGTGGCCCACTGAAAGCACACAGCATCTCAGGATTTACATTCTACATGTTCACATCCCCCTGACTTCGCCTCTGTGTCTCTGCTCATTTTCCCTTTGTCCTGATTTCCTGACTCTCTCCTATTCAGACTTTACATGTATGTGGCTATGTGTTCCATTACAGTTTTGTGAGCTAAATTAAATCTTTCTAAGAATAAGGCAGTATATTTAAGTAAAGAGGGCAAGGAACAGAGTAGGCTTTTGTATTGCTTGGTTGTACTTTATAGAATCATTAGCCAGAATCAGTATTAGAGATAGTTTAGTTCAGTGTTGGTAAGGTGTTCGGTAAAGGGCCAGATAGTAAAGATTTTAGGCTTTGCAGACCATAGGGACTCTTTCACAACTATTCAGCTCTGCTATTGTAATTTGAAAGCAGCCATGGACAGTACAGGAGTGTGACTGTGTTCCGATAAAAACTACAGAAATAGGTGATGGGCCAGATCCTTTTTCATAGTCATAGATTGCTGACCGTGGTCTATTCAATTCCTTATTTAATAAATAAAGGAATTGAAAGGCAGAAATTGGGAGAACTTCCTTAGGAAGGAATTTTCTAAGGTGATACAGCACAGGAGTGACAGCCCCGGAGAACCTATGTGTAATGAGGAAAGTTACAGACACACATATACTCACCCCATCTCTGTTAAGCATCCTGTTTCCGAATATTCATATTAATTTCTACATTGATCTCAGAGAGGCTGTCTCCCTTAGAAAAACCTATGTCTCATGGCCAACCATGGCCTCACCTGTAGGTGTGAGCAGTAGTATCTACACTGCCTGGGCTGAACCTCAGTCCCTTTACACATTCAGTGCTTTGTGCTTCTCTTTAAAGACTGGTTTTGCCCATGCAATCATCAGCTCCTTGAGCAAAGATAGAACTCTTAGAATTCACTCTTTTTGGTTATCTCCCCCATATTTTCCATGCCACTACATTTAAATATTGCTCCGGGAAACATATAAATCTAATCATGAACTGAGAAGATAGGCTACTTGCTTTCTGTCATTGGGATGATTTATTGAAGAAAGAGAAAGAAAAACACCAGCCTTTCCCTTTATCTTCCCCAAAACATCGCATGTGTGGCATTTTACATTAACATTATATACAGAGGCTGGGCCATTCTATCTTTATCTCCTAGGGCCCAAAAGAAAATATGTATCAACTACGCCTTTCCGATAGAAATAATCCTATTGGTTTAATAGAGTTAAATAGGCACGTTCTCTGCTGGGCCATTTGCACATGAAATTGGACTAGTTGAACGAAATGGAGGTGCGCATGGGCATATGCTTAATCAAATATGTGACATTTATTGCCTTCATTTCTCCCTTTAGGTGACTCACGGTGCTGCTGACATTTCTCATCAGCATCCTCTACTTTTCTTTTGCAGGGCTGCCTGGTGGCAAATTCACGCACAGCTCACATTTCCATCTCTGTCTTCCTCTCATCCATGCCCCCTCCCCCCTTTTGTTGCATTTTAGGCAAATCTGCATAAAATTTTTATAACATCTACAAATGTTCTGTGTGGCAGAAAGACCAGCGGTGTCATGGGCCTGCATTCTTAATAAGAATGTTCTCGTAGTAAATAGGTGGATTCCGCTGTCTGTGTACTTGGGAGTAAATTGAGATTTTCCTTGAGTTTTTCTTTTTTTTTAACTTCCCTAAGAGAGACTTCTTTTAAAGGAAATGCATGGCAGTCCCTCTTCAAGACTTAGTAATGGCTCTTCATTTTATCCTGTGCAAAGAGTTTATATTTTGGATCTGAATCAATAAGTCAAGGAAGGTGTGCTTTCTTTATACCATTAAACATGAAATGTTGTCTTCACCTGTTGAAAGACGCACTAGAATGCACTAGGTTTGTTACTGGTGACCCAGCACCATTGGGTGGGAAAACATGAGTCGCAGAAGTCACTGAATCCAACAGGCACTCATGATAAGTGGTGAGTTGCCTGTCACGAGATGTTCAAAGAGAGGCAGGATCACATTTGGTGCCGTTGCTGACAGTTGGTCGGACTTCATCCTCATTGCTTTAATTAGGCTCTACAGAAAACTAGATCTAGGAGATGCTCTAGGATAAAAATGGTTCCCTGGAACTTGGACAGACTTCATTTTTCTCCCCTTTATGAGATTGTCAATGCATATCAACGTGTAAGGCTCAAATACGTCCTGCAGTAAGAAGACAGAAAGACTTTGCTTTGCCCAGCGTTTCCCCTTCCTGTTTCACCATGGAACCCTTTCCTCATGAAACACCTGTAAGGCATCATAAAGAATGCACTTTGGGAAACACTTAAATAGCCCAGGCATTGGCAGACTATCACCCATGGGCCGAATCTAGCTCACTGCCTGTTTTGTACGGCTTACAAGCTGAGGATGGTTTTTACATTTTTAATGGTGTTTTAAAAAATCAAGAGAAGAATATTTTGTGACATGTGGTATTATATGAAATTCAAATTTCAGTGTTCATAAACAAAGCTTTATTGGGACACAGCCATGCTCACTCATTTACATATTGTCTGTAGCTGCTTTTGCAACGTGCTGCAACGGCGGAATTGAGTAGTATCCACAGAGTCCAAAATACCCGCCGGCCTAAAATAGTTCCTGTCTGGCCCTGTGCAGAAAAAGCTTGCCAGCCCCTGAACTAGACCATTAAGTTCCCCTCTGCTCCAGGACTGTCTCCAAGCAGTCAGTGGGACCTGCCCTATGGTTCCCTATAGCACAATGGATAAGGTGTATCATCTAGCCCCTCAGGGAGACATTTATTTCACAGTCCAAACCAAATGATGTGGCAGAGATGGGGAGACAGAGGCCAGAGCCAGGTGGGCCTCCAAGTTCTACAGCAGGTTCCCAGCTGGCTCAGTTTATGGATTTCCCCTTCCCAAGGTCAGTGGAGTGTGTCTGCGAATTCTGTGGCAGGATCCCTCCCTATATCTCCACCTGCCTGCATTCTCTGCATTCGAGCCCACCCCAGGCCCTGCCCAGCAGCCCAGCATCCAGGCCCTGCCATGGAGGGCACACCTGATTTGGGCCTGCATGACAGGCGCCTTGGCCACACTGGCTGCTAGTCTGCCCTGCTGGTCTGCAGGCCACGTGCTCCATGAGCCGGCCTCCCCGGCGCATTCTGTAAAGAGCAGCTGTTAATTTTACAGGCCTGTGTGTTGGCTCCTCTCGCCTCCCCTGTGAAAATGAAGGAGGGTTTCAGAAGTGAATCCTCGGACAGCTCTGGGAAGAGGAGGAGGCTTTTGGCCCAGGAGCAGCCTGCTTCATCCTGGCTGTTTCTCTCTGACTCCCAGGGGCCTCTGGGCTCTGGTGGCAAGTACTTCTGCCCCGTTGCCTCTTTCCTCTGGGGTTTCTTGGGGAGAGTGGGTGCCTATGTTGTCCTCCCACTTTATCTGTCCATTCTTTCACCTATATTCCTTCATCCATCTGTCCTGTCCACTCCCCTTATTGGTGTTCCCCGGCACACAGGATTGAATGTAGCACAAAGTGGATGTCTGATAAATAAGGTAGGGCTCTGCTGGTCTTCCCTTGCTTCCCTCACCCTTGCTTCTGTTCTTTCTGTTTCAGCCTCTGTGTCTGGGCTGGAAGACAGGAGCCCTGCCCCTTTGCTGAGCCAGCATTATCTGATCCGGGGCTCCTACTCTCTTTTAATTTCCATCTGGCTCTTTAGGTCTTTTCCTCATTTGATTGGAACCAACAGGGGGGATAGGTAGGGCACTCAGCATCCCCAACATCCTGCTTTCCTCTCTTCCTGGGACTGCTGAGGGCTGTTGTGCGTGATAGGAACCCAGCCTCTGCAGCCATTCCACTGAGTCCCAGATCTGCCACCCTCTAGGGCTTTAACCCCAGGCTAGTTACTTCCATTTTGGTGCTTCAGTTTCCTTCTCTATCCAGTGGGCTTAGTAATAGTCCCTGCTTCTTAATGGTGTAAGGATTTGATGCATCGATGCATATTTGATGTTTAGAATCGTGGCTATTTTGTGGTGGGTGCTTACTAAGGATTAGCTATTATAATGTTGGTCACTGTCGTGTGAGCCCAGTGACATGCCATGGAGGAAATGGGCTGGTGTGGAGACACACAGGGGTAGAGAGTGGAGGATAAATCCTTTCCTGCAACAGAGATGGAACAGCCTTTGGATCTCACCAAAGTCAGACGTCCTCTCAGAATGCCGAAGCAGGTCTGGGCATGGCCATTTGAAAGGGGTCTGAGAATCCCAGGCAGGCCGTGGTTTGGGTCCAGCCAGCTGATGATGTTTGCTCCATGCATACAATTCAGGCCCTGTCATTTCTGAAGCTGGCTCATGCCAGCCTGACTCACTAATGTCAAGTCGGCCAGGAAATTCTCACTTCATGTGGCCTCCTGGAGCTGGCTGGGGTCTGGAGGGCAGGCTGGGCCCCACCCTGGGAGCCATACATTATAGATGTGTGTGTGCCATAGGAAATGTCTTGGCAGGATGACAAATGGGTCTTGTAAAAAGATGGTCAAGTGCAGTTACTGTGGTCCCCATGTCTAGTCCTTCCTGGAGTGGGGCGAGGCTACCAGACACACAGAGCTGGTTTCAGAGAGCACGTCATCCCCAGTATGTGGGGAGGTGTCTTTAACATTCATTTGGTTGGGCACCCCACAAATCTCTTGGAAGGATGCAGGGAAGTGTGCTGTCACTGGGAAAGGACACAGATTCTGCTATACATACAAGGCATCTCCTTTGAGCTCTTCATTCATTCCTTCAAACATTCCTGGAGGATCTGCCGGGTGTCAGACATTATTTAAGGCACTGGACACATGTTGGTCCTTCTAGCAAAACTTGCAAAGTGAAATCATCCAACGTGTTGAAAGTGCAAATGTTATGTCTGCATTTTGCTACAATGCTCTGGGTGGCAAGAACTTTGAAGTAGTTTGGTCATAAATCAGAGCCCATGATCTCTCCATCAGTCCTTGGATGAGCCTGGGAGCCCGGCACTTCTAGTCTCGATCACACATCCTGTGTATTCCTGCTGCTGGACCCGAGGGGCCTGAGCAACTGTGTTTCTATGACTAATGTTAAACTAGCTTCTCCTTTCCCCAACCAGTAAAAGCTGGCACCTCCTGGAGGCTTTGTGGGAAATGGAATGTCTGTATTTGGAGCCCACCATCTTGTGCTGGGAGAGTTTTCTCACTTGGCTCTTCTCCCAGGGCCTTTGGAGGATGCCGATGGGTTAGCAGCCCTCTTTGCCAGAAAAATGCCCCAGTGGACTGAGACTCTCCTTGGAGCCTCCATGTCAGCTGTGCGGAAGTTCATTTAGCAGGGAGACTCAAAAATAGAGATGATGCTGATGACAAAGTCGCCAGCCGTTGTCGTTGCCGGGGGCACGTGCTTGGAAAGTCACACTCGGGACCACACGCAAGCGGATGCTTCCAAGTTTAGTTTACTAGGCTATGTTTAGGAGGAGGCAGACTGACTCGTGCCTACAGGCCCCAAACATCCCAATTTGGTGCACTAGAAGCCCCGTTTTTAGGGTGCGGGTCCAGAATGAGGCTTTCCTCAGAAAAACAACTACGTCAGGGGAATGACAACAACAGAAACCCACCATTTGCCCTAAACATTTTATTGCAAAATATGTCCTCTAGAACTTGAGTACTGATGGAACTAGGACAGGACATTTGCTTGACTGTCTTTCTTAAGGAATTAGGGCACTCGAAATCTTGATTAAATGCACCCAGCCTTTTAAAAAGCACCAGGCTCATCTCTTTGCTCATCCAATTAATTTTAGTTCATAAAATTGGCCTGGTGCTGACGTGGAAGTTCACAGCAAAGTTGGGAAGCTTGGTTCCCAGTTCCCAAACCTGCTGGGACACAGGTCTTCCCCCTGGGGCACCTGTCATCGGTATGTGCCTCCTCCCTGGGCAAGCAGACCTCTGGGCCTTTCTTGTTTGTTGGACATGGGTGAATCCAGAAAGTGAATGGACTGGTCATACTGGTTTCTCGCTCCTGTGGGGAATCCAGGGTCTAGCAGATTTCCCTGAAGGGTTGAGAAAGACTCAGCTTTCTAGAACTGTTCCCAGCCTGCCTTAGCAAAGAGACTGAGTTTTGACCTTTTTCCCATTTCTCTTTTTAGCTCGGGTATGTGTGAGTGTGTGTGTGTGTGTGTGTGTGTGTGTGTGTGTATGTCTTGGTGAAGTGACTGTCCTAAGGAAAACAGGGAGCAGCTCACTGAAAAAAAGGGAGAAGAAGAAAAGACCCTGTTTCCACACTACCTTCCCTCAAATTCAGGCTTCACTTACATTAAAAATAGCTTGAAACGGAGGCTGAATCACAATAGGGTGGTGTTTCAGAGGGCAGTCTGCTGGCTTCCCGGCTGCCACATGAACCTGCTAGGCTTGTCGGTCCCTGGGCCCCAACTTGCACAGGAAGGCGTGGGGTTTGGAATCCCACTGGGAGGGATCCAGACCATTCTCCTTGTGTGTCATGTTAGATCTATCTGGAGCTAATTATATCTGCTGGGCACTCATAGGGCTTTTTCTCGGCGACTGTGCCCCAGGGGTGGAAAAGAACTTCCTGCCATGGAAAGGGGCTGCTTTCAGGAGCTGCCTAATCCCACAGGCACCCGTGTGGGCTCCTGGGGAAGCTGCCATAAGGTTATTGTCTCCCTCTGAGCCAGGAGGTGGGCAACTTGGTGACCTTAGACCTGTCCAGGAGGAAAGCTTACATCATTAGAAAAAAGGCAAACAGTTTGCTCACCTAGGTTCATTCGGTGTGTCTCTCTGGGCTTCAGGGATTGGTGAAAGTGTTTGAGATCAATTTGAGAAATAAGAGGAGAGGTGACAATCACTTTCTTTCATCTGAGGAATTGTGGTCAGCGGAAAACTAATTGGGTTCTCATCCTGCCTCTGCCATAATATTCCTGGTGACCTTGGGCAAGTCAATTCCCTTTTAAGGTCTTGGTGTCTCCAAGAACAAAACAAGAGGGTAGCAATAGTTTATTCCCTTGCATCCCCAAATGTTCTTATGTTTTCTCTTTCCTTCTACTGTCCTTCAATCCATAAAGGCAGCGGGGGGTGACCTCAGACCTGTAGTGCACCTTGCAATGTGCTAGGCACTGAGAGCTTCAAAAGGAGAAAGAAGTGTAGACTTCTTCTCATCTGCTGGAGTAACTGAAGAGAGGCAAGAGATACTCCAGCGCCGTGGCGTCCCCGTGTGGCCCTTCCCTGGCTTTGTGTCTTGCTTATTTATTTATTAGTTTATTTATTTACTCTCAGAGAGAGAGAGAGAGAGAGAGAGAGCAGAAGCAGGGGAGGGGCAGAGAGAGGGAGAGAGTGAATCCCAAGCAGACTCCAAACCATCGGCGCAGACCCCGATATGGGTCTCACAAACTGTGAGATCGTGACCTGAGCCAAGCTCAAGAGGCGGACACTTAACCAACGGAGGCACTCGTGGTTTAAAATAAAATCTAAAACTCCCTTTGTGATAAGGCCTCTGCCTGACACTCACCCAGGGTTCTTTTCTTTCTGGACTTCTTTCCAAATGGATCTCAGTATGCCTAAAGGGAAGCTTCTGGCCAAGGGAACAGGGCCTGTGAGTGTGGAGTCAGCTGGGAGGAAGGATGCCTTGGGAGGAGGGGTCACATCCCAAAGCCTAGGCCTTCCCAGGGAAAATACAGGCTTCTTTTAAACCATTTCGATCTTGGATCCTCCTTGAGTTAGCTTTAAACAGTCGGAAACCTCCGAGGGGATCATGTTCTTACTTGGTTGCCACACTAGCGCCAAAATTGACTTTAAGAGAAGCCTTCTTTCTGACTGAGCAGCCTCTGGTTGGGGAGACCTTGGGTGAGATACAGCCTCTGTCCTTTGCTATGTCAGAACTGCTGCTGAAGGAAGTCACCGTGTTCCTGCAAGTCTGTTCCTCTTCTGGAGGTAGAAGTGGTACCTGTTAACAGAAGAGGCAATTTATTTAAAATAGAGAGTGGCAGAGGCACCCCGGAGGGGCTGAGCAGTGAGGAAGATTACTGTGGCGAACATCATTGTTTTATTCCTGGAGCAAAGTGGTACACCCTGGTGGCTGACGGGAGCCACCAGGCTGACCCCCAGATTCATAGCAAGGGTGCCAACGCTGTGGGGGGTTGATGGACTTGGCATTGTGGAAATTCCCCTAATGAAGCTTCATTTTAGGTGAACTTGAGCTTAAAGAAACAACCACAGCAAACCCTCAATTGACTATTTCAAGTGTTCTAATTAACATGATTTAAGGAAAGACCATGAATCCTTGGGAGTAAGGACTAAGCAGTTTCCTGGGTGCTAAGTTACAAAACATCACTGTTCCTCTGATCTGTGCCCACTTTGCAAACCGGTGGGTTTATCTGGTTGTGTTTCCAGAAAGTTTCAGTGCTAAAGCAGGTTTCCATGGCTTCCTGGCCCAGAGGGAGTCGCTGTACGGGGGGCTCCGGGTCATCTCCAGCAAACCAACCTTATGGAGGTAGCGAGGCAAGGCATCCTTCCAGCCCCCGAAGATACAATTCCTCTTCCCTGAGGTTTGATAGAGAGATCCAGATAAAGAGACCAGAAATAAATAAGAAACTAGATTCTCTTTCATTTAACTTTCTCTCAGACACAGCCTCTGGTGCTAATTATTTCTGCAGTAGATTTTGTCAAACCTTGAATCTCTTTCCTTTTGCCATAGGTGGTATAGAGATGCAAAATGACATGAAAAACAATCCTCTTTCCCGAAAGATAATTTTGTGTACATTAAACAGACACATTAAGCCATTTATAAGCGAGCTGTTTGTTCTTAGGGATCTTGAAGAAATCTGAATTTCTAATTCCATGCTCTTTTAATAATTTTCAAAAGAACCAATGGTAATAATTAAATGTCTTTGAACTTCCCTAGGCTGTCTTCTGTTCCATGGTCTCAAAGCATATGAAAAGAAATAGAATTCTCTACCTTGATGAACTCCTTAAGAGGATGGAGGGGATGTTGGCCCTGGAAGGAGCTTTTTAGCAGAATTGGGGGAATTTAAGGTAAAGAGGCTCAAGGAAAACATCCAAGGTCACTCTGAGAGCTTCAGACTTGGAGTGAGGACCTAAAAAGCCAGTGTTTTCTTCATAGCCTTGGCTGCCAAGACTTGAGAGCAGGCTAAGGAAAGAGAGGTAGGGCTTAGTTAAGGGTATTTGTAATGAGAATATGTGTGACATGTAGCATTTTTTGGCTTTGGTGTTCAGGATTAGAAGAGATCTGATCCAGGGATTGGTGAACATGTCATCTCCTGGGCCCACTCTGATTAATTGGTAGTGGTTCCGAGAATGCTTTGCTGAAGATTCAAGGCTCAGCAGCAAAGACTAATTGGGACTCTGCTCTCCAGAATGCTGTGACTGATTAGTGATTCCTGCCATGAGCAGTGACTGGGGATGGGGGTGGGGGGACAGACAGTACCAGTGTTATTTATGCCTTACTATGCCTTAGCTGTCTCTGTTCTAGATCATTTTCCCTAAAGTTCACTTCTTGTGTGATTAAAGTGGGGCTTTTCCAAGATCACACGGTCGGTCCCAAGCAGCATATGGGCAAAAGCCCATGTTTCCTGACTGTGTCTAGCGTTTGATACCCCAGCTCCATTGGTTAGTCTCAGAGAAGCAGAAAGTTGTCAGCTTCCTGTAAGAGCCTTCTTTTTCTTTTCCTTTTTTTCGTGTTGTAGCCTGATTTTAGTTTCTTCCATCTGGAGACTTGCTTTAGTATTTGGAGAAGCAGGGTGGGGGGGTGCGGTGTGGATTTCAGGTCCATAGTGATTCTACAGACAAATAGGAATGCAAGCACAATTTCCCCATTTGTTAGGACCATTCTCAAAACTCTCTTAAGCACAGAGTACGTGCTGGTTGCAGCCTTTCTCACTGTAAAGCTTTGCCCTCGGCACCCTCCTGGGTTCTACTCCCCGAGTCTCTGAGGATGCCTGTCCCCTGCTCCACTCTCTGGCACTCTGTGAGACGCTTTCAGTGAGGGCTGATGCGTCATCATTCCTTCTCTTGCTTCAGAAGCCTTACCTTCTATTTCTTCCTGTCTTCCTGTTTTCTCTCTTACTCTTTTATCTCTTCAGGTATTCACGCTCACATCTTATGATTGTGCTTACGAAGATAAATACGTTTTGCCTCTGACCAAGAGCAGTTCCTGCCCAGACTTGAACTTAAAAGTCTGCAAGAGTGGCTGGATAGAAGCAAGGGTAGAGTCCTCAGCTGTATCCTGGGAGCCATAAAAGTTTGCTAAGATTTTATTGCCTCCATAAAGAAGAAAATAGGATTCCAAGGCTTCAAATATGATAGATAAATAATAAGGAAATCTCCAGCTTTTGTCACAGCAAAGTTCTCTTTACCAGGTTTATGAGTCTTTCTATTGTGGCTGCACCTTGGAGTCTATCTCATTCTGATGCCAGACAGAACCTTCTCCAGGAATTTATGCAAAACTGGGGCCGGATAGAGGATTTCAGACAATTGGTAAAACTTGGAAGAAGGCTGATAAATCGTGCTCTTGGGCCATAATTCACTCCTAAACCCCTCATCCATTCCTCAATTCTTGCTCCTCCCCTTCCAGCCTACAGGGGATTGGAATAGAGCGCTGCATTAGCTGTGAGACCAGGGTGGGGATTGGATTCTGGGCTTGTGATCGACAGGGCAGTATAACAAACAGGGCTGCAGTTGCCTGTGCCAGGCCATTTTTCATGCTTGGGGTGGCTGGGATCCTTTGTCAGGGTTGAATTTTATCGTCAGTGGCTAACCAGGCACAACTACAAAAGGCTTAGCTTACATTTCCACTCACTGCTCAAGAGATCCCCATGTGTCACCTTCTTTAGAAACCAGGTGCTGTGCTGGGTGACCAAGAAAGCACCCTGGAAGTGCTCCCTAGAACATGTTTCTGATTTGAGTGCTTGGTGGGAAACTGACACACACACCTTACATCCTGGCAGTAGCAGAGTCCTTTGGACTTGCTTCCCTACCCCCCATGCTTCTGCCTCCATTGTCCTGGTTGAAGCCCTGTGACCTCTTCCTTCCTCCATTATAGCAGCTGCTGTGTCACTCTCCTCATTTGGCCCATTCCCTTGCTCTGGGCCACCTTGCATGCCGTTTATTCCCAGATGCCATTTGAATCCTTAAAGCCAGCTTTGCTTTGGTTTCCCCATGGCTCAGGGACCCTTAGTAGCTTCTCATGTCCTAAAGCCGGCTCCTTATGCAAATGGTCAGGGCTCACCATCCGCTGGCCCCCACTGTCTTGCCAGCCAGGCTTCCCACTCGTCTCCTCCACGTGCTCCATGTGTTCAAATCCTGTTCACCTTTATGGTGCAGTGCAGGGTCTTCCCTCCTGTGTAACCCCCCGCTGCTCTTTTTTTTTAAATTTTTTAATGTTTTTTATTTATTTTTGAGAGACAGAGAGAGACAGTGCGAGCAGGGGAGGGTCAGAGAGAGAGGGAGAAACAGAATCCGAAGATAGGCTCCAGGCTCTGAGCTGTCAGCACAGAGCCCGACGTGGGGCTCGAACCCATGAACCGTGAGATCATGACCTGAGCTGAAGTCGGACACTCAACCGACTGAGCCACCCAGGCGCCCCAATTGTACACTGTTCACTTACACTTGTGCATGTGACTTGTGTGTCGTATTAAAGACAGTGGCTGGATGGCTAAGGGCACTGGCTATAGAGCCAACCTGGCTGAGTCTGACTTTTGCTTTGCCATGTACTTGTGTGACCTAGAGCCAGTGACGGGGCCAATAATAGTACCTACTTCATAGGGTTATTATGAGGGTTAAATAAGCTAATATTTGTAAAGTGCTTAGAACAGTAGTTGGCACAGACTAAATATCATGTAAATTGTTTGTTAAATAAATGTAGTAAACCTCAAATTCCTTGAGAACAGGAAACATGGATTTTAATATGATAATCATCTTTGTCTTATACTGAGCTAAAATACTCCTAAACCAGATTGATGTGAGGATGAAATTTAAGGGGGGGGGGGAGAGAGAGAGAGAGAGATAGAGAGAGAGATGGAGAGAGAATGAACGTGTGAAAGCACTTTGTCATTTCTTCATTCAACTGATATTATTGAGTATCTGGAAGTACAAGGCTCTGTGCTCAGTAGTTGTTAATGATCAAAATGGAATGAGATATGGTTTCAGTATTTAAGGAGCTCACAGTCTAAGGGAAAGGACAGAGATATAAGTCTGTATCTAAACATGTTGGCTCTAAATATACAAAGACAAGTAGCAGACATTATTCTGATCTCACCCCCATGTTATAGATGAGAAAACCAAGGCACAGATTTTTTTCGTAAGTTAGGTAAGACCACACATCCAGTAAGTATCAGAATTGGGATTTAAACCTAGGTTCCTGTGACTCAATGGCTCAGGTTCTTTTTACTGTACCATGGTGCTTCTCATTCCAGAACAAGTGAAGGAAGAATGCCTAAAATAAAAAAAAAAAAAAAAAACACAGCAAACAACAGCTGTTGGCGAGGGCATAGAGAAAAAGGAACACTTGTGCACTGTTGGTGGGAATGTCAACTGATGTAACCACTCTGGAAAATAGTATGGAGGTTCCTCAAAAAATTAAAAACAGAACTACCATGTGATCCTGTAGTTCTTCTACTGGGTATTTAGAAGATACTAATTCAAAACAATATATGCACCCATATGTTTATTGAAGCATTATTTACAATAGCCAAGATAAAGAAGCAATGCAAGTATCCATCAATAGGTGAATGGATAAAGAAGATGTGGCATATATATATATATATATATATATATATATATACATACATATATACACACTGGAATATTACTCAGCCATGAAAAAAGAATGAAATCGTGCCATTTGCAACAACATGGATGTACCTAGAGGGTATAACACTAAGTGAAACAAGTTGATCGGAGAAAGACAAATACCATATAATGTCAGTCATATGTGGAATTTACGTAACAAAACAAATGAATAAACAAAGTAAAAAAAAAAGAGACAAAAACTCAGACTCTTAAATACAGAGAGCAAGCTGGAGGTTGTTAGTGGGCGTGAGGGGTGAAATAGGTAAGGAGGATTATGGGTATACTTATCTTGATGAGCGCCGAGATGTGTAGAATTGTAAAATCATGAAACTAATATAATACTGTGTGTTTATTATACTTCAATTGAGAACAAAGGATGAGTGAAGGGATGAACAAAGATGTGAACGAATTCCAAAGACATGGCTCCAGGAAGAGAAGATCAAACCAGGGATTTACTGTGCGTCCCATGTCAGGTCGGGCAGGGAGTAAACCCCTGAAGCTAGAACCATTTGCCCAGTCCAGCATTTACTATGGGGGACAGGCGGGACAGTTTCATTGCTTCCTTTTTTGGGTCACCTCACCCCTTTTGTCATACCTCGATGCCCTTCAGCCATTTCTCTCTGAGGCAAAGGTGGTTTTGTTTCCTTCTCCTTTGAGTAATACCGAGGACAAGAAGTGGATGTGATGATGGATGGAAAAAATACTTAATTCTTCACTCTTCGGTCTACTTTCATCATAATGGGTCCATTTGGAAGGCTTCCAAAGGTACAGGGACAATATCCACTGGGCTTCATCAGCCACCGAATGATCAAGGCGTCAGGAAAGTCTGGAGGGAGGCTGGCTGGTTTCCATGGCAACCGCTGCTTGCCTCAGCCCTACACACACACGCTTCTCTTTCCACATAGGCATGTGTTTATTTATTATTGGCTCAATCTGGGAGTGCCGAGTGGCCTTGTGAGTGCCGTCTGCACCTCCGTTGCTGAAGTCACTCTCAGTTTGGAGATGGACCCACAGGTTGGGGGGTAGAGGCACAAGATTTGTCCCAGCTGGATGAGCTCTCCTTTAGGACCCCAAACTCCTGCTGTCTGTAAGCATGATGATGGAGATTTCCAGGGTGGGGATGTTAGACATGTGGCTCTAGAACCATTATAGTCAGACACTGTGTAGGGTCCTGCGGTAAATCCCAGACTTCCCCGGGGAGCTGATGGTGGCGCACATAACTTTCATAAACAGATTGCTTGCTGCTCTCTGATCTGGCTGAGTGTGGATAGGCTTGAGAAGCTCTAGACCTAGGCCCTGTCCAACACGGGAGCCACTAACCTCAGGTGGCCAGGGGCACTTGAAATGTGGCCAGTCCAAACTGAGATGTGCTATAAGTATAAAATTTAGCATGAAAAGAAAGATGGCAAAATATTATGAATGCTTAATAGTTTTTGTCATGTTTGCATCTTGAAATGATAACATTTCAGACAATCCATCTAGAGCCTAACTTAGGTTAAATAAATGTCCTTATTAAAGTTAATCCACCTCTTTCTTGTCATTTTTTTTAAATGTGCCTCTTAGGTGGACAAGGGTGAGGATTGTACAATGTGGATGTACTGAACGCCACTGAACTGTTACTTAAAAATGGTTAAAATGGTTAAGTCTTACATTAATTTATATTTTGCCACAATTGAAAGAAAGCAAAAAAAAAAAAAAGTCTGATGGGGAAAGAACCATCTCTTCCAGGCTTTTTTTCTTTTTTTTTTTTAATTTTCTTTTTTATGTCTTTATTTTATTTTGAGAGAGACAGAGAGTGAGCGGGGGAGGGGCAGAGAGAGATGGAGACACAGAATCTGAAGCAGGCTCCAGGCTCTGAGCTGTCAGCACAGAGCCCGACGTGGGGCTTGAACCCACGAACTGTGAGATCATGACCTGAGCTGAAGTCGGACGCTTAATCGACTGAGCCATCCAGGTGCCCCTTCCAGGCTTCTTTCTTAAAAGTCTGGGTCACTTTCCCAGAAGCCCCCAGGACACTTTGCTATTTATCTCATGGGTCAGGACTGAGTTCCATTCAGGCTTGGTCCTAAACCAATTTCTCACAAAGGAATGAGACCACCCAGTTGTCTCAGATTAACTAAGTCTGAGCCACACAGGAGTGAGGCTAGGGTCTCTTGTGGTGAGCTACCAGTATCCTAGAACAAAACCGATGCTCTCTGAAGAAGGAAGAGGGTGGAGATGACAGCCAACACTGCAGCCTTAAAGGCAGGCAAATGTACCAGAAAATCGATGTATCTGAGCATTAGGTGAAAGCAGTTTGAAGATTTCCTCCCCGACTTGGAATATTACTGTCTTTAAATCTGCTTATGGTTTTAAGTAACTCAGTTAAGCATCAAACAGATGTGCCTCCTAGGAAATTTAAAATTACATATGTGGCTTGTGTTATATTTCTTTTGACAGTTCTGCTCCTCAGTATGGGTGGTGAAACGCAGGGTCTGGGCTACTCTCTCCCACTTAAAACTCTGTGCTGCTTTACTGTGTCTTAATTGCTGTGTCTGTATAATGGGAATAACACCTACAGGTAGGGCACTTAAGGACTGTGTCTGGCACGTAGGAGAATCTAATGAAGACCAGCCCGCATCGGGGACTGCAGGAGGCCAGTGGCCATTCCCAAAGCTTCCAGACCCTCCCCAGCCTGCACACCACTGCTTCTCTGGCAGGCCAGATGCTGACTTGGAGACACAGAGGAATCACCCCAAAGGGAGCTTTTAATCAGATGTGGTGGTGAGTGCTTGTTGGATGGCTTTCTTTCTCTGGATGGTCCCAAGATGACTTTTCCTAGATAAATGGCCATCTCCTGAGGCTTGTATCAGCTCCATTGGAAATAAAGAGGGAATAAAATGTCCACAAATAGGAAACCCTTTGTTGGGTGCCACCTCATTAGGGCAGATCTAACTTAATTGAACTCACACCTGCTGTGCTCACATGTGTGGTTCTAGGAGAAGCGGGTGTTTGAAGCCAGCTTGCCCAGCGCCCTTGCTCTCAGAGCCCCACTTTATAACCCTCTGTAGGGGTTTGTGCCTATCAGCAGGGTATGTCGAGGGTATTTGAGGGGAAGAAAAGCCTGGATTTAAAGTTGCTTCTAAGCCAACAGTCGAGGAAAAGAAAATCCCAAGTGATTATTTGGGACCAAAGACACCCGTGCAGGATTTGTGGGGATCTCCGGGGGATGTGGGATGTTCTTCATGTCATTGAACCTTAGACTGCAAACATTAGATCTTGGCAGACTCTCATCTCAATTGCAGTTGCCACCTGTTGCTTAGAGAAGTGCAGTATCGGTGCTAGAAGACGGCTTAGGAGGTGCTGGGCAGAAGGGGCCTGAGGCTTGGCCTGAGCACTGAGCAGGGGACGTGCCCAGATTTACATAGCGAAATTAGTGTCAAGCGTCACCCTTTTTCTGAAGGAGACTTCCTTGTATTTTCTGTAACTTTCAATAATTTCTTAGCAGATTTTCTCCCTATTTTAAATTATTCCTGTTTTCTCTTTTTTCTTTATAATGCTCATAATTCTCTAATATAGTATATACTCTGCTTATTCATTTTATTTATAGGTATCTTCTCCCCTTCCCACTAGAATCCATATTAGCTCCATAAAAGCAGGGATTTTTTTTTTTTTTTTTTTTTGGTCTCTTTGGACCACTGGTGTATCATCAGCATCTAGTTCTTGGAATAGAGTAGGTGCTGACCGAATGAATGTTGAAGAAGTGGATGAGAGCCTAATTGGGTCTCAAGATCCATTTTGGTCTAAGTCAGCTTTCCTTTGGTTGTCTAATTCAGAGTCCCTTGGAGGGAAATATGAAAGCCATTTCCACCCCAGTGGAACTCTAAGGTCAGAAAAGCATAGAGTTGCTCAGGACTAAGCTATGAATATTGACTTTCTAACAGGTCATAAAGTTTGGGACCTAGTGCCTTCAAGCCATTTCATGTTATCATGCCCACTATGCTGCTTGAAATAAATAGACAGGGTGGATACTTGGTGCATCCTTACTTCCAGATGAAGTCATCTTTAAAAATTTTTTTTGAGAGAGAGAGAGACAGACACAGAGAGATAGAGAGAGAGAGAGAGAGAGAGAGCTGGGGAGGGGCAGAGAATCCCAAGCAGGGTCCACAAGGTCGGCACAGAGCTCGACATGAGGCTCAAACCCATAAACCGTAAGATTATGACCTGAGCCGAAACCAGGAGTCAGACGCTCAAATGATGGAACCACCTTGGCTCCCCAAATGAAGGCATCTTTAATATGAAGTACGAGTAGGGTGTCACTAGGTTAAGGGGAGAGGAGCAGGTGTTCCGAATGAACGGACTGCCGGAAGCAAAGTTGTGAAGGTAGACACGATCCTTCATTCAGCTGACATTTGAGCACCTTACTACACGCTAGGCTCTGGCTGGATGTGGCTCGGTGGCTTGCTTGTGAGTACATTTGAGGCAATAGGCATTCATAAGTAGGCCACTGAGGGAGGGAGGGATGCACATTTTCTGCCAGTTCCTGAAATACGCCTTCATTCTTTGGTGAGGGAGGCTGAATAAGAAAGTAATGCCGGAAGATAGTCTCTTCAAAGGGGCTGTGCCTAGGGGCTCCAGATGAAAGGACTCCTTTGTGAGGGAAATGAAGGAAGGAAACAGAAGTGATTCTGTGGTTGAACCATGGGCTGAATGAAGACCTGAAATAAGAGAAATGCTTTAAAATTAGATTCCAGGCTGGGTTTTCAGAAGAAGACTCCTAGGGAGGGAGATCCACCGAGATGGAGGGCTCAGTGCGGAAACGCAGAGGCAGGAAGGAGATGCCGTGTGTAGATCTTTGGTAGAGATTGGAGAATGTTCTTTGTATTGGGTAGGTGCTGGGTATGATACCTTTAACTTAATAAAGGAAGAGCTTTTAGATAATGGTATCAAATTTTCAAAAGGTTTTGTTTACATACACAGTCATTCTTTTTC
This sequence comes from Cryptoprocta ferox, assembly GCA_028646485.1. Classification (NCBI taxonomy): domain Eukaryota; kingdom Metazoa; phylum Chordata; class Mammalia; order Carnivora; family Eupleridae; genus Cryptoprocta; species Cryptoprocta ferox. Next base: position 34,695,588 of record CM053561.1, on the reverse strand, counting down.
TCCATCTGCCTGTAACCCCAGCCAATGACAAATAGTAACCCAGCCAATAACAAATAGTAGTATTTAGTGAGGATTTACTAAGTGCCACCTTGTGGTGCCAGGAGCTCTCCCTACATTATCTGTTGCCCTCACATTTCTGCAACAGGGTGGGCACTGTGTTCATCCCTTCTGAGGACTCTTACAGGTGAAGAACTTGCCTTGGTACGTGGCAGGCCTGATGGAAATGTTGGCCGTCATAGACGTCAAATGTTTTCTGTTGAAAAATAATGCAGCATGGCGTTCTGGGGCAGGGATGAGGGGCCACTGGCCCATGCACTGGATGTGATCGTGATGTGATTTTACCACATTAAGGAAGCAGATAACAAGCGGTTCCATACCTGTTCACTCCTGTAATTGTAAATCTGTAACAGCTTTAAAAGCTTTTAGTGATAATCTTCCAAGTCAGAGGTCACTTTATGGCAGTTTCTCTTTATCGTTTTATTATTGTTGTTTGGTTGGTTGACTGTTTTCTTTTCTGCCCATGTCTGGTTTTCTCTTCATCTCTACCTTCTAGATGTCTTTCTTAATCCCTTCTCTCTCTTTTCCATCACTCTTGTTTTCTCTGCCTATTTATTTATTCATTTTTTTTTTACTTTTCTTTTTTCTCTGTACCTATTAGTATTCCTTTTTTTAAATTTTTTTAATGTTTGTTTATTTTTGAGAGACAGAAAGAGAGAGCACTTGAGCAGGGGAAGGACAGAGAGAGAGGGAGTCACAGAATTCAAAGCAGGCTCCAGGCTCTGAGCTGTCAGCACAGAGCCTGACGAGGGGCTCGAACTCACGAACTGCAAGATCATGACCTGAGCTGAAGTCGGACACTTAACTGACTGAGCCACCCAGGCGCCTCCCTATTAGTATTCTTTAAATGCCCATGAGAAAGAATTCTTGTGTTCTTATTGCTTATTAGACAGAGGAGAGTTTTATGCTTTACTTTAAAAATTATTGATGATTTTAATACTTCTTTCTTTAAAATATAATAACTTTAGTTGCTTTTTTACTTCATTAATATCAAAAGAATATTCTGATTCTCTCTTGAACAGTGGTCCCTGGAGGGGGTGGGTGGATCGCAGTTCTCCGTTAACCACTTGTGCCGAGGAGCTCTTGTTTGGTCTGTTGTCTCTCTTGATTATTTATTACTCAATTTAACACAGAAATCATTAAACAGACAGTGTTTTCTATCTACAGTGTCAGGGGAAAGCCTTGTCATTCCCCAAACATCAAATGAAAGAATGCTTATGAACTAAGAACTTCTCAATAGATATCAGACAATTACCAAGGGTGTCATCTGCACCTCATCCTGGTGTTTGTAACAGAACAATGAAAATGAAGGTACATGTAGGGGCTGTTAATTTTAATCAGAGGATGGGGCCAAGAGCTGTCATTTACAACATTACACAAATAGTCCTGCAATGAATAATAATTCTGTCTTGCAATTACTTCCTTACATCCTTCCTGCCAAGTGATCACCATAGATTAGTTTGTGTATAATGAGGATAATAGTGCCTTGGATCTGCATACAGTGCTTTTCAGTTGTCAGCATGCTCTCTCACAATGTTATCTTTTTTGGCATTTGAAGATCTCAAATATCCTAAAAGTAATGAGACCTGGAACAAAGATCTTTCCTTACAGTGTGGAAGCTGGGGATCAGAGAGGTAATGTCAGTTGCCTTTCGACACACAGCACACCAGTAGCGACAGTTGAGCGAATCTACATCTCCACATCCCACAGCCGGGATTTTTTCCTGAGTGCATAAGGCCAGAGTGAGACATCACGCTATCCGTTGTGCTGAAGGCAGAGAATGGAGAACTTGGCAGAATGAACTCTCCAGCTTGGTGGCCCTCACCTTACTTGCCGAAGAGTCACGACAAAATTAAACATCTTAAACTTTTCGTAGCTAAGCCTTTGCCCCAAACATCAGGTACTTGTGAGAGGTGGGTGGGGTCATAAGGAAGTGCAAACACATGGTCCAGAGAAAAGAAGAGGCCTCACCACCTCGCCAAGGTCCCCGGGAAACCCTTCCAACTGGAGGGGTGAGTCAGTGCATTTTATTTTCCTGGCTTATTCATTGGCTTCTGGGTACCCTGGGGCTCCGGTGACCGGTGTGGCTTCAGATGGATGAAGATGGAGCGCTTTCAGAACAGTAGTTTATTTTCTCAGATTTTAAGCAATTTAAATACGGGAGACTTTAAACCTAGTAAAAGAAATAAAGCTCCTCTGCCTTTGTACCCTAGGGTTGCCTGGAAGCTCATCTCCTGCTTCAGGCACTAAAAAGGGCAAATGCTCATTTAATGAAAATATTGTATGCCCCTGGTAGCTTCTTCACATTTATTGAGAACTCAGTGTGAGCCAGGCATGGGGTGAAGTACTTAGTGCGCCTCCTTTAACCTTTACACCCAGACCACGAGATAGACACTGTTAGAATTGCTGTTTTATGCCAGGTTCAGAGTGGTTGAGTAACTTGCTGATGGTTGCACTGCCACTAAGTGGTCTGATTTACAGTAAGTCCTGACTTACAGGATCTGCAGTAAGGGAGACAATTAAGGCCATTGCTTTCATACTTGTAAAGGCCCAGAGCTCTGTGAACTGACAAAAACCTAGCCACTTTGATGGCAGGGTGGGGGAGAGTGGAGCTCACCTGTTTGCCCTTCTCTGGAACCCCAGGCAGGCCAGGTCTCAGTCAGTGCTGCCTGTCAGGCCTCCACATGCCTTCTGTACAATCAGGCATTCCCATCTTCCAGGTGGGAAGACCAGCAGCCGTTGCTCCCTGGCCAACCTCTTTTTTTTTTTTTTTTTTTTTTTTTTTGGCAACAGGCGTCTCAGAGGGATCATCTTCGTCCTTGGATGGGGAAAAGGGAGCAGGCCTTCTTTGTGAGGCTGCAGATGAGAGAGTGCTGGAGATACGGGTCCTTCTCAGCAAGCCCCTTGCTTGGGAGAAGGCCCAGGTGGGAGTGGGGCAAAGCAGAAAATGCTGTTCTCCCTTGGTGGCTGCAGGCTGGGGACAGGTGGGCTGGGACTTCTAAGGCAAGCTGGTGCCGGCCCATGGTAGGCCAAGGAGGCTGCCCTGGGGGCATTGCGGGCAGATGCCTCTAGATGCCACCAGTGCCCCCTTCTTTTCCCGGCACCTTCTGTGCCAGCCGGCTCTGAGCAGGCCTGAGGGCCTGTGAGCTCGGCCAGCTCCCCCCTTCTTCACCTCTCTGCCCAAAAAGAACTTACTGGCATTTGAAATCTACATGTTCCAACTCATTTTCAAAGTGAAGCATTTCATGTTTGGTTTTTTTTTTAAATTAAAAGTTATGCAGCGTTGATAAAATAATTATTTTGAAATTGACCATTTATCTTCTAGGGAAAAAAATGTTTCTGGTTCTTTTACTATTGTAAAGAGTTTCCTTTTCCCTCAGGGTGACCTTCCAGATAATACCTTGAAGGGACCAGCCTTCAGCATTTGCGTTTATCTGAACTACTGAAGGGCCTTGGGGACTCCTTGGATAAAAAAGTGGGCTCTGTCCCATTGCAGGGTCCCCTTGGTGTGTCTTATTGCCTTATTTGCCTCCTCGTCTGGGACTGACGGTTCCTGCTACTTAGAGGAAGTGAATCTGGTGGCTTTTGTGGTGGAGATGTTCTACAGAGCCCACCCTCTACCTGAAGCTTCCGAGACCCTGTCGAAAGATGAACAGGTGTCTGACTTTCCTGGAAGGGGGAATTGCCCTTTGCAAGTGTGGCTGTCGGGGTGGTCACAGCCCCCTACGTGCCATTTTGCTCACCCTGGTCCCTTGGCCATGCCAGCAGCAAACGTGCCTAGGACATATAAGGGCCAGGACCACAGCCTGGCTGGGCATATGGGGTCTGGGGAACAGTCTGGATTTAGTAGGCAGGGAGTCTTGTTTTCAGACATTTATTCAATCAACAAATACAAGGTTTGGTGCAGGTAGGGTTCTTGGGAAGCAGACTTTGAGGCAGAGTTGAGTGCGTGCAGGATGTTTATTGCAGAGTATCCATGGGACCAGTGCCCATGCGAGGAGTGGAAAGAAGCACATTGCATAGAGGGTGAGCTGTGATGCAGGCCTATTGCAGCCTCGGCCAAGCTTATGGAGAGAGCTGGATCTAAGATCGTCTGCCAGTGTTGTCCTGGGATGAGCTGAAATGGGCGTCTATTCCCTAGCCCCACTCAGCCACAGGGAGTGGGCTGTCCCCCAAAGGGTGTGACCTTGGACTGAGTAGTTCTCTGTGGCTGAGCGCGCCTTAAAGAGACTGCAGACGGTCTTCCCAGCAGCTGGGCGGCAAGTCACTTCTGGAAGGGAGGGTGCCTGCGATCATCATGGTTTTCTCATGGTTGAGGCACTATGTTAAGGCACTGAAGATAGAGTCAAAAGGCTTGGTCCGTATCTTTAAAGTGCCTGCAGCCTTGTGGCTCAGACCCTAGTGTGATGGGTGCAGGTGTGGAGGGCCACATCCTGTACTGCTCAGCAGCCCCAGCTGGTCCTCACAGCCTCAGTATGCCCCTTGCTACCACTAGGAGGTATATGCCAACACCCTGTTTGGTGATGAGGAAAGCAGGGCTCTGAGATGTGGAGTACCTTGCAGGGGACAGATAGCCAGGAGGGATAGACACCAGGATCCAAATTCAGGTCCAACTCTGAAAGCTGTGTGCTTTTCTTTATTCAAAATGGCCTCTGCTATGGGGGGCAGGGCCACCAGGGGCCATGTGATGGTGAGAGATCGGTCCCCTCGTACTAGCATTGCCTGTGCTCAGTCTCACCTCTGGCTTTTGCTCCTTCAGTTCCCCCGCCTATGATGCCATTTTTCCACGCTTCCTCCATGAAGATTTATTTCCCCCTTCACCAGCCTGCATGGCTTTCTCCTCACCTTGACTTTTTGCAGTTGGCCAGAGTTAGGTTTGCCAGTCGCTGGACTGGAAGAGAGACTGCAGACTTCCAAAGGGCGGGGCTGTTGTGTGTGTGCTGGTTTAGGACTTCTGGGAGATTTCTGTGCTCATGGTCTGGGAAGTTTGGTGTGGGTGAGTTTCTTCCTGCAACAGAGACACTCTAACCTCCTCTCTGGGAATCAGAGTGTTGGAAATCGCTGGCAGCCACCCAGCCCCAGGGGAAGCCACTGGCTTTCCCACCAGAAGCCCAACTGGTAAAAATTCTCACATCTGTGCCTTCTCGAGGGGTCTGTACCTGCCCTACCTCATGTATCTATGAGAGGAGGTGCAGGGGAGGCCAAGGCATTGGCATGTCTGAAGGTCTTTAACGATTCCATGTTTGCTGAAGGGGGAGGCTGGCACTGACACCATCTGAAAGCAGGTTTGGACAAAACCCGAAGGTTCCAAGGCCTTGACATCCAGCCCCTGTGACCTTCCACTTCGTCAGATGGCCAGGGATGTCTTAAGCAGGAGAAATGCATAAATATTTAGAGAGCAATGGGTTGTGAGCTGTAAATGGCCCTGGCATATTTATAAGAAATGAGCAGGCCAGAAAAGAAACCCCAATGGCTTTTTTCCCCCCTTGGATAGAATTACCAAACTGATGGATGGAGGGAGTATTCTGGTTGTTAAATATTTGGGCCTCAGGAGTCTTTTGATGTAGCGCCGTGTGACAACTGCTTACAAAGTGAGCTCAGACTAGCTGAAATTAGCTCAGGGCCATGTGTTGGGAAAGAGAGGCTAGTGGTTGGAGTAGATTCCCTCCATGATGGTTTGCAAGTCTACTGTCCAAGAGTTCAAGACTCCGGTTTGTCTCTGCTCATTTACTACCACACTTAGGTCTGGGTGAGTGCGTAGAACCATCAGGTCAAGAAGATTATCATGGTTCTCAGTCAGGTATTGATATCCATTAAGACCAATCAGTCTCTCTCTCCATCTCCATCTGCTGCCCTCCACCCTTCCCACAGCCTTCTCAGCAGTCCACCACAACTGCTCCCTGGTTGCTATGCATGCCTCCCTTCCTCCTGCTTCTGGTCCTTCCTGCCACCCACCCACAGTTCCTTCAGCTCACATGACCTCTCTCTAAATAGCTCTGCTTGAACCTTGAGGGATAAGCTCAAATGGCATCTCTTCCACCAAGTCTTCCTGGACCCCATAGCTAGAAGCAATTGCTGCCTCGTCTAAATGTCATTTTAGCCAGTTCCACAGATCCAAAGTGAAAATGGGAGCCATCTTTGTTTTGTGTTAGCTAGCTGGCCGAGGAGACAAGGGAAGAGGTGAATGGAAGGAAATGTGGTTGCAGGGCTGAACATAGTGTCTCCTGAGTAAAAAACACTACGCTTCAGCTTGCTTAACCTCCTCTGTAAGCGAGACTAGTAATGTCAGCACCTACCTCGTGATGTGTGAATTAGATGGAATAGCACGTGATACCTGGGGCTGGAGACATGTTGGCTGCTGTTATTGTTGCTGTTGTTTTTAGAAATAACTCCAGAAGATGATCAAACCTTTGAGGAAAACATTCTAAGATTCTGTATTAAACTCAAAGATTCCAAGGGCTTGTAGTTAACCAGCTAGACCCACTTCCTTATGTTACTGACAGAAAAACTGAGCCTGAAAGAGTAATGGGAGAGACTTGCCCACATTGTCAGAGTTGATGGCAGGCTTGGTGTCAAAGTAGAATTTTCTGGAAGCTAAATGTGACTCAGATAAATGTAGAATGTGCACATGTCAAAAATTGCATTTAGCTCCTTAATGAGGGAATCCACAGGATAACCGAGTGGATTTACATAGGCACTGGAGAATTTTGGGATGAGATTTCTAGATTAGATACAGATCTAATTAATGTTTTATAGGGCAGTGAAATCTTAACTTTGGGATTTTTTTTTCTACCGAACAGAAATCATTTATCTTTTTATTGGGCAAAACCCCACACATGGACATGTACCTTCACTGATTCTGAACCTTTTAACAAGCTTAACAAAGGTGCTCTCCTCTAGAGAATGAACCATCCCTTGGTAGGGCTGTCAAACCACGCCCGACCTGTAACATTGAAAGAATGTGCTGCCCTCCTAGTGCCTCAATCCTGACAACAGAACCAAGTCTTCCCACCAAGCTCATCATCTCCCTACCTCTTTCCTACACATGCACGGGGCCTGGGTCCTTACTTCTATTCCCTCATTTGTGACATGAGGATCACACCGCATCCCTCATGGGCTGGGTGTGCTGACTTATGGTTTGGGGCTGGGCAGGCACACAGAAGGAGGTCTCATGGTCCCGGCAGTTGAGGAACTTGACGTCTACAGGAGAGGCAGACTTGTACAAGTAAATATGCCACCATTTGGTAATGACTGTGACAGGCAAGAGCAAAAGGCTGCAGGAGCCTATGAAGAGGGGTGCCTTGGCAGGGCAAGGGAAGAGATAAGAATGTTCAATAGCGAATCTCCAAGCCCCACAGAATGGAGTCATTTGTGGAAAGGGAGAAGGGCACAGGCAAGCTTGGCCAGGTAAGCAGCATAGGCAAAGATGTAGGGAATAAAAAGTAAGGTGCTTGCCATTTAATGTGTTTTTGTTGAGCTTCTGTCATGTGCCAAGTTCTGTGCTTGGTCCTGGGATGGGTGTAGGGAGGAGATGGAGACATCCATCTGTGGAGCAGAAAACAAGTCCTAGTCTTTTGGAGTGTTTTCAGGAGATTGGGGTCTTAGGTACATTTGGGAGGAGGAAAAGGGGGCCCAGTGGAGTGGAGACAAATGAGGCTGGAGAAGCAGGAGAGCCCAGCCTTTAGCTGAGTGATGATATGGATGATAACCCTTGACCAAACAATTCATCTTTGTCCAGAACCTTCTCTGTGCAAAGCCTGTGGCTGCCCCCTGGACAAGGCAAACAAGTATATTCACCTGGTGAATTCTTCAAGAAGTTTATGAGTTGGCTGGGAAGATAGGCCACCCTCACAGGAAAAGCTAACCATATGCAGTGGTGGATAAGATAACTGTTTGCTCAAGGCTTTGGGGGAAGGAGAGCTCTTTGTGGCTTGGGTGGTCAGGAGGAATTTGTGGAGAGGAGACACTCAGTCTAGAGTTGAGTAAACAAAAGAGCAGAGAGGGCATTCTAAGCAGTGGAGTAGCTCCTAGCAGAGGCCTGGGAGCAGGGAGATTTTCCATGGTTCCTGGGAGAAGAGTTTGAATAGGTGCGGTGGGCCAGGTGGTGAAGCACCTTGAGTGTCCAGCTGAGAAACTGGAAGTCCATACTGTACCAGGGATTGAACGCTCAGATGCTCACAGGGGCTAGGAAGCTCATGCAGTGAGGGGAGAGGGCCTGGTTGTGGGGGCTTGATCAGCACACTGAGAGTCTTTCTCACTGAGGGAAACTGCCTTGCAGCTCTGGCTGACTGTGGCCATTTGGACAGTTGCTGTTGTGATATTACAAGGGAAGTCAGAAATCTGCATTTGTGTGAAGTCTGCTGGTTTTTTACATGTTGACAGTAAAAAAAAAATCACCCCATGGGTCAAGAAACAGACATGTGACTTCCCTAGGCAGTGTGGCACTGTGGCTTGGGTGTCACAGGACAGATGGCAGAGGGAAGGTGAGGGTATTGACCTGGAGAACTGAGCAAGGGGTGGGCAGCATCATGGTCAGGGTCTTGTGCAAGTATGGCCAAGGGTAACAATTAATACTGAGCAGGGCTCACCCTCACCAAGAACCACAGACCTAGAACAGAAGAGTAGTTAAAGGAAAGGGAGTATGGTGTTGGGTTCAGGGTTTGGTGAACAGTAAAAATCCCGTTTCTTACTTGCTGTCTTTAGAGAAGCCTGGGTTTTGTTAATAATGCTGCAATAAACAGGGATGAATATATCTTTTTGAATTAGAGCTTTCATAATCTTTGGGTAAATACCTAGTAGTGGAAATACTGGATCATATGGTAATTCAATTTTTAATTTTTTGGGGAAGTTTCATACTGTTTTCCACTGTGGCTGTACCAGTTCACATTCCCAGCAACAGTGCATGAGGGCTCCTTTTTCTCCACATCCTTGCAACACTTGTTGTTTCTTGTGTTTTTTATTTTAGCCATTCTCACAGGCCTACAGCAATATCTCATTGTAGTTTTGATTTACATTTCCCTAATTATTAGTGATGATGGGCATCTTTTCGTTATTGACAATAGCCAAGATATGGAAGCAACCCAAATGTCCATCAATAGATGAATGGATAAAGAAAATGTGGTATGGATACACAACGGAATATTACTCAGCCATAAAAAATGAGGTCTTGCCATTTGCAGCAACATGGATAGACTCAGAGGGTATGATGCAAAGTGAAATAAGTCAGTCAGAGAAAAGCAAACACCATATGATGTCACTCATATGTGGAATTTAAGAAACAAAACAAATAAGCAAAGGAAAAATAGACAAAAACCTGGACCCTTAAATACAGAGAACAAACTGGTGGTTGCCAGTGGGGGGTGGGAGTGGGGGAGGTGTGACTTAGATAAAGGAGATTAAATTCATTGTTGAATTATTATATTGTATACCTGAAACTCATAAAACATTTTATATTAATTATACTTATATTAAAAAAAAGAAGAAGCCTGGGTGATGCTGGCCTGTATTTGTGAGGAAGGCAGGGAAGTTAACCCTTAACCCAAGTGCGCTTCCTGGAATGGCTCAAGGTCTTCATATGGTGGGACTATAAAAAGAACACTGGCCTGTGAGTTGGGAGATCAGGCTTACAGAAGTCTCTGCTGTTTACTGAGTACCCTCTGTGTTTCAGGCACATCATGCACATTCTCATTAATTCTCCTAATTCTCCAAGCTGCCCTGTGAAGTAGAGAACACCAGGACTCTATTTGTTGGCAGTCTCCTTGTTTGATAAATCTGGTCAATGGCAAGACTGGTATTGGAACCCAGGTCAGTCGAATTCCAAAGGCCAAGTCCTTTCTCATGGACCCCGCTACTGCTCTGGCCTATATTGAGTTCCTCCTTGAGCTCCATGTCTAACCCCTTGTGTGACTTTGGATAGGTTATGTCCATCTACTCACACAAGATCAAGAGAGGAAACCTAGGGCTTGTCTCCAGCATACTGTGGTTCTTCACTTGAGGCATTTGCCTGTTGGAATTTTATGGTTCCAAAGGTCTTTGGATGTTTAATTTCAGACAAAGTGCTAGGAATCAGAAATGTGTCGTCCTCAGATAGTTAGGGGTAGCAGGGTTGAGAATGAACTTGGCAGAGTTGTGGGAAAGGATGCATTCTCATCATTCTTGGAAGGACTTTGTGTATGAAATACGCACATGGATGTGTAAAAAATAGTCATTCTAGCATGTTTATCACTGAGGCTCCCAACCTGGAGGCCTAGAATGCAGCTTTTTCTGTTTTCATATCTTTCTGCCCTTCTATCCTCTATGAATGTTCACAATCCCCCACCCCCAGGACCTGCAGCTTCAAAGAGAAATATTATTGATGCACTGAGTCTATTTTTGGCTGGCTGGGGTTGGTGCACGTCCAAAACGGAAGCATTAAGTTTTACATCCATTTTTATCTACATCTGCTCCTCTCTCCCCAAATCCATCAAAAGATGAAAACAGAACTTTCCTCACACCACATTCAATTGGTTCATATTTTGGGGGCCAGTATGTCATACCCCACCTTGCTGTAACTGAGAAATGCATTTAACATTTCCAAGGAGCCACAGAGAAAGAGAGGAAAACTTCCATTTGCCCTTAGAGATTAGAAGGTGGTTTTTCCTCTTGGAGCTGTCATATATGGAGCTGTATTTCTGACTCAGCAGGGAAAGGAGGTGGTTATGAAGGCAGAAGATGTTCCCTTGCCATGAAGCAAGTATTTTGGGTCATGGATCTTATTAATCAGACCTATGCAACTGGACATTTCTCTTATGCACACACATATTTTCTGTCTCCTCTGTCTTGTGCTATTTCATAACTTCCTGAGAGACTTCTGAAGAGTAGAGACAGCCAAAAGATGGGCTTCTGGAATCTTGCTCCAGTTCTTGGGTTAGGTGGGGAAAGGCAATCCTCAAGTATAAGAGATGTGTTGGACAGACAGAGAGAGTTTAATCAAAATTCCTCCTTGAAAATTCTTAGTGAGATCACCCCAGTCCTTGGGTGATTATAATGTGCAATGGGACTGGGAAGCAATGAATCTATGACCTTTAACAGACTGGGCCGAAACCATGGGAGCCCAGTTTCCTATAAGCCTTTGTCTGAGTTCAGAGTAGGGGTTCACACCTGGCTGCCACTTAGAGTCATCTGAAGAATTTCCAGTGCCTTAGCCTGGCTTCAGAGATTCTTATTCAGTTGGTTTAGGGGGAACCCAGGCCTCCATATTTTATCAATCTTCCCAGATGACTTCACTATGATTTTCACTTTAGAGCAGAATACTTCTCAAACTCTGATGTTCTGGGAAGTTACCTAGAGATGTTAAAATAATGATTCTGAAGACCTGAATGAATGGAGGGACATACTATGCTCATGGACTGGAAGACTCATCTGTAAAGATATCAGTTCTCCCCAGATTTTTGTATAGATTTAATACATTTCCAATCAAAATCAAAGAGGACTTTTTAAGCTGATTTCTAAAATGCATGTGGAAAGCCAAAGTAACTAGAATAGTTAAATAATTTTGAAAAAGAATATATTTGGAAGAAGCACACTCACTACCTGATTTTAAGACTTATTATAACACTATAGTCATCAAGACAATGTGGTGTTGGCAAAGGAATAGACACACAGGTCAATGGAACAGAATAGAGTCCAGAAATAGACTCACAGCAAATATGGCCAAATTGTTTTTTGACAGAGGTGCAAGGGCAGTTCAGTGGAGAAAGGACAATCTTTTCTATAAATGGAGGTGAAGCAATTGGATATTCAAAAGCAAAACAAAACAAAAAAGAGCTTGACTTAAACTTCACACTCATACAGACATTTATTCAAAATGGACCACAGAAATAAAGTAAGAATGTAAAACTTTTAGAAGAAAACATAAGAGAAAATCTCTGTGACCTGTGGCTAGGCAAAGAATTTTTAGGCATGACACCAAAAAGATGATCCATAAAAAGAAAATGGATCAACTGGACTTCATCAGAATTAAAAACTTTTGTTCTGTGAAAGACACTATTTGGGAATGAAAAGACAAACTACATAGTGGCAGAAAATGCCTGAAAATCACGTCACATAAAGGATTTTGTATAGCCAGGATATATAAAGAACTCTTTAAATCAACAGCAAGAAAACAACTCAAGTGAAAAATGAGCAAAAAGACTGGAACAAACACTTCAACAGTTGTTGGTGCCTGACAGTTTGTAAAGTGCTTCCTTGGAACTACAGAAGTTAGGAGGGTCCTAAGGAAGATACATTGAATTATTCATCTCAGCCCAGTCTGTCAGAGTTTTATTCTTTTCTCCAAGAGCTTATGTATTAACATTATTTTTTTAGATACTGTGCATTTATGTGGGATCATGGGCAGGGATTCTTCTCCCCATCTTGCAGGTAGTATCACTGAGACCCTAGGAGGTTATGATTATAGAGTGTGTTCATGAAAGAACAAGGAGGATGCTGGTTTGTTACCCACCAGAGTGCCCAAGATTCCCACAAGAGGCATGTCAAATGGTCAGAGCGATCACAGAGAACAAAGCACAGGAATTAGGTTCTCAGGACTCTTCTGGGGAGTAGGCTGCAAGCTACTTCACACACCAGGGTGAAGACGGCAGGATAAAATACTGGATGGAGGTACAGTAAAAAGCAAAGGGAAGGAAAAGAAGAGAGGAAATAAAGACATGACTGTCAAATATAGGTTTAAATATACAGTGAAGGACTGAAGGGTGCATCTTTGTCAAATGGTGGGTCTGTGGGAAACCATACTATCACTTACTCTTAATTACCTTTTCTCCTTCCCCAACCAGAGGAGGTAGTGTGTGAACATTACAGTGTTGAGAGTCTTTTTAGGGTCAGAACATTTGGGCTTCAGTTGGCTTCTTCTGACACCTACCTTATTGAGAGATCTTAAACGAGTTAATAAAAGCCTTATCTCTGGAAGGTCCCAGGAAGGGGTATCTGGGTTGCTCAAGGTTTGAGAGTAGATGTCTGTGAATAATGCTGCAGTGGGTTGTGGTGCCTTGAGGGAGGCAGTGAGAGGAACCAGGAGACAATGCCTAGGTTGGGCTGTTGGGGTGTGAAGTTGTGACATCTTTGTCATTTACTCCAAGCACCCCTGCCCTTAGTTGTGCTTTGGTGGATAACCTTAGTTGATTCCTCTATGCAGATGGCTCTTGAACCTCAATTTTCCTGGCAATTACCCCTCGACAGTACCTTCCCTGCTGCATATAACTTCAATTAATCCTCAGTTACAATGCCACAGAGACTGAAAGGCTTTTTTTTCCCCCTTGTTTCCTTTTTTCCTCCTGAGCAGATTGGATTTTGTGCAGCTCCATTGGAAGAGGAGTCACTTTTGAAAACAGGTTCAGATTCTAGCCCAGTTCCTGTTTATTTATAGCCCAAGTTATTTCGGCAACTGCTGTCAAGTAAAAACTCTGTTTAATCGGAGGCAGGTAAACATGCCAATTCCATTTCATTGCCTAAGCTGCCCTCTCTGCTGGGGTGGGGGAATGAGGCCATGCTGGGTCTGACCTTGGCTGCCAGAGGGTTGAGGACCAACACAGTCAGGAGTTGCTCCCCATTCAGACCTGGGCACCCAGCTTACTGTCACTTCTGTCATTTGGTAGAAAAAGCGAGAGCTTAGGAGCCAAGGGTTTCAATTCTGGTTTGGCCACTTGCTGACTCCATGACTTATAAAAATTACTTAGCTTCTTGGGATCAAGGTTTACTCATTTTAAAATGGCAGCACTACTAACTACAAATACAAATGAGCTAATATAAGCCTCCAGTATGGTGCTTGGTAGACAGTGGTCTCTTACTCCGTGGTTCATGGAAGCTTTTGAATAAATGAAGCCGGACATTGGGAAATTGAATGAATAAATGAACACATTTGTTCAGCAAAGATTTGTTGAGAATCTGCTAGGCATCAGATATTATGCAAGCTGGTGGCAACAGTGAGATATTGTCCCTGGCTTCACAGAGCTTACGTGGTAGGAAAAGAGAGGACAATGCACACAGAAATGTATACTCATGCACGTTAATAAGTCTGTTTTTAAAAGATCTGGAAGAGAGAAGAGGGTGGGAGTAACTTGCACTGGAGAGCTGAGACCAGAATGGGGGGCGGGAATTCACTGGGCAAAGAGGAGGAAAAGCATGTGTCCAGTCCTGAGGCAAGAGAGAGAGCTTCACATATTCAAAGAAGGAAAAATAAGGCCAAGGAGGTGGAAGTGTGGTGAGCAAGGAGGGTTCTGGCTGAGGGAGGCTGGAGAGGAGGGCAAGAGGCCTTATAGGCCACAGAAAGTGTTTTGCATCTTATCTGGGTGCCATGGGAAGCCATAGGAGGGCTTTGAGCAAGGAATTAATGCAATTCTATTTATTAGGACCAGATGAGGTTGAATTGAATACAAGGTTACTAAGAATACAGATGCCACTTTTATGGGAGGAGCTTGTGCACTCAGTGCTGAAGACTGGCATATGTCAAGGGTGGCTGTTGATGGTAGTTTTTGGTTCTTCCTGATTCTGGTCCCTGCTCTGGAGCAGGGGACAGGCTGATAGATGCTACAGTCTCTAGTGTTCATGGGGTTCTGCCTGCCTGAAGCCATAGACTTTCCCATGACCCAGTCCCATCATGCCCTTGGGTCTGAGAATCCCTGGGAGTTGGAATCCAGAAAATGTCAGCTGTGTGGCCTGTACTGGAATTCCAACTGGATTTAAATCCACTATTGACTGGGAGAGAAACAAGGAAGCTGTGGTATCCGCTGAAATAAACTGGGTTGAGGAAGCCCACCACATATCTTCCAGAAAAAAAAATTCTTAAGGATCGCAAACTACTCTCAATATTGTAAGTCTCCTTGGCAGCACAAGGATTCGATTTGTCTGCTGCTTGGCCTAGTCACCTTGGTGCTCTTGGGGACCTGCTGGGAGATAGTTCAAGCTAAGCCAGCCATGTCTCGCTCTTCCCACTGACAGGAGGACCATAAAAACTTGAAAAGGGGACACCTGTCCCTTGTCCCCACTTCTGCCTGGTCTGGGGAATGGCAGGAACTCTTCATAGTATTCCTCCTCTATATAAGCAAGTAGCCTGGGGAGAGATTTGTCAGAGGCCCACTTGACTGATGCATGTATTTTTATAAGCTAATCATCCAGGGGAGAGTCTTTCTAATTAAGAAGAGGGCCATGGCAGAGAGAACTAACTAAGGGAAACTCAGGCAAACAGACTGTGGCTCCCATGTCCTATGCCCTGTGAGCTGGGTGGCCAGGTGTGAGGCAGGGTGTCAGGCAAGGTCCATCCAAAGAACATTTCGAATTTATTGAGAGTTTGCTATCTTTGGAGCTCTGCCTTTTTTACCCATGCCAAGTCATTTACTCTTCCCAGTGATGCTCTATGTCTTCAGATGGAGCAACTGAGGCCCAGAGTGGTTACATAAGGTACCCAAAGGCAGATGGGCAATAAGCGGTTGATATAGACTGAATGTTTGTGCCCCCTGTCAAATTCATATGTTGAAATCTAACCCCTAATGTGCAGGTGTTTGGAGGTGGGGACTTTAACAAGAGATTGGGTAAGAAAAGGGAGATCTCATGGGATTGGTACCCATATAAGAGGCCTCAGAGAGCTTCCTCACCCCTTCCGCCATGTGAGGGCACAAAGAGAAGATTACCATCTGTGAACCAAGAAGTGGGTCGTCACGAGACACCGAATCTGCCAAAGCCTTAAGCTTGGACCTCCCAGCCTCCAGAACTATGAGAAATAAATGTGTGTTGTTTAAGCCATTCCATTTGTGGTGCTCCGTTGGAGTGGCCCAAATGGGACTAAGACACGGGTTGAGCTGGCTCTGAACACAAATCTTTCTGGCTCTTTCCACATTGTCTCATGGCCTGCCCCATCTTTTCACATGCCTGTGCATGTCAGGGAGAGGGTCAGTGATGCCTGCCCTTCTCCCAAGCATGGCTCCCAGAGCTAAGTCATTGTCCTTGGTGGGGGTGCAATGAAGGGCCACTGGCTAGGGCATGTCCCAGTGTGGACTTGTCAGCAGGCCATTATTTTCTCCTCTGTGAAGCAGGGTCAGCCTGCCCTCCTTGCTGGCCTGCTGGGAGCCCGAGTGAGATAATGGATATGAAAGGTCTTCAGGGAAGAGAGAGCACAGGAGAGGAGGCTGAAGTGCTAATGGGCAACCAAGACCACTGGTAGCCTGCTGAGGGAGACCTTGGGCCTATTTTGGCTACATGTGTGCTCAGCTCCCAGGGAACAGAGAACTGAGCCATGGTTTGCTAGGGCTGGGTCAGAAGCAGTGTTTCCTGAGCCCACAGCACCAGCCTCCGTTTGCATGGTTGAGGAGGTGTCTGGGCGTCCTGCTCCCTGCCCGGCTGCATGTGTGGGCCCTCTCATCCCTGCTGCTTAGAGCCCGGAGTTAGCCAGGAGCAGCTCTTGGCCCACAAGATAGACCATGCAGGCTAGCTGTGGGCAGTGCTCACCTGTCCCACCTGGCCACAGAAAGCCAGTGCTCTTCTTGGTAGCTGGTAGCCTGGACCACCAGCACCCTAGCCCTTCCCCTACTTCTGCTCTCACCTCATCTCTGCAGTTACCCTGCAGTTGCAGTGGGAGGTGTTGGAGCAGTTGGGTGGAAACATCCTTCCTATTGCCTAGAATCTTTGAGCTCTCAGAATCTTGTTAGTTCTTTTGCTCTTCTGCTCTGCCTTCCTGTTCTTTGCTAAGAGCAAATCCAAGGGCCAGCCACCTTGTTTCCAAGGGGCAGATGGAACCCCAGGCAAGTGGCCTCCCTTGAAAGAAAGTCTCCTGGCTGCAGGTGCACACTCTTTTTGACTTCTCTAGGCCTGTTCTACTTCCAGGCCTACTGTCTCTCATTCTTGTCTGCTAGAACAGAGAGGGCTCTGGATGCAGACTTAGGAAGCCTGGGGCCTGGTCTGAGATATGTCTAATCTTGGTGATGATGGTACTAATAGTAACAATAGTTAAAATTGGCATTTACCAAATGTACCAGAAGCAATTTAGATCTGCAAGACAGGTATTATAGTCATCTTACAGATTAGGAAATTAATGTTCAGAGAGGTTGAATGACTTTCCCAAAGTCAAACAGCTGGAAGGTTACTGAGCTGAGGTTTGTGTCCACACCTTGGTGACTCCAAAGCCAAGCTTTGTCCACTGGGTGCCCTGACAGATGACTTCGTGAGCCCTGTGGTCACTCACTCAGAAGCCCCCCAGAGCTGTCAGGGCTCTAGATCAAACTGTCACCCTGGCAGTGAGGGGGTTCAGGCCCCTGACTGCATTAGTACCTTGGTTCCTTAGTCCCCCTCACCCACCCTCTGAGTGCCTATAGAGGGCCCGACTCTCTAAAATTGCCATGGCTGGCCTGGGTGCTTTGGAAAGTGTCAGGCAGGAAGGAGATTCAAAGCGGCTTGACTCAGCCCCTCCCCTGAGTTTTCCTTTGGAGCCCCAAGAAATGTGTCTGAAAAAATGGATGGGAAGATGAAAAGAAGCAAGCAGAATAGGAAAAAGAAGGCTGAAGACCTCGTATGTGCAGAGAGTGCCCATCTTCCCCAGGCACTCAGGCACATATTTGCCTGTAGAGTGGCCTGGCATCACAGAGGTCAAGGTGGAGTGAGATCTGGCTAGCCTTGACGCTCTACGTCCCTGAGACAATCAGAGAACAAAGCAAGGAGGGCTTCCCCAGCCTGGGTGGAGCTCAGGCTCCAGCAGGGGCTGGCGTCCCCTGCCCTGGCAGGGCTGGGAAGCCCAGGGGCTCTCTGTGCCTGGGTCCGCAGAGGGGGCAGTTCTTGGAAGCTCTCCTGTCTATCCTCATTGGGTATCCTGCTCCTTCCTATGCTCCCATCCTTCCTCCAAAGCTGACACTGACACCTCCTCTAGGAGGTCTTCTTTGGCTGCCCCAGGATCAGGGCTCCAGACCTCATTCTAGAACAGCTGTGGCATTGTAGTCTAAATGGTTTATATATTTCTCTTCCTTTTCTGCAAGATAAGACCACAAGCTCTTTTCAGCCTGGGGTGGTCTCCTTTGTGGATAGCCAGTTCCATGAAATATTTAAAGTACTGCTGGCATAATTTAGCATGCACAGTGAGTTTATACTCTTGGGTATTTAGATCATTTGCCTTTTCTTTGTAGTTGATATTATTAATTATTCTTATTATCACTTTGTTCTACTTAAAGTTGTTTGTTTTTTTTTTAACAACTTTGCTTTCCACTACCTTTTCCTATCTTGGCATTTATTTATTCATTCACCAAATAGCCATTGAGTACCTACTCTGTGTCAGACACTCTTTGAGATACTGGGGGGTACAAAGGTGAACAAAATATTTACTGGCTTATGCAATTGAGAGGCACAGGATTAGGATTCACATAGGCTCAATAATATCACCCCTGGAGCTGACATCCTGTTGGAGCTAACTTTGTGGGTTGAGTTTCTAGGGACCCTTTCCTGGACATGCCTCAGGTCCTTCTTAAATGAGTATTTCATCTGGTAATGAATGAGGCCACCCAGGCTCACACATACACTTGTTTCTGGAGTTGGAGCTACCGTCTAAGGTTTCATAATGAGAACACACTTTTTTTAGGGGAGCAGGTGTGTGGTAGATTCTGGACTCCTACACGGCTGTCTTCTGATTATTCCCGGAGAACTGCCCCTCTCTGATCTGGTTTGGCTGAGGCTGTTTTTGTCACCCCCACAGGGCTGTGTTGTTTGTTCCTAGAGCAGAGAGACATCTGTCATCCTCACTGAGCCTTGACAGATGCCACAGTCAAATAAGCAACACCCGTTTAAACACACAGACCGCCGCAGCGTCTCTGTTGTTGCCGCCCCGGCTCAGACTCCACACCTCATTTCTATATCCTGTGGCCTGCCCGTCCTCCTGCTGGGCACACCTTCCTGCACCTCCCTGGTAGCCCGTGTCCCCATACTGCAGGTACAGAACCACCAGTACCTGTGCACATTATGATGCCCAGCAGACTTGAGCAAGAGGGTTTGAACTGGTGGGATGTGAAGGAGGGTCTCACTGCAGACTTGCAGGTTGTAAGCACCTGCTAGACAGTGAGCATCTCTCAGCCTCTGGGTTGGAACAGGGGTTGGATGGTTGATCATGAGCATGATGGACAAAGCAGATAGGACCTCACCTCCTCTGGGATATGGAAGAATCTTCCTTGGAAAGTGCCACACGTGGCCCCTGTTAGCTTCAGGAGTGAGAGGTTGGGGAAGTAGTGTGGGCACAAACCAATAATGGGGCTTGCTCCTAGCATCAAGGGGAAACTGATGATGGTCTACCTGTATTATAAGAGAGAGAAGGCTTGACCGAGGATGGCTTCTAAAGCGAGACCCAGAGAGATGAGGGAAGGCTGGGGGTGGTGGGACGAGAAGCCAAGGAAGAGCCAGGCACGAAGTCTGTGTAGTTGTATGAAGGCTTTGTACATATTTTACCATGAAGTAGAACATTTCTTCTCTCTTACTTTATAAAATCACCCTAGCTTTTGTTACTTTATCACTCCCTCCCTGTGCGTCCTAGCAGTGTAATCCTGAAAGGTTTGTGGATGTGTTTTGGAGAAGGCTGTGTTAAGAAATGTAGAGGGGGTAGGGAATATCCTCCTCCTTGGCAGGCTCCTGCAGGGAGTAGGTGGCCTGGGGAAGGATGCTGGAGGGCCAGGACCCTGGGGTCCCCCTGGGAACAGGGGGACAATCAGTTGTTAGGTTCTAAGCAGTGGCTTGGTGCCATGTCCCAGATGGGAGCGTTGGGGAGACATCAGCCTATAGATACCATCCTGCTCTGTGGTTAGGCTTGGGAAAGTGGGGGCAGGAGAATGTTCAGTATATTTAACCAGATCTACTAGAGACAAGCCAATAAGGTAAGTCCTACTCTTTACTATGTATGCTTACAATAGACCACTAGCTGAAAAAGACTGGTCTAGTTCTGGAAGCTTCCTGGAAGGACTTCTGCTAGTGCAGCCCCAGCTAAGCTAGAGGTGTGAGGCTCTGGGTGCTGGAGAATGGGATGGCAGAAGACCAGGTCTGGGGCCACCAGCCAGGCTGCAGGGAGTCCTGGGCATGGTTCTCGGTTGACCCTCACTGCTCCTTCTTAAACCTCACTCTTTGGAAAAGCAATTCTTGTTTTTTCCGACTGTGGCTCAGTTGGTTAAGAACCCAATTCTTTTTTTAAAACTGTTTTAATGTTTATTATTTTTGAGACACAGACAGAGCACAAGCAGGGGAGGGGCAGAGAGGGAGGGAGACACAGAATCCGAAGCAGGCTCCAGACTCTGAACTGTTAGCACAGAGCCTGACACAGGACTCGAACTCACGAACCGTGAGATCACGACCTGAGCCAAAGTTGGATGCTTAACCGACTGAGCCACCCAGGCACCCGGAAGCGCCCAATTCTTGATGTCAGTTTAGGTCTTGATCTTGGAGTTGTGGGTTCAGGCCCTGCCGGAACCTACTAAAAAAAAAAAAAAGAAGAAAAGAAAAAGAAAAAAATATTGTGTTTAAATATTGCATTTGGAGAAAGGCATCAAGAGCTGAAATGTTTCTCTGTACCCTGCATCTTATCATCTGCTAGCTCCCTTGCACTCTAAGCTGATTTTGTGACATGGGGTTCCAGAGACCCCAGCCCCCTTCACCTCATCTTGCTTTTCATTTTTAAGCTACTCATTCTTTCTTTAGCTGACATTTGAAGTCTTAGGTTGTTCTTTCAGGATTTTCCCAGATTATATTTGTGACTGATCCTTCTCACGATGTCTTAAGTAATGAAGAGAACCTGACTCCAGCAGTAAAACCAAAGGCCTTCATCATAACTGTAGAAGTTTCTGGAATCTATAAAATATCAGTCTAAGAAAGACGAGCTTTTCCCTTAACTGAAATGACTACATCTCATGGGAAATTTAATTTTTAAAATAAATCCCACATTCTAATAAAGAGGAAAGCCCTGCTAGATAAACAATGAACGTATTTGCTCGGAAAACGGTTCTTTATTCAGCTCGGGAGGAACCGGGGGAATAGAAGAAGATACGAAGTGCTGAATAGAATCTACAGGATCAGAGTTTGAAATGAAGGCTGAATTTATCATCTCTCTTTTTCAGTGGGCTCTACCTAGGCAGGACCAAGCAGATTTTCTCCAGATGCTTCCTGTCCTGGTTCTAGGACCACCAGAAGGACTGTCCCAAAGTCCATGAGTGTCAGGGTGCAAAGTCAGGGCTTGTTACCTGATAGAAAGCCCCATCAGCATGACTGCATGTATCATCCAGGATTTTTTGTACGCAATGGGAGAGATCTGGTTCTAGCTGCCTAAGCAAAAAAAAAAAAAAAAAAAGAAAAAAGAAAAGAAAAGAAAAAGAAAGAAAAGAACAGCATGTGTGGGGGCGGGGCGGTTTGATGGCTCCAGTAACCAGAAAGCCTAGTAGTTAGGTTTGGCTTCTGAAGTATCTGACTCCAGGCACTTGAATGATGTCCTGAGGTCTCTTGCTCTCACTGTTTCACTCATTTCTCCTTCCATCTGATACATCTGTTTTCTTCTGTGTAGGTTTTCCACCCAGGAAGACTTCCTCCTTACATGCATATCCTATTTGCTTCTTTCTTACCTTGAGTTCTCAGTGGAAAAATGACTTCTGTTTTGCGTACAGAAGTTCCAGCAAAAGTCCCAGAATGAACTTCCATTGAAACAGGTTCGTTCACATGCTTGTTCCTGAGCTATCCGCCACGGCGAGGAGGCTGGGTCTGATGCTCTTACTGGGCAAGCCTGGCAGGTACCTGCTCCTGGAGCTAGAAGGTGGGGTTGGGGTCCTTCCTGAACCAGATGGATTGAGAGTGAGGGAGTTTTGTTACCAAAGGGGCAACAGATACTAGGCAGATAAAGATAATATATGTGATATGGATTGGTCAGGTGGATTTGCGGGACCAGCCTGGGGGTGAACCCATGTTTGCCAGTTGATCTTAGGTGATTTCTTCTTTGATTTCCTATAAAGTACCTCAGTCATTGTAATGGTCCTTTTGCCATCTTGTTCCTTGATATTGAAAGGGTGTGCAGAGGCTATTTTACTACCTTGGACCTGCTCTAGAAGGCAAAGCAAAACCTCTGTGCCCACACTTCTTCCCCAACTACAGATTTAAGAAATCCTTCCACCCTCTAGGCTTACTATTAATTTTTGGCCACCAATTTGGCCCTCCCTTCCCCTCCCTGTCTTTCTCTTTCTAATTTTACTATTGGAACTATTTAATATTATTAATTGAACAAGATTTTATTAAATATCTGTATCTATCTGTTATTCAGTACTTACTATGTACCTGGCAGTTGGATGCTTTTATAAATATTGTCACATGTTGGCAAGAACCCTGTGAGATATATTATTAGTCCTCTTTTACAGGAGAGGAAGCAGGGGCAGGGAGTTATGTGACCTGTCAGAGGCCATGTAACCTGGAGCCTCCTACATACTTATGTGGTTGTGCTGGGTTTAGTGCGTATAAGGATGTGGAAGGCATGTTCTGTGCCCTTGAACAGTATGTAATTGCTGTGTGTTTACAGTTATGTAAAAGAATGAGTAATACATTTCAATGGGAATAAATGATACACCAGAAGGAAGTGATTAATTTTCCTTGAGTATAGTCTCGGGGGCAGAAAGGGACATTAGAGCTAGGCCTTCCGGAGTGAGTAGGAGTTTCCCATGTGGGTATGGTGCAGAGGGAATTTGTTCTTTAACTGAGTAATACATGAGTTGTTGTTTTTTTTTTTTTTTGAAATGGACTTGCCACCTTCAGGAGATGTAATATCACTTTGTACTCTGCCTTCTCATTTTCCTGGATGGTCAGAGTGATTCTATTTAGTTCAGATGCTTTCATTTGCAAAGAATAGAAACCCTAACACAAGCTGGTTCAAATAATAAAGGGGGTTTATTGTTTCATATAATTGCACAGCACAGAATTTGGGCTGCTTAAAGTGAGGCTTAATCCATTGGCTCACTAATATTGCCAGGGATCTGGTTTCTTTCCATCTCTCTCTTGTGTCTTAGGCAATGGTCTTATCATCCAAGGCTGGCTCCTTTTAGTGTGTTAAGATGGCTGACAGAGCTCCTTTGTCATGCTCATCAGGAAGGAAAGGTGGCTTTATCCTAGGATTCTCAGCCAAAAACCCCAAAGCACTTTGACTGGACTTGTCACATGCCCAATCTTAAGTCAATCATTGTTGCCAAGGGACATTGATGGCATTAGTTTCTCTAGAAACACATGGATCCCCGAATGGAATTTTGGGGACTGATGGAAGGAGGAAGTGGACAATGGTTGCTGGGAAGACATTAAAGAAATGTTCACCACAGCCTTTAAGTTTGTATATTCCTTCTCTCTTGAGCAGTTAAGGTGACTTATACCTACTGCACATACCTTTGATGCTCAATCTGGGGTACCTAACAGTCCAAGCCTGACCTTGGGTAATCCAGCCATTGAACCTTTTTTCTCCATGTTATCTCTTCCTTGTTTGCTTCCTGGACCAGCTTGCTTTGGCTTTGTCTGAGAACACCCAGAACACCCATTGTCTAGTAGTATACAGTAAATTTTGTGGACAGACCAGGATGATCTGGGCATAATGACAAAGTACCACACAGGATGGTCTAGAACTTGATAGCAGCTAATCTCTTAGGACTTTTACAGAGCTGCTTTCTCCAAAGAGGGTAAAAAATCTGACACAGGGTGCCTGGGTGGCTCAGTCGGTTATGCATCCAACTCTTGATTTCAGCTCAAATCATGATCCCACAGTTGGTGAGATTGAGCCCCACATTGGGCTCTGTGCAGACCATGCAGATTGTGTGGATCCTGCTTGGGGTTCTCTCCCTCTCTCTCTGTCTCTCTCTATGCCCCTCCCCTGTTCACACACACACACTCTCTCTCTCAAAATAAATAAATAAGCTTAAAAAATTTGACACAGTATTTTCTAAAACTCTGAGAAGATGAAATATCCAAGGCTGTTATTAACCAGAGCTGGTCAATCGTATGTGGATTATAACAGCAGCAGGATGGCTCTAGGAAAGGCTGACTAGTTGGAAGTGGGTAGGCCTGGGTTTCAAATTCTGATGCTGTCACTTTTGAAAAGGCAATGTGTCATGAGGATGAAGAATACAGACTGTCGTCAGACTGCCTTCAGTCTAAATCCTGGCTTTTAGGATTTTGTTTATAAGCTGTGCCTGGGTTCCTGTCCCAGCTTTGTCATTTATTAGACCTGGATCAGGAAATAGTCACCAGGTTCTAATCTTTCATCCAGGGGATTGTTTTCTGATGCTTCGTCTTGTCAATCTGACCTTCCACTTTAGTTGGGAGGGTGATGACTGTCACTTCATGT
Source organism: Cryptoprocta ferox (assembly GCA_028646485.1). Lineage (NCBI taxonomy): Eukaryota > Metazoa > Chordata > Mammalia > Carnivora > Eupleridae > Cryptoprocta > Cryptoprocta ferox. The sequence continues at coordinate 34,671,191 of CM053561.1, read as the reverse complement.
CTGTGGTCTCAGTGCATCATAAGTATGGATACAAATAATAGCCGCATGATAGGGTTGTTGTGAGAATTAAGTGAGTTAATATATGGTAAACAGTTGACACGGCATCTTGTAAGCACTAACCGTATGGATAATTAGATATATCTTGTAGGGTTGCTCTAAGCCCTAGAGACATTGCATATATGCTTTCCGGCGTATCGCAGACACCTGATAAATGTTAGCTATTATTAACGATAATTATTTTGATCGAGCTCCTTAATAATAATGTGAGTCATCTGAGTGGAGCTGTATCATTGCCGGAGTGCTTGCTGCCAGCATTGTCCCCCCTGGACCTCACAACTACTCAGTGATGGAGCCCCTTCTTCTGGCCAGTGGGTCTCAGAGGAGGGTTCAGTGCCTTCCCAGGGTGTCCTGGCCAGGTGGTCACTATCAGGACGAGGACAGGACCCATCGTGAGGAGCTTCCTTGTCCAGGGCTCCTCCCACAGCCCCCCTCTCTCTATTCTGGGGGCTTCCCCGCCATTTGTCACAGCCTCTTTTGAAATGCATGCGGTTCTCATCAGTAATATCCTGATTGCCCCATTAATCTCCTTTAAGCTTCATGAAAAATACAAAGGGCTGGATCAGGAAATAGTCACCAAGTTCTAATTCTGCATTCAGGGGATTGTTTTCCGTGGACGTGAAGAGACTGATGTTTCCCATTTGGCAGTTGGATTTCCAACAAAGTCGGGAAGAACTGTCACCTTCTAAATTATCAACCGGTTTACAAGGTTGCATCTATATTTTGCCTCTAATGTGTCTGTACTTTTTGTCGTGTCTCTATCTGCATGTGCTCTTTTTCCTAATGGATGCTTTACTATATGCCCAGAGGGTATGCTAAGGAAATTTCTTTTGATAAGACCTTAGAGAAGCAAGAAGCCTGAAACTTCCACTCCCCCCACTGTGCATATTCCTTAGACCCTGACCATGGAGCACTGTTCACTATGGAAGGAGTGTTTGCCTGGTTAAAATGTGCTCATACACACACATATTACACACACATATACACATTATACACATACACTCAGACACACATATATACATGGGCACACATACACACACAGACATAGACACACACAAATGCACATTACACAAACGTACATTATACACACACATACTCAGACACAGATACACACATGGGCACACATACACACACATAGACACACACATGTTACACACACACATATACATTATATGCACACACACACACTCAGACACACACATATACACAGGCACACATGCACACACAGACATAGACACACACAAGCACACACACATTCCAAGGCCCTGAGTTCTACATCCATTAGCTATTTAATGTGGTAGCCACTCGCCATATGTGGCTTTTTAAATTTAAATGAAGTGACAAGTTTAGCTCTTCCGTCTCATTTCAAGTGCTCAGTAACCACATGCGAGACGTGGCAACTGTATTGGACAGCATTTCCGTTCATGCAGAACGTTGTGCTAGACAGCGTTTGGTGTAAAGGAAGAAAGGAGAAGGGATTAACACATGAGTGTTAGCATTAGTGACATAGTACTCCAGACCACCAAATATTAAAATACTCCTCTTTCTTCACTCTCTGTGTATATTCCTCTTGTGATTCCAAGGACACTTACAACCAGGAGAAATAAGAGACTATATTGGTCTTTGATCTAACATATTCAATGAAAGCATTCATTGAAAATTGGATTATTTTAATCTTATAGAGAAGTATAAATGCCTATTTTGTTACTTCATAAGAACAATGAATTTGGACAGCACATTATGTATGTTTCATCCCTTTGGTGACCGGTGAGGGGGTGGTCAATGTAGTGCCTTGTTTGTCTTGGAGAGAATGGGATTCAGGAAGACTGTTTTTGAACACTGCTTGACATGTCTTGCACTGCTCCAAGACTTTTAAATACTCCTGTCCAATTTGAACTTTACATTTCTAGCTGTGAACTACTCTGGGGTGCAAATCCACTTAGGAACAGTCGAGCCCACTCGTTTGTCTCCAGACACCAGACAGCAGAGATGACTGCAAAACCACACTTGCTCTTGTTAATATCAGGATGGCATCTCCTGTTGTTTTGTTGTTAAATATCAGTAGGTTCCCCAGTAGTACCATCCAAAGACATGAGCATCACTGCATGACTTTCGCAAAAAGTCTGTGGACCTCGTGGGGGCCGTCCAGATCTGGTTTTGAGATTGACTTATGTAATCAGTTTGCAGAGTTTAATTCACATACCGGACAAGGGTTTTGAATCCTTCAGTCCTTTGGGACGGGGGTTTGAGGGGGATAGGTGGGAGGAAAAGCAGAGAGTGGCCACTGGCTGTCTGAGCTAACAGGAGAGCATGGAGAGGCTGCCCCCAAGATCTGAGGTCTGACTGAAGGGACTGATGTGCCTGTCTGAAATAGGCTTGACCAGCAGCATCCTAAGCCTCTGGTGAGTCTGGAGAAGGGCGGTGGTAATGGTGTTCCAAACTACTTAGTAGTAAGCCAGCTACCAAACAGGCTGGAGAATATCTGTAGGATTTTCCAGAGACCAGAAGTCCCAGGACAAGAGGATAGTCTTCCCCAAATATCTTTGTAGTCTTACAAGATTTTTTTTTTTTGAGAGAGAGAGAGACAGAGACACAGAGAGAGTGTGTGTGCATGTGCGGTGAGTGGGGTGGGAGTGGGGAGGGGCAGAGGGAGAGAGAGAATCTCATGCAGTCATCGCAGAGCACGCTGCGGGGCTCAGTCATGACCGGAGCTGAAATCAAGGGTTGGACACTTAACCGACTGAGCCATCCAAGACCCCTGTCCTTGTAGTCTTAATTGTGGCATCCTGGGTGTTTCAACCCATGTTAGGGGTCATCTTTTTGGTGCCCTTTGGTTCCCTCTGAGTTGACTGGTGACATTAAGATGAGAATTTTTTGACTCCCGTCACTGATAAAACTCATTTTTAAAAAAATTTTTTAAATTTTTTTTTTTTTATTTTTGAGAGAGAGAGACAATGTGAGCAGGGGAGGGGCAGAGAGAGAGGGAGATACAGAATATGAAGCAGGTTCCAGGCTCTGAGCTAGCTGTCAGCACAGAGCCCAACACGGCTCGATCATGACCTGAGCCAAAGTTGGACGCTTAACCGACTGAGCCACCCAGGTGCCCCAAAATGCTTAAAAGATTTATAATACTTTAAACATGTCATGGTAATAAATGCAATAATACCTCTTTACATTTCTGTAGTCTTTTGAATAAAGCCCCCTGGAGGCATTATCCTAGTGGTTTTCAAACTCATTTTTTCGGCGGGGGGGGGCATCCTTAAAATTTTTGTTCCAGTGATTCCTTGGCTAGAACCCACCAGGCAGTCCAGATACAAGTGGAGTGGTGACTAAGGGGAGAGAAAAGGCGGAGCACAGCTCACTGAACCCCTGTCCCCCAAACCCTCCATCAGTCTTTGAGCCAACCCCTGGTCTGCAGTATGCCCCCTCAGAGCGTCATCCACCAAAAGCCTTGCCAGTGTGTCTTCCAGTCACAGCAGCAGCCCCATGGAATGCCCCTGGAATTGGGGTGGCAGCCAGAGAGAAGAGAATGGCCCTTACACCACTTGGCCCAATCCAAGGAGGGTCTGTAGTGACAGGGATACAAGCGAAAGAGACTCATCCAAAGTCACTGGTGGGGTAAGGTTGGGATTCTTTGCAGGCTCTTTTCTAGAATAGAGCATATCCTCATAGACCTTGGCTCACAGTTTCCCAGGCAAAGCTGAGGATTTTGAGCACTGGCCTGCATGTAGCCTGTTTTCACGGTGACTGTGTGCTCCACTCAGGGATTCTGCTGGGAAGGTCCTCAGGAGGGTTTTCAGCTTAGCTCGAACTCTCAGTTGATCCAGTTTCTCTTGCTTTGCAAACTCAGGTGAGAGCACCAGAAGCCCCGCTGTGGTCTCCACCCCAGGCTTATGAGACCCACTGTGCTCATTCTGTCTCACAGACTGTCACCTGTAATAAAACAGGTACACAATGTCCATGGATGCAATTGGTTTTATACAAGGATGAATGAGCACTTTTCCTCCACGGACTCTTGTCTCTAACTATTGGCACGTGCCCAGCACTTCCGTATTCTTGCCTGTGAAATGGACACATAAATATATCTACATAAGACTCACTGGGAGATTAAAGCTCTTAAAAAAATTGGCTAATGGCAAATTTTCCCAAATCAGTGTTGGTTGTAGGGCCAGAGAGTAGGAATAGCTGGCCTTCATCTCAGAGACAGGTACTACCACGCTCCATAAAATTTCATTACTGTTCTTGTTCTGAAAGCAAAGAAACTAAAGCTGTGGCTTCTTGTCTACCCTTTCCTAATGGTTTTCAAATTGACTCTATATGCAGAAGAACTGCTGATCAGTTTCTTATAGGGGAAAGCAGATGATAAGGAAGAAAGGAACTGAATGTATTTTCTAAACTTGGTTTCTATGCTGACTCACCCAGTGGGCTGGGAGCAACTTTCTGTGTGTCTGCATCCACCATAGAGCTGGGGGAGATGTTACCCTTTCGCCCAAGGGAAGGATGGGGAGGATTCCAAGGACTACATTAAGAAAGAGAGCTCGCAGAGCAAAGAACTCCTCTTCAAAGGTCAATACAATCTTGGTAATCTTATGAAAAGCCTTCCTGGCTTTAGAATTAGCTCCAAGAATCTGGCAGCAGATTTTAGATTTGCTTGGAGAGCGAGAGGGAAGGAGATGTTGCCTTTGTCTGGAATTCTAGTACCTTCCTTTGCAAGGCCAGCAATGAAGAGATATACCCCTAAAGAACAGTGGCAGCCTATAGTTGGGATGGAAGCACTTAATTTTGTTTTAATCGTGGCAATTTCTAGGCATCACTGGGAAATTCAGCAGCTAATGAACGTGCCCCTGTTCTGTCAGATCCCTATTATAATATTCAATATTCTCTTTTTCATACTTATCAGCTAAGGGAATTACAGAAATATATTTCTGGAGCCTGCTGGGGATAAAAGCAGGGATATAAAAACCTCCTTCCTTCCCACCAGATGGGTCCCAGCAGCCCAGGTGAATGTCACACCTGTGTTAAAAAGGCCATTGATTCCTAGCAGGCTCCGACCAGAGCCTCCGCTTCTCAGGACTGTGCCATGCAGACTTCTTTTCCCTTGTCCTACCCCTTGCTGGAGTCCTGAGGACCTTCCATTCAGTGTGTGGATGTCCAGGTCTGCAGGCAGACACACTTCTACAGATCTGAACAGGAGGACAAGAGACATAGGATGAAGGACTATTCACTTTTGGGCTCTTCACTTTCTTCTTCTCTCCTTTTGCCCATATGGCAGTCCCCACTTCTCTGCAGGGGCTACTTCCAAGACCCACAGTGGCTGCCGGAAACCGTGGACAGTACCCAACCCTACATATACTATGTTTTTTCCTACGCACACATACCTACGATAAAGTTTAATTTATAAATTGGGCACAATAAGAGATTAACAATGATAAAACTAGCACAGATTTCTTTTGCCTGCTTTACAGTTTCACGGAAAGAAGATGCATTCATCTTGCAGACCTTAGCAGCCTCAGCACACGAGTTTTACTCTCATTAATCCAAGAAGTTCCACCTTTTCACTTAAAGGAAGTACTTTACGGCTTCACTTTGGCATCTTCAAATTGCCAGCAACACTAGTCTTGTGCTTTGGGGCCCTTAGTAAGTAAAATAAGGGTTACTTGAACATAAGCACTGTGATACCACAACCGTAGATCTGATACCTGAGGTGGCTACTACATTACCAGTGGGCGGGTCATGTATACAGCATGGAAACGCTGGGTAAAGGGATAATCCACATCCCTGGTGGGATGGAGCAGGATGGCACGAGATTTCATCACACTACTCAGAAGGGTACCCAATTTAAGATGTATGAATTGTTTATTTCTGAAATTCTCCATTTAATATTTTTGGACCGCGGTTGACCACGGGTAGCTGAAATCATGGATAAATACTACTGTACTTGGTGTTTCCAACAGCCGATGGGAGGCTGTTCTGTCTCGAGTACATGACTCAGGAGTGGTATTTATGAAATCTTATTTCAGGACATACTGGCGCCCCTCAGATTTGGCAGAAGCTTGCATACTCTGTCTCCCACTTGATGGTTTCCATGCGCATTTACATATTGAAGACCATGGAAGTCTAATAGTAAAGGGACTAGGACAGGCTTGCCTCTGTTTATCCTGTGAGAAGAGGATGCTGATATTCTGCAGGGCGCAAGTATAGATGTGCTGTTACCTGGACTGACTCATCCTTTGAATGAAGTTTGGATGCAGCCAGGTGACTAGCAAGGCTGTCGGTTTTCAGCATCTAGTTCCATGCGCTTGTGCAAGTTACTTAACTGTTCCATGCCTCAGTCTCCCCATCCGTAAAAGGGCATAATAAAAAGTACCTTCTTCAAACCATTGTTGTGAGGGTTTAAACGCTTTAGTGAAGCTTTTAGCACAGATTCTGAAATACAGTGTGTTCTTTATGTGTTAGCTGTTGTTATTACTAATATCTTTAACTATGGGTTCCTGAAAGCTTTTGTGCTAAGTGGTGTTTATGTCTCCTCCTCATGTTGTAGAGCATGGGGTAGCATACTACCTTACGTGAAAGATTACAAGGCACCCTTGTTTTATTTAAGCCTAGTGACAATCTTAGAAGAAAAATGTAGCTGTCCCTCTTTAACGCCGGAGGCCAGTGAAGCATACCTGAACGCTAGAGAGACTAGTCCCAAGTCACACAACACATAGAGGGTGTAGTAAAAGCAGGCTTGCTGGCTCCATGCCCATCATTCCCAAGCACCTCTGCAGAGCTGCCTGTCAGTCAGACCCTGATGGGGACCGGCAGACCTGGGCCTGGTGTCAGCTCTGGTAGGAGGCGCCCTCCCCTGGATCCTGGGTTCAAATCGTAATTCGACCCCTCTCTAGCTCCTTGCCCTTGTGCGGGTCACTTGACTCCTCTGATCTTCGGTCTTCTCAGCTGTAAAACAGAGACGGGAAATACCCATATCTGATAGACACAACAGGACTAATCAGACGGTGGATGTGAAGGTCAAGCACAAGGACTGTCATATGATTAGTGCTCATAGTGATGTTCTGTATCACACTTTGTGCCAGGTTGCTTCACATGCATGATCTCCTGTAGTCCTCACACTCCAGCAGGCGGTCTGGACTCTTCATTTTTGAAGATGATGGGGAAATTGAGGCTCTGTGTAGGTAAGTGACCTGGCCAAAGTCATAAAGCCACAGACTGTGAAGTTGAGGCTCAAACCCTGGCAGCCTTACTCCATGGAAACACCTTTCCCATTCCTCTTCTGCAGAGCCATGTGCTGGGATATATGCAGGATTTGTGCATGGCCACATTCCTTGGTCAGCCCAGTAGTCTGGCAATGGACATTTTAACCATGTCTCTGTAGGATAGTACTGTCACTTGGGCTTGAGGACAATGTTCCTCAGCCAGGGGAGTCAGGCAGAAGTTTAGTGCAGTTTCCCCAGGAGGGATGTACCAACTCCAGTCTTGGAGTCCAGCAGTCACTTCGGAGATGGTGGCCCATTCATATGTGCATGCTTGGCTGGGGTTAGAGTCTGTGCCACAGCATAGGACACAGTGACCCCAATGAGTCCAGCTACCTACTTAACAGTTCAGGACCAGAAGAGACTATTTCCTGCACGATGAACTGAGAGAATACCCAGCCAGTTCTCCAGATGATTGGGAGATCTAATCCAGTGCATTGCAGGACAATGGAGTGTTTGCATCTTCCAGACAAATTCTCGTTAACAATTTCAAAACCATGGATGCCCATCAGCCTGAGGGACAAGAGCAAAACAAAGGACCTGAGGTACCGGATGCAAGACACTAGAATAGGGGGAGGAAGGGAAGGCAAGGGAGAGTCCCAAGATTTTCCTACCATGCTTTCCCTATTCAGTTGGCATTCAGAATCCAGGGAAAGAGCCAGGATGGGTCTTCAATACTAAAGGAGTATTAATTTGGATGTGCTGAGCGGGTGGAATGTTTTTGTTCCCAGGACATGAAAGTGCACTTGGCTTTTCATGATTGCATTTAAGTTTTCAGTGGAGCATTACTTGGCCCTAGCCCAGGTCTACAAAGCCCCACAGTTTGGGAAGGACGGTCACTGCAGCACTTTTGCACTTCAGCGTTATTCATGGGGAAAGGCAGGTTCCACTGTTCAACAGAGGCACATTTCCCAGGATATCCCTATTTTACCTTCCGTGGCTCAGGATCCTGTAGGCATCCCTCTTGGGGACGGGAGTATGTATCCAAGGTTGGCCAGTGCACGAATGTGCCCAGCACTTGGGTCTAAGAGGATGAGTCCAGGTGCAGCTGGGCTGTCTGGGAGTGGAGATGAAGGCAGGGTCAAGGCAGGGAGGGAGTGAGGATCCTTCATTCGTTCACCCAGTTAGCATTGACTGAATACTCACTGTGTCCCAGGCATTATGCCAGGCAAAGCCATATAGCTATGATCGGTGAGGTCACGCACAACCACACACAGTCATGTCACAGACAGTGTGGGCCCTGGGGCCAGCATGGTGGAGATGGGAGCATTGGATTAGGGGTTGGTCTGTGTTGCATGGTGATGCTTCTTTACTAACGTACCTTAGTTCTTCTCCACTCTCAGTCAGAACCAACTTAGTAGGAACAACACTTTACTTTCTTCCCCACCCCCATTCCTAGCATCTCACAATTGATACTCAGCTATTTATTTTGCCTTTGTCCCTCAGGCTGAAAGGTGAACATGAATGTGAGATCCACAACTTCATCTCTCTGGGATTCAGTTTCTGCACAGAGGAAGAGGGTCTTCTGAACCTGCTAAGCTCTGCCACATGCTTCTCAGGGGAAATACCTCCTCCTGAATCTTTAGTTTTGGTTTTTCTTTGTGAAGGAACTGAATCCATGATTTCAGATCAGGAAGGCACCATCTGGCGTAGGGGGAGCTGAGAGCCCTGATGGGGACAGTGAGGCGTGGTTCAAAGTATCAGAGTTGGGGAAGGTGTCAGGGAGAGCAGGCTAGATGTGAGGATTCAACAAGACAATATGTATAGGGAATTTAGGACCGTGTCTGCCACACAGGGGGTCCAGTCAAGTCCCTGATAAGGGAAGGAAAGGAGAAAGGCAGCCATTTATCCAATCTGCAAATATTTCTTAAATATCTAAGTCAAAAGTGCATGGACTCGCGCCAGAATACCTGGGTTCAAAGCTTCACTGTTTTGTTTACTACCTTTGTAACCTTGAGCAAATTACTTAATTATTCTCTGTGCCTTAGTTTTCTCATTTATCAAATGAGAATAATCAATAATAGCAAATGGAGGGTTTTTGAGGACCAAAAAAGATTAAGAGCTCCATCTGTTCATTATAAGTATCTTTTTGTTTATTTATTTAATGGCTATTCGTTGGTCTGGTGTTAAGATCAAGGCAGTGGAGACTGGCAAGGTCTCTGCTTTACCCATCTTATATTCCAGTGGCAGAGCCAGAGTATTCAAAAAGCCAGTAAATTGACAAATGAGGCATCTTAAGGTAGTGATAAGTGCTCTGAAGGAGACAAGAGAGAACACCAGGGAGTGAGGGAGTAGAGCTGAAGACCAATAATACAGAGGGAGGATGGGGAGATGGTTACAGACGTTGCACACAGAGATCATTCTAAATAAGAAGATCTTTGGAATTTACCAAAAAAAAAAGAAAAAGAGAGAGAGAGAGAGAGAGAGAGCGAGCGAGCACTCTTTGAGTTTCCAAGAGAGGCAAACAGGATAAGCAACCAAAAATAAATATAGTTAAATAAAGATTGATTCTGGGGCCAAACAAGCTTCGAGATCATTATTTTCCCGGTAGTGAATCATTATGGCTCACAAATGAATTCATCTTTTCATGTTTTCAGTACCAAAGGTCCTTGATAGATGGATTAATCCTCCTTTTCACCTGGCTTCCTTCACCTAGTCCCCTCACTTCGTCGAACTGAAATTAAGGGCCATTCATTTGGAAAAACCTATTAACTCCCTGCTCCTCAATGGCTCACTATCCAGTCAGGCTGGCTGAGTTCCATCTCTTAGGGCCTGAGTCCTCGTGCATCTCTGCGATCTCCATTAAAGTTCCCTCTGGGCCTGTGGCTGAGGCAGTAAGGCTCATTGAATATTCTAGTCGCTTCTGTACACTTCCCAGCTCCTACGGTTAGTCAGGACATGGGAACCCAGGAGATGGGCATCACTTCTGGTCTGAGGCAGGAAATCCCCACATGGGGTGCCCCAGCACTCCCTTCCCCTGTCATGGCATCCCAAAATCTTGGGTGCTTTTGATGGTGTGACACAAGATGACAGAGACTCCGTTAGCCCAGGCCCCAGAGTGAGTGAGCGAACCCTCACCGTCTTTGTCTTCATGGATCTCTGACCTCTGGCTTCCCAAGGGCCTCAAAGACTTCTTACTCCCTGTATTTTGTAGACATTTGAAAACCTCTACCAAATGAATTTATTCAGCCTCAGCGAGGCCTGATCCTTCTATGAAAGTTACCTTTACCCCCTCTAAATTCACCTCCACACTTCTTTCTGCCCTAGTCACTCTGACTGTCCTGTGTTATTTCTTTATTGTACTTGCCATTCTATGACATTATCTTATTTATATGTTAATCTATTATCTGTGTCTTCCTACTAGACCATAACCCCTCGTCTATTTATACTCTGCTATATCCTCAGTGGCTAGAGCAGTACCTGGTGCAAAGAAGCTGCCTGGTAAAAATGTGAATGAATGAATGCCAGTCATCAAGGAGGCACCTCCCCTCTTTCCCCATAACTTCTCCCATCTTCTCTCCCCTCCCTCGGGGCCCACTGAAGGGTCGACCCATTGAGGCAGTAGAATGGTTAAAATGATGGACTTCAGAACCAGACTGTCTGGGCTTAAATACAACATATGTGTGATCTTAGGCAAGTTCATCTATGCTTCACCTTCCTCATCTATAGTCTGGACAGTAGCACTACCTGCCTCTTAGGATTACTGTTCAGATTAAATGAGTTAATATTTATAAAACACTCAGGAGAGTGCCTGACTCCTATGAAGAGGCATGTAAGAATTACCTTGTTGTCAATTGTTGGAGAGGAGAGGGGTCTATTCCCTATGTGGTCCCTAGGGACCCCCTCAGTAACCTGGAGACCTGGTCTCGCAGCTCCTCTGAGGTCCTCTGGGGTCCATTCAACAAGCAGGTTCAGCCCCGTTTTTATGCCCAAGATGCATCAACCCACCCAGCCTAGAGGAGAGGTCCCTGAGGAAAACGGCCGACTGGGGTGGGGACGGAAGGTCCTTTTCTCAAGGTTGAAGCTCCCAAGGCTCCGTGAGGCCCCGTCCTCAAGGCTTTGTCCTTCCCAAAGTCCTTCAGCAAGATTTCCATAATGTTATGAAAAAGCCACATATGCTGGCCAGATGAGTGACACTTCCCAGTGATGGGGCTTTGCTCTGCTCCTCTGGGCACGAAGAACTTGTTCAATTATGTGCCACCCCCATGATGGGCCCAATCACGAGTGCACACATTAGCTTCTGATTATACCCTTGTTGAGTTTCTCTTGACAGGAGGGAAATGAATTTACCTCGTGTCACCTCTGTAGTTTGCAAGCAGCCTTGGCTTCTGCAGTAATAGCACTTTTTGAATTTTGTGAGACCAAGGAGAAAACATTCGTTTGGTGGGCAGTCCTTAATGACCCACATGTTCAAGCTTGGAGGTGGCTTGAACTCATCCATCTTCGGGATGATTGCCCCTGGGCTTGCAGGGAGAGCAGAACCCCGAATTCACACTCTTAGGGTCTTGAATCACTGAGGCCGGAGGCAAATGACTGTCCCTCCACTTCCTTTTGTAAAATGAGCATTAATACTAGTAGTTATTTTGCAGGGTTGGTGTGAGATTAAATAAGCCAATATATGTTTGCACTTATAACAATGCTTGGCATATGGTAAAGGCTACATAGGTTTGTCTTTCATTAAAAAATTATTTTAGGGCCGCCTGGGTGGCTCAGTTGGTTAGGCATCTGACTTCAGCTCAAGTCATGACCTCACAGTTTGTGGGATCGAGCCCTGCATCGGGCAGAGCCTGGAGCCTGTTTAAGATTCTGTCTCCCTCTCTCTCTCTGCCCTCCCTCCCTTGCTAGAGCTCCATCTATCTGTCTGTCTGTCTCTCTCTCAAAAATAAATAAACATTAAAAAATAGAAAAATTATTTTAGGGCCACCTGGGTGGCTCAGTTTGTTGAGTGTCTGACTTTGACTCAGGTCACGATCTCACAGTTTGCAAGTTCAAGCCCCGCATCAGGCTTGCTGCTATCAGTATGGAGCCTACTTTGGGTCCTCTGTCCCGCTCTCTCTGCCCCTCCCCCACTCAGGCTCTCTCTTTCAAAAATAAATAAGTATTAAAAACAATTATTAAAAAAAATATTTTTGCTATTGTTACTATTATTATCATTGTTGTGAAAAGGCCATCCCCAGAGTTCAAATACATCTCTGCCATTTAGTAGTAGCTGTGTGGCCTTGGACACATCCCTTATCCTTGTGGGTCTTCATCTCCCCGTTTGTAAATGAGAAAAGAGTGGTGCATTTCTTAGTGCTGCTGTGAGCCGTTCAGTGAGGGAGTGCCTTGAGACAAACATCGCCAGCACAGAGAAGTGCTTAGTGTATGTTAGCCATTGCTGATGGTCACTGGTGATTTGCCTCCCTCACCAAGGGGGAGGTGGGGTGCTGTGCAAGCTTGGAGGGACAAGGAAATAGGAGTCTCCATGTGGTAGCTTGGTATTATGTACTGAGGTCTTGCTTTCATTTGGGGCAGTGAGCTTCTTGAGAGAAGGAGTTGACACTACCATAGCTCAAGTTCTGAGGGACCGTGGGACAGGTGCCAAAGGGCAATGGGAGTTGTCTGTGGATTCGTGATTCCAGCCCTCAGACTGGGCTGGTCAGCGCCACCTTGAAACAGTGCAGTTCCAGTGACGGGCAGCAGACCCCTCTCTCACTGCCCCATCCCCTTTCCCCTTCAGCAGCTGTCCCTGCAGAAAGCCACCTCCTGCCCTATCACTGGGGAGCATGAAGTCTGTGAGGACTTGCCTCTGAAGAACCACGACTAAGAGCCTGGGAAGGCCTTCTCCTGCGTCTGGGAAAGGACATCTTCTGAAAAATTAACTAACAAATTTTCCTCAGCCATTCCCTGGGAGTTGTTTGTGGTTTGATCTTTTAAGTTGACACATTCCCTGTCCCTAACGAATTCCCAGTGGCAGAGTCACTTGCTGGGGAAGGCCCCTGTGTGGATGGGGCCCTGAAGTCCCTGAAACCACTGGCATTGTGCTCTGATCTGAGGTTCTGGGGCTGAGTGGGGCACAACCTCTGGGTTTTCTCTGCCCTTCATGGCTGCCCTTGCTCACCTCCCAGAACATGAGGCACAGGGGTGAAGCTTCATTCTCAATGGGAGGCCACTGTGGCCTCATTGAGGTTCAGGGCCCAAAGTCCAGGGCTTCCCCCTGCCCCCTGAGCCCACAGCCTCAGCCAAACCCAGTAGCTGCAGCAAGATACCCCCGTTTCCAGAGGAACCTGGGCCTGCAATGTGCGGGGACCTGGTGCTACCATCTCCGCGAGATGAGCTCTTTAGAATCATGGGCCAACGAGGCAAATTTCACATCCCTCCACTGTGAAAATGAATGGGATGGGGGAGAAGGGAGAAGAAGCCAGAGAGAGGCAGAGTCACTGCAGAGCACTGGCGAAGGACAGGACCAGAGTGAGACGGGGAAGTGAGAAAACTCTTGGAAACAGAAGGGAAAGTAGGAAATTGTCATGGGAACAATCCAGTACTGAGAACCTAGTGTGTACCAAGCACTGAGCTAAGCACTTTGCATCTCATTTAATCTTCCCAACCGACTATGTATGATGTGAGTATTATTCTCAACTTTGTTTTAAAGTGAAAACAGTGGACATTCAAAAGGGCTGGGCATCTTACCTAAGATCACACAACTTTTGGTGGAGAGTCTGTACTGGAACCCGGGCCCACTTGACTGCAGAGTGCATGTGCTTATTCCCTTCAGAGAGCCAGCACCCCACAAGTGTGATGGTGTGGCAGAGTCCCTCTGGGCCCCCCTGCATGCCTAGACACTGAGAGGCACAAGGCCTTCTCTTTGAAGTTGAGATGAATTTGCAAAGAGACTTCGGGATAAGCAGATGAGTGAGTATTATGCATCTCACCCTCAACTCCTGTGTTACTTATGATGCTTTTGGCTAATAACAGAGAAAAGCATTTTTTTTTTCTGCACAAAAAAGAAATCCAGGCATAGGTGGTTGCTGGTACTAGTTCAGGTGCTCCATCATGTCAAGGTTGGCCTCTCTAGGATGTTAAGATTCCCTTGGCTTTTTGCTCATGGTTACAAGACAAATGGGCAGCTTCAGATTTTGTGTGTATTTTGAGGTAGGAAGGAAAGGGAAAGGGGCAACATCAGGTGAAGCTTGTTCGCTCCTCCTTCTCGGACTTCCTGCCATGCAGACTTCCTGCCATGGCCATCCATAGTGGCAAAAGAAGCTAGAGGGGTTTTTCAGCTTTACAGCCTCTAGCACAGGCAGCCTGAGAGTGCACCTTGGATGAACCAAACTATAGTGTCGGCCGATGCTAAGCAAACCACCGAAGCTCAAACCCACCAGTGACCCTCATCCTCTGGGCAAGCTCATTTAGTTCTCTGGACGACACAGGCAGGCCTTGACCATTCTGAGTGGAGGAAAGTGGCGACGGTGTGGGAGGCAGGGGCACCCAGCTCCCTGCTGCCTTGCGGCTGCTGGAGGTGGCTACAAACACAGTCACGTCTGTGGTGTCTGCAAAACCCAGCTCGGAGTCTCTTAGCTCTTTAGTGCCTGCTTTCTCTGCAGCCAGCTGCACCACTCACGTCCCAGGAGAGGCAACAGATTAGATCAGTGGAGCAGCGGAGAGGCTGGGGAGGGGGTGGAGGAGGAATGAATGTGGATTTGACAGAATTTTCTAAAATATCATATTATTGATTTGGAAGAGACATAAGAGAGGAAATGTAAGAGTTGGGTGATAAGAGGCTCAGCTGAGATGGGCATGAGGGAGGCTGCCTGTTTTTTGATAGGGGGTAACATTAGACCAGTGATTCTCAACCGATTTCTCATTAGGGCCTGTCTGTGGAGCCTTTTAATGTATTTTTTTCCTAATCGTCCCCCCACCCACCCATGAAATTTTCATATCATGGATATAGTATATGTCTGTTTATGTGTTGTATGGATACCTTTGCTTATCTATAAAAGGAGTAGCATTGTTTTCATCCCCCAAATATCAGTTTTGTCCCCTCAGAGGAGATACTGGTAATATATGCATTAGACAAATCTCTGGGGGGGCACATCTGGGCCTCTCTGGGGAGGGGAGTAGCTGGCCCTGCCTTCCCAGCTCAGACCTTTTTATAGAGACAGGAGCTAGGAGGAGTCTCACATTTCTCGAGCACCTACCATGTGCCGGGCACAAAGACAGGCATTTTAGATACATCATCTCTCAACTGATGGGAGGTGAGGACTGTGACCCCATCTCACAGATAGGAGCATCAAGTTTCAGAGGCTCCTCCCTCCTTTGAAGACACCAAACTTGCCCAGATGAACATGGTGACACTGTTCCTATGGCTGGGTATGATTGTGTGCCCAATGGGTTCAGAGGTGGTGGGATTAGAACAGAATGGGCTTAGTCTGTGGTGGTACTTTCTAGAGGGGAGTGGATGGGAACAGGCTTTGAAGACCCAGAAATGAGAAGGGGGAGGCAGCCCAGGAAGTGGGGACAGGAGCTTTGAAGGCTTAGGACTTGTATGGGGCCCTCCCTGAATGCGGAGGATTAGGAGCTGAGGGAGACGGGGGTGGAGCCATCCAGGTCATGAGAAGAAGCCACGGAGAAGCCTGTCCCTCTCTGGGCTCTAGTTAGAGTGTGGTATTGAGCCAGCGACCCAGCCCCAATACTTTGTCCAATTGCCATGGGGCACAAAGACATTTTCTTCATAGGTTAGGGCAGGAGATGGGGTTCCTAACTCATGGGCTTTTGGAAATTGAGCAATCTTTCCAGAGTGTCCGGAGGAAATCTCTGAAAGAAAGTAGCAGAGTGTGTGACCAAAGAGAGACTAGAACCTTTTTTCCTTTTCACTCCCAAGACCTTTCCGGCTCCCTTACCCCTTCCCTGACAGGTACTTTGCTGGAGTTCCTATGGACATGACTGCATTGATGAAGACAGGCTCCAGTAGCAAATGGCCCCCGGATCTCAGTAGGGCAATGCAACAGTTGTGTTTCCTACTAAGGCTTCATGCAGGCTTCTGGAGCTTGCATTTCCCCCACCCGTTCATTTTTGCATGTGCTCCCACTATGGCTGTAGCAGGGGATGAGAACATGAGGAATGATGTACTGCTCCTAAAGTTTCTGCCAAGATGTGACTCATGCCACTTCTTTTGACATTTCATTGGCCATTGTAGGTTACATGGCTTAGCCTAACTTCAAAGGGAGCAGAGAAATTTAATCCTGTCATGTGTCCCGGATGTGAAGAGCAGGAGATACTTGTGGACAGCTCTAAAGATGACCACAGTGATAATAATAAATGATGAAGATATGAAATTGATTTTTCAAAATCAAGTAGAAATGTTTTTCCTCTGTTCTGTGTAGCATTCTGAGTATCTCTCCATTAGTGCTCACAGTATGCTGTCTGGTAAATAATTATTTGTTGCCCCAACTAAAGTCAAAACTCCTAAGGGCAAGAAACATGTTGGATGAGAGACCTACAGATATTTACTGAGGAGCCACACACTATATACCAGGCACAGTGCTGGTACACAGAACAAAATCCCAGTCTCCCAGAATGGTGGTTCAGGGGAGTGGGGTGACAAATGAGTCACTTGTGACTTCCAGAACATGCCTCCAGAACATGGCACTGACTAGTCCAATGGCTTGTTGATTGACTAAGTTAGAAATGGGAGATGTAGTGGAAGAAGCTTGCAGAAGGAGGTGGCTTGTGAGTGATGACCTTGCCCAGGCTCCACATGGGACGGGTATGTCATGCATTCTTGGCCTTCATAGTATACTTTGCTTTTAACAGTGGTTCATTTATCCTCTCATCCCACTTGTTCCTTTAGGTAGGACAGATATTACTGCTCCCATTTGACAGATGTGCAAGCATTCTCAGAGTTGGCCCTTCAACCTGGTCAGCTTAGTTTCTTATGGATGAGAGCTCATCTCCTCTCTGGCTGTGTTAGCCGAGCTGGACCTGCCAAGTTCAGGCTTCCCATCACTCAGTTCCCAACACCATCAATCAAACATTCTCAAATTGGTGGAGCTTAAAAATGACAGCCATTTGAAATTGAGTAGAATTCAGTATTATTAAAATAGCATTCTAAATTTTAATCTTGTGCATCGACTTTTTAATAGCTTCTTCTTTCACTGAAAATTATGAGCCATGCTCACAGACATTCAATTTAAATACTGTCAGGCACGACTGATTTCTCTTCCAGTATTACCAGATTCCTTCCTTCTTTCTTTCTTTACCCCCACCTCTCCCTCCCTCCCTCCCTCCCTTCCTTCCTTCCTTCCTTCCTTCTACACTCTCTCCTCTTCTCTCTCTTTGCTCTTTTCTTCCTTTTTTAAATTAAAGTACTGAGTTAATTTGTTACTACTTGATGATTTTACAAGGTAAGAACTCTAAGAAAGGGGCGTATCTTTGCTTATGGCTTGATTAGTCTTACTCTTCTATTGTTTGGCCTTCTTTCTGGTCTAGCCATTGATAAAGGAAGACAGGCTCCTCCACTATGGAAACTGGATAATGTTTACTTTTTTCTGGGACATCTCTTCTTATCATTACCTCATTGTCATGATACCAAACAAGTGTACTTATCAATATTGGCACCCTCCCCCATGTGCTCTTTCAATACACAATCTCTTCAGGCCTTGCAAATCTTCCAGGACGGTAGTACCCTCCGTGATGCATCAGCTACTATTTTTCTTTCCTACTGCCAACCATTTCCTGCCTGGTTATCTTCATCCTCTCATCCCCATCCCAGTTTCTCACCTTGAACCAAGACTGGTGTAGAGGAGAAGGGGAGCAGGATTGATAACGAGGATAGACAAGGATGGATAAGAAGAGATAAGCATGGCTTTTGGAGTCAGACCTAGTTTGGATTTCTCTTCTTGCCAATTTGCTAACTGCCTGATCTTGGAAAAGCCACTTAGCCTCTCAGAGCCTCAGTTTCCTTACCCATAGAATGGGCTTAGTGATACCTCTCTCACGGGGTGATAGTATGGATTCAGTGAGAAAATGTACACAAAGCCCTATGCTTAGCACTGTGGGTGATGGCATTGATAACTAACAGACCATTCTTCCCTCTCCTCCATCCCAGCCCACTAATTCTCAGTCCGAGACACACATTAGAATCACCTAGGAGCCTTTAAGAGGTGCCCAAATCCCCAGGCTTCACTCTAGACCAATTAAATCAGAATCTGGGGATGTATGGTTGTGGCATCTTTACTTTAAAAACTCTTCCCAGGTAAGTCTGATGCATGTAAGGGCTGAGAACAACCCTAAGTCCCCAGGGTTGCCTAAAGCCTGAATATACTTTTCTTTTGAGATCAGAGGAAACTTATTTTAGTGCTTGTGGGCAAAGACCCAGATCTCTCATTAACACTGGAATGGGGTTGTATGTTTTCTGACTGTACCTGAGAGAATAAAGAGAAGAGGTAGGGTGGAGCAGGGTAGGGATTCTCAGTGAGTGAGACTAGGCACACCCTTTACTTGTTTTCTTTTGGGGGTGCCCATATTGTTCCTGCAGCCATCACTCTTGATTCTGAGAGGTGGGCAACGGGGGAGGGGAGGAAAAGGGGGGAGAAGAGTGACCCCCCTGAACCTTCTCCAGGCTCCCCTGCCCACTAAGGCACTCCTCTTCTGTGTACTCTAAAAACCTTTGGTCTAACTGCCAGCTGGCCAGTATGGTGGCCACTAGCTACATATGACTGTTAGACACTTAAAATGTAGCTAGTCTGAGTTGAGATGTGCTGTGTCATATACATATTCAAAGAATAACTATAAAAAGAGAATATAGGGGCTCCTGGGTGGCTCAGTTGGTTAAGTATCTGACTTTGGCTCAGGTCATGATCTCATGGTTCGTGGGTTCGAGCCCCCACATCGGGTTCTGTGCTGACAGCTCAGAGCCTGGAGCCTGTTTCAGGTTCTGTGTCTTCCTCTCTCTCTACCCCTCCCCCACTCATGCTCTGTCTCTCTCTGTCTCAAAAATAAATTAAAAAATTATAAAAAATAAAATAAAATTAAAAAAGAATATAAAATAGGTTATTGACAAAATTGTTTTAAATATTGGGTATATGTTGAAATGATAATATACAAATTTTTTTTAAAATATTGGGTATGTGTTGATAATATTTTAGATATGTTGGGTTGTATAAAATATTACTAAAATTAATTTACCTGTTCCTTTTTACCTTTCCATATGGCTAGAGAAATTTAAGTTCCTAGGTAGCTTGCATTATTATATTTCTATCAGATGGCACTGGTTTAACTTCTCATTTGCCACTCAGTATATGTTTCATATATAAGTATGTCTTGATGTTTCCATCAGACAGGCAGTCTGAGGACAGAGACCTCAGCATCCTATTTGTTTTATGTCCCCCAAACACCTATTATCAAAACACACTGTACTCAGCAGGCAGTGATAAATGTTTTCTGAAATTGATGATGGGGATGGTGGTGGTTGTAGTGATGAGGGTGTTAATAAAGCTCAAATGGTCTACTGGAGCCAAATTGCAAAGAGTTTTGAAAAAGCATGCAAGGTGAAATGGTTACATTGCTTAGAATAGGGGTCCTCAAATGTATCTGAATTGTTTGATTAATTTACACATATAAAGATCCTTGGTACATGGAGCAGAAAAATCTTCAGTCATTTCTGTTTAGATCTGGAGTACTTTTGAAGAGTGTAATGATCAAAACTCTCCTAAAATGTTTAGTGAACTGTACTAGGTGATGAGGATATAGCAGTAAATGGATGAGCTAAAAATTCCTGCTCTTTGGACCTTCCTTACATGTATGCAAGGAAAATAAACACATTTCCAGTAAAATGTTTATAGTTGGATGGTATAATTAGCATCCTGGAGAAAAGTAACACAAGGCAAAGGAAAGGGGGTGTGGTGGGTCAGGTGGGTGACCTGTGAATCTTCCATGGTAGCCTTATCGAGTAAATAATGATCAAAAGTCTGGAGAAAGTGAGCAAATCTCTTGGGGCTCACCTTATCTTATTGTTTCAGCAATTCACCTCACATCATGTTTCTTTCACTCTCTTATTCATTCAACACATACATGTATTGAAATTCTTTTATGTGCTTCAGGCATTGGTGAGATGAGGAAGTAAGTTCTGCCTCCCAAGGAGCTCACAGCTTAGTCTCAGAAGTATGGAAAATGTGCCAATTATACATAACACTCACATCCTCTTCAAAGTCGATCCTCAATTAGGCAGCCCTCCAGCAGCTGCAGTCACTGTATGGTATTCTCAGGTAACAGGAGTACACCTCATCTGAAGTATCGTCTGATGCAGGATGTGCCAGGGCTGTAGCCTGGGGAGATCCCTCTCAAGGAACCTGGGTCCTGCAAGAAATGCTATGAGGTTCTGGTTAGCATTCTGAACCCAAAATGTGTTGAAATGCTGCGATTTTGTTGCAGTGTGGTAGTGTGAATTTAGGCACAAAATTTGTTTTTGAAAATTTGTTTTGAGTTTGATTCTAATCATGGGGCTGGTTTGTGGTGACATGGTTTGAGAGGACTATGGGTTCTTTGCCAGGCCATTCTTGATACATGCTGTGTCTTACCTGTTTAGTCTATTAAGACCAGAGCCAACAGGCCCTCTGTCCAGGGAAGTCCAAGATAGTGTGACTCACATCCTGCTTTATACCATCAATGCCATTGCTGGTTTAGCTTCTGGAATTGGCTGGCAGGATTGAGACCCATCTTGACCTTGTGAGGTCATCCTGGAGCTCCAGGCAGGAAGCAGAATGAAAACATGTTTATCTTATTCATGGCTGATGAGTCTCTCTGTTGTAAGACTTCCAACTTGGTGAAAGAGAAGAATCGCCTTTTTGTAACTTTCACGTTTAAAACTAGAAAAGTTTAACGCATAGGCTAAATTTGCTACGTAAGTCCGATATCTCTTTAAGTTTGAAGTTTGGAAGCTGGGCTGAGGCTGATCAAATGATTTCCATGAGAGCCACATGCTTCTGTTGTTTCCATTTCTGTCCTTTTGATTGCTAACCTGTCTTTGCTGGCTTCCTTGCTGCCATCCCACAGATGTGTTCATAATTCCCTGTCGCTCGTCGGCTAGCTCTTCCTGGTGACACAAATCCCCAGTGTTCCATGTTCACTGCTCTGGGGAGGGAAGCAGATGGCAGGACTGTCCATTCTGCCACCCAGGGAGGCAGGTAGAGAGGCGGCTAGGGTTACAGCAGCAGGTGGGGAGTTGGGGTTTCAGGGCTGAGCCTGGAGGAGACACTGAATCATCCATGACCCCTGGGCAGATTAGCTCATTTGGAGCCAGCCCTGCTGGCAGAAGGTGGCAGCAGCTGGGAGTGGTTTCGGCTCTTGAGCAAGTGAAGAACAATGTGAGGTGGGTGACTGGGAGTTGCTGCCTTTATGGATTATCACTTGCCACTCATGACCTTGGTGCAGTGGCTGCATCGAAGTCCCCAGACTCTTTGACAAATGGGTTTTTGCTCCAGTGTTTTCTTGATTCTGGGCAATATCCTCCCATTTTTCCCCTCTCCCCCCTCTCCTACCCTGCCCCCCTTTAGTTGCCAGATCTGAGCTAAATGCCTCCAGTTCAGGGAAAGTGCCCCTCCTCTGTGCTCCCCCAGCCCCAAGCACCTGATCCACCACACTGCTTTGTAATTGCTTCTACAAGCTGTTTCCCACACTGGGTGGTGGCTTCCTTGGTGGCTGGGATTGTATCTTGTCCCACAATGTATTTCCAGGGTCCAGAAAATTATACCCAGTGCTGCATCCTGGAGTCAATGCCATCTATGTGCATAGTATCATTTAATTGATTAGAGACATCTCTTGATTATCCACTAAATGAAAAGAACTAGCAGTCTAGAAAAGGCAGAAGAGGACTTAATCCAAAATTTACCTTTTTTAAGGCTTTGCAGTGCTCCATAGGGCAATTTGGGGGAAGGAGACAGATATGGTAGCTTCTTGATCATTTTTATATTTATTAGGTAAAAATGAGCATTTTGGTAGTGTTTGAATATCGATATTATAAAATGCCTTTCACTGCCTCCCTCTTCAGCATTGTTTCATCCTTATTGGTTCCACCTAGTGAAGACAGGAATAATTGTTTATGGAAATGTATATGTTTCATCGACCCACTGTTGCCCTGATGGTGTATATCATAAAGTACTATTGTATAAATTGAACATAAGCTTGAGCAGGATTTTCTGAGTTATTAGTTATTATATTCCTCATGCTCAGACATGCTGCCAGTCATTGTTAGTAGCCTGGAGGTATGCCAAGTGGGGTGAGCCAGGCCAGAGTGGGATTGAAAAGTTTTCCAGATAAGCCACATGTGATAACTGAGCTCTCTGTAGTTCAGGCATGTGACTGGCAAGTACATCAGAGAGGGTGGATGGGGAGGGGACGATAGGACACTGGCATTTGTTTGAAGCCAGTATATGTTACTGCCTCCTTTAGTTCAGATTCTGTGTGTCTTTGCACATTGGAAAGAGACTTGGCTGGCCTGGTAGTGACAGTAACGACAAGAGTACCTTCTTATTTAACCCCATCTCTATGCCAGACAGTAGGCTCAGTGCTTTGCTCACATTATTGTTCACCCTCCCTTCTACATCCTGAATGGAAGATACCATTTCCAGTTTACAGATGAACAAAGTGAGTCCTCAGAAGTTAAGTCACCTTCCCAAAGTCAACCAGCTAGTAAGTGGTGAAACTTGTTTTCAGATTTCTCTCTGGCTGTTTTTCCATGCTTTTCCCCCTAAACCTTCCTGCCTGAAGAGCCAGCCTGGGCTGTCTTGAATTTTCCATTCACTGGTAGCTGTATGACTTTTACCAAAGCACATCAGTCTCTGGACTTAAGCTACCTTTTCTGTATAGTGGAGATGACACTAATTGCCTTCTTTGGAAGGATGCTAAGAAGATTGAAGGAAGTAAGATATACGGAAGTATTTAGGAAAGTATTGTGAGTTCAATATCAGATAGGTTCATTATCATTATCTGTCTTCCATCATGACTGCTAGAGTTTCTGGGTCGTGGGCTTGGAACATTGAGTTAGCATTGGCCATTCTTCAAAGAAGCCATGCAACTGGGGCCTTGGTTTTGGTGATCTACACAGCTTGCGCCAGCCTTGTGAGCCTGCTGGGCTCCTCTGGAAACTGACAGACTTATGGAGAAGCAAGTGGACAGTAGCCTCAAGCATGGCTGAGCAAAGGGTGGAGAGTGGCTCTCTTGTGATATGAACCGAGGACACTTAAGCTCTTCATGGCTTTTAGGGGAATTGTAGCATTTGTGTTTTTATGTCTCCCATTTTAAGGAATGTCTGAGTTCTTTTTATGTTGAGCTCAGCGGGTGGGTGAGCAACCTTTCCTTATTTCTTTCTTACTTGATCTGTCTCCAGAGTTTGCTCATAAACAGGATAGAAGAAAAGGATAGCAGTTAATAGGAACAGAGAGAAGGAAGGGCATGCATGCAAACCAAGATGTAGGAGGAAAAAAGAAGGTTTCACCTTTGTTAAGTCTGATTTGGAACAGTAATGACAATAACACAATATAATATTTATAACAATGATAATTATACTTACTCAGTTCTTACTATGATACATGTGCTTTCTAAGTAATTTAGAATATTATCTTAATTTTAAAAATAACTTTATAAGCTGAGGACTATTTTTGTGATCATTTTTATAGATGAATGAGCTGAGATATGAAGAGGTGAAGGAACTTGCCCAATGTCGCTTCCTGATAAATGAGGAGTTAGGATTGGAATCCAGGCAGTTTGCTTCCAGAGCCTCATTCTCGATAAATGTTCTCTGCCACCCCTTTGCAGTAGGTAAATTAGAGAATAGGATAATTAACTCATTTCAGGATAGAAGATCCATGTTGTTCAATTTCTTATTATCCAGGCCAACAGAGGGGAGCCAATGACTCCCCACATAATTTATTTTAGCTCTGGTCTGCATTATGAGGGCTTTTTTTTTTAATGATATGTTTAGAATCAGGAGCACAATAGGTGAGAAAGCCCAATTGCTAAACTGAAACCCATTTATTCTGAATAATTGTGTTTATCAGAATGATTCCAAAGAGTCTTTCTTTTTCTTCCTTGGCAATTTCTTAGAAGTCATGACGCCCATCAGCTTTTGTCCACTTGTCTATTTCAGTACCATGGACAGGGTCCTGGGTGTTGGAGTGGGCAAACATTTTAGTCAGGTCATGCCTGTGTTCTTGGCTCAGTTTATTTTCCATCTTCCATAAGACACATTTCTAAGCATCATAGTAAGTCACACTAGCATTGTTTGAATGTATACATGCTGACATCAGAATGTATAATGCTTTAAACATTCTGCAGAGTTGGTACTGGCACTTTATTGCTTTCTCTGGCCTTATTGTGACTTCACA
Source organism: Cryptoprocta ferox (assembly GCA_028646485.1). Lineage (NCBI taxonomy): Eukaryota > Metazoa > Chordata > Mammalia > Carnivora > Eupleridae > Cryptoprocta > Cryptoprocta ferox. Next base: position 34,646,521 of record CM053561.1, on the reverse strand, counting down.
GGCTTGACAGTTTGTCTTCAGTATGGCCTGCCTATCTGAGATTTTGGTCCCTTAGTGTGGTTGGTGCCAAAATAGAGAAATGCATTGACCTGTTCTTTAGTATCGTTACATGATAATGACATTATAGGTGATGACAATACATATTTTTTGAGTGCTTATTGTGAGCCAGCCTCTGCCCTGAGTGCTTCACATGTATTATTTTATCTAATCCCTCACCACCACAACAGTCCTAGGCAATGTACTGTAGTTTTATAGAGGAAGAAAACAGGACACAGAGAGACTGAATTGCTCAAGATAATCTGGTTAGGTCATAATTAGTGGAGCAGAGCCCATACTCTGAACTTCACTGTAATCCTGTGTCCACTCACAAGGGGTTCTCAGGGTGGAGAGGGAAGGATAACCTTTTCTGAACAGAGATGTAGGAGATGTGGTTGGCATTTGATAGGATTTGATACTCAGTCCCTTGTTCTGCTTATGATCCAAGCCTGTTTAGACAAGAGGGTAGTGATACTCTAGAAGCCAGAGATGGCAAGTGAAGCTTCCTTAGGAGTCATAAAGTGTGGGCTCAGAAGCAAAAATGGGCGTGCCCTGTGGAAGGGTTAATGCACATCTCCAGTCTGTATCATTTTGGTACAACATCTGCTGCTAACCCACTGCCAGGAGGAGGAAAGTCAACCATGATGCTGTCTGGAGTAACCTTTAAAACAGAAACCATTTGCATGTCACATTGAGCACTGGTGTTCTGTTGCTTGGCTGACATAAGTCCCAGTTTCTTCCATCTCCCCACTGGTAAGCTTGCATTTGTGTATCGAAACATATTGGGTAAGAGTGACCATATAGATGGAGGGCAGGCTCACTTTGTTGTCAACCAATCTCATTAATAACCACATCACTGCAATATCATCACTAGATTGAATCTCAGATCCTTATAGAAAACTCATTCTTAGATAGCAGAGGAAACTGAGACTTGGAGTAGGAAAGCAGAACTAAAAGTCGATGTTTGACCCCTCATCCAATGCTCTCTTTGTGACTCTATGCTGTCAAACTGCAAATGTGATGAATATTAACAAAATATTTTCAATAGTATTAATATTATTGATAAAGCTTCTACCGAGGGCCAAGCATTGGGATTAAGATTTGAAGTTTGTCAAGACAAAGTAAGCAATGGTCCTTCTCCTCAAAGAGGGGATTGACAGCCTGAGGTTTGAGATATAAAAACAGAGATATCTCCATCATCATTACCATCACCATTACCATTATCGCAGAAACCTATTCTGAGCACTTACTATGTGCTGGCACTGTCCTACATTCTTTGTGTTATGTCTTAATTTAAAATGTATGGTAAAGCTATTATTAAGCATGCTTACAGATTAAGTTCCAAGGTGTTAAAATAACTTTTACAAAGCCTTCTATTATGAAGCTCCATATGGGGGATGCAGTTAATCAGGTACAATAGAGGCTTAGAAAAAAACGGAATAGTATAGAGACTTCATGGAGAATGTGAGACTTTCAGGGGGCCTTGAGCTAAGCTGTGAAGAGCGATAAGGGCCGTGAAGGTGAATGGCATGGGGAGGACACTGGTGTAGGGAGTACCTGAATGGTTTTGGAATGAAGAAGGTGGAAAGTTAGAAGAGAACAGTGTGTAGAGTTGTCTGAGGAATAAATGAATGACCTTCTAATCTTCTGAGCACATTCTCTGTTCCAGGCCCCATGCAAAGTGGCACTGGGCATGCAGAGGTAAGGGACACAGACCCTGCACTAATGAATAGGGGAGAAGACCCCAAAATAGGCAACGATCATCCTAGATGATAGGGTTGGGGAAGGGACCATGTGAGTTCAGTAGAACAGGGCCAACCTTTCCTCTATTTGGGGATTCACTACTGACGCTATCAAGAGTGGCCTGGAGACAAAGAGACCTGGGGCTGTGCAGACAAGCACATGGTCCCAGGTGGTAACTGGCCTTGAAGGTCATCTTCTCTCCTTGCCTGCTTACTCCCTGCTGTGAGCAGGATGGGGGGAACTTCTGTTAGTGCCACTCCCTGGCATGGTCAGCTGCCAGAGCTGCAGCCTGAAACCCAGAGCTGCCCACAGCCAGAGTTCGAGGCTGTCAGAGGATATCACTCCACACAAAGGCTGTTTCCCCTCCTCTGATGGACTGGGCATGTTTGTGTTTACTGTGCCAGCCACTCCTGCCCCCCTCAATTCCCAATGCTGAGGCTGGGGCTGCCGAAGGACGGGCTTCCGGGAGGCCAAGCTTGCTGTGGGGGGAAGGAGGGGGAGGAATGCAGCTGGTGCCAAGAGAAATATTAACTTGACATTTAGCGAAAGGGTGAATCCATTTATTGCACTGCAACAATGAGGTGTTTGCATCCTGAGTTGCCTTCTGTTTTTCTATTGTCTTTCCTCCTCGGTGGTCTTGCCAGGCCCTAGTCTTGACAGTTTAAATCAACACAGTAATGAAGGGAAGCCTTCTGGTCAGTTCAGAGTCAGTCTCTTTGTCTGTCTCTGTCTCTGCCCCCCCCCCATACACACACACACACACACACACACACACGCACGCGCGCGCGCGCGTGGGTGTGTGTGTGCAGAGTCCCTAGAGCTGTACTGATTGTTCAGAAGTCTGTTTCTCCCTGGTTCCTTTCTTGCTAACCCTACAGTTGCGCTTCAGTCCAGACAACTTGAACACTTTGAAATGCCTCTATCCTGGCCTGCCTTTCCAGCTACTGACAAAAACCATTTCCAGACAGGGTGGAACATGGATTGAACTCTTGCTATGTGCATTCAGGAATGCTAAGAACATGACAAAAATTGCTTACATAGCCACAAGGATTTTAGTATTTATAGGGCTCTTGCTCTTGCCTTTTTATCATCACCCAGTGGCATGGTGAGATGGGCAGGGGAATGCCATTCTAGGTAAGAAAGCTAAAACCTAGGCTCTTGTAAACTTACAATGTGCCAGGCTTGGTACTGGGCTCTTTAATTGCATTACTCATTTAACTTTCACCTGTGGGATGGGTCTAGTTGTCCCATTTTATAAATGAGAGAACTGGAAGGGTTTGAGAATTTTTCAGGGAAGCAGTCATATCAACCTGACCTTAAAGCCACCACACTGCTACTTTAGGGAGCATGGGTCAGTTTGGAAGGGGGGCAGAGTCCAGTGGGTGCTACACCGTCTGGTTTTCTTCCACTCCAGTAGCCTGCAGTGGTCTGTGATGGGGTCACAGGTGTTCTAGAGAACCATTTCTTTTGCTTCATTGTTCACCTTGCCCCCAGAATCTCCAGAAGAGACATTGCTTCTTACCCTCTTGTCTTGTCCAAACGAGACCCAGTAACTCAACATCTGAATATCTAACTCAGAACAACTCAGAAGATCATAGAATGTTCTCTCCAGAAACTGCCTTCAGGTCTCGCCCTTAACAGCCCTAAACCGGGGAACAGCACTACTGCTTTGAGCCCATTCTCAACTCTGAAACACTCTTATCCATTAATCCCCTTTCCATGAATTCACTTGCCCCAGGCCCTTTTTTCTGTGTCAGGAGGGAGATCCCACTGGCCTGACATGATAACTTGACCTCTAAAATATATAGTGTTACATGAGGCATGAGAGAGAAGTGGACAACACATATAATGTATCTAGTATGTATTATGCAACTTTTCTTCAATTGCTAAGTTAACATGCTCAGCTTACTCAAGCTATCTACATGTTCATATCACGCCTCTCACAGCTCAGCAGGTATGACAAATCTCTTGCCACAAAATTTTGCTCTTTTATGGTGATGGGCCTGACCACAGTTGGGGAGGGCAAACCAACTGATCCATAACAACGTTCTATTCTTTTAAACCCATTTATGTGCCTGTGCCCCAGTGGGTTTCCAAACTGGCATAGAATGGAAAAGCCAGTGCTTACCATTGACAAAGGCTTTGTTCCCATCTCAAACCATTCTTCCAAGCCTTTAAACATCCTTCTAGGGAGTTCCATTTGTCTCTAAGAGCCTTGGTTTGCAAATGAGAGAACCAATCACTTTTTTGATATTCCAGTCTGTTCTCAAATGAAGACCAGCCTCAGCCCTTTTGCCATCTATCAGATGTTGAAGGGAGCCCAGTGGTCCACTGATCTTGATTGGTCAAGTCAATTACTTGGTCTTGTCTCTCATTTTAAGACTGAATAAGTCAATCCTGATGCTAGGGGAACCTTGTATTTTTCTCCAGGGCAATAGCTGCCAAATACGGCTATGTATCAGATTACTTTGGGTTGTTTGTTAATAGGCAGATTCCTAGGTTCCACACTAGATTGACCACGTTAGAATTTCTAGACTCTATAATTTTTAACAGCCAGTCCTCCTTCCAGTGTTCGGGAACAACAACAATCTCTTTTATCTACCAGTTTCCAGACAGAGGAAATTTCCCAGTGTGGTGCTCTTGTCCAGTCTTCATTCCCTTCTCCACCCTAACAGCTTTTATTCTGCTTTTGAGGACCAGAGATATCATCAAAAGCTCAAGGTGACCCTGCTCTGGTCCATTCTTCTCTTCCCAAAGCACAGGACATAGTTCCATCTGGCACTCCTGGGATCCTCAGAGGACAAAAAGAAGAAAACATTGGGTTCTAATAAACATACCTGTGTCACATACCCAGCGAGCTGCACAGTGTTCTGTATCCTTTTGTCACCTCTGCTGATGATTTCATGATGAACTTGGAGCACAGATTTGAAGGGCTGGAATTCCAGAATTGCTAAGTAGATTAAGTGTCCCAGCACTGCACACTGATAACCAGTGTGGAAAGACATTCAATTACCACCAAATAACCATGGACTCTCTCACTCCTCCAAGACTCCTTGCTATTGGGTGGACTATGAGCAGAAATGACAGCATGTGTCTCTTCCAGCCTGAGTCAGTTAAAAGCCCCTGCCTGCTTCCACGTGCTCTTCCTTGACCTGTCATGGTGATCACAGAGACCATGTGTTGAGGTGGTAGAATCATGAGGTAAAACCAGCCTGGATATCATCTTTTTAAAACAAGGTAACTTGGAGAGCCACCAGACCCAATGTGACTTTCAATGAGTAGAAAATAAATGATGAAATATTAAGTCTTTGGAATTTTAGGGTTTCTTTGTTACTGTAGCATAACCTTGTATATCCTGATTAATGAGGTTGATATAGTCCTGAAGCAGACTTCCTCATGCATGAAGCTTCTAGTTCTTGGCATTTGTAGCTTGCTTTACCTCTTAAAGACTGAATGAAACTGGAACTTTCTAGGAACCCTTTCAAACTGCAGTAGTGATTTACTGAAGCAGAAAGAACATGGTTATTTTGAGTCTCAGAAGAAGAAGAAAACAAAACAAAACAAACTTAGAGCTGTCATCTTTTTCCCAGAAAGGAATTAAAAATAGAGGCCTATTGACATGGGCAAAATACAACAACACTGCCTGGTCTAGTGTGGATGTGTTCTTTGAAGGTATTAATTACACACTCATACCATTTAAAAATATTAATTTAAATGCACACAGCTTGCAAATCTCTTCTTATTCTGTCTGCTGGATGACTTGGGACAAAGCTAGCTGAGAATTAATTGATTAATAACAGGTTGCAGCCTATGTGTGTTTTTACTGACAATATGCTCAGCACTTGGGTTTCTTAGAGTTGCTTTTCTGTCTGTGGAAGAAGTGATTTCTTCTTTAGCAGACTTTTACCACTCAGCAGAATTAGCTAATCTGATCCTTTCTCTTCTGTCAATGGCAAAAGTCACTTATTTGAGAATGGACACTTATGTGGTATTTTCCTAGTTGTGTGTAAGGGGCTTATTCGGCATTTGTGATATATAGAATGACAGAGGGTGAGTACTCAGGAAAAGGTCTTTTGTCCATCGTGACATCAAAAGGGTCTTCTGTCCATGGTGACTCACTGCATACTGAAAAATTCCATTATGAGTAGTACATGCCTTACATTAAAGATAGGTCATCCCAGAAATGGTTTGATTAAATATATATTCCTTCCTAGGGAGGGAAAAGTAGTGAGTCATTAACAGCATAAATATCACTTCCTTAGAAAATCCTCGAGAGAATGTGACATTAGTCAGATAAATTTTGATGGCGGGGGGGTTAAGTAGAGAGATGAGCCACTTAGGACAGAGGATAGCAGGGTGAGTGTGATCAGGATGATGTAGCAGAGGACCTGGGTGGCCCAAGAGCTCTGACCCTAAATGTGGACAATGTTTGGGTTTGGGTGGTAAAAGGTCAGCATTTGTTCAGGGTTGGTCATGAGTGCCTGCTTTGGTGTGTCCTATGGGGTTGATTTCTTTCACATTAAACACATGCTTCCTGAACATTTTAATTGTGTTTGGGTTTTTTCTTGTAACTCTTAGGCTGGAGTCATGTCCTATCATATATAAATAGGTCAAGTGGTCTCTCTGCTATCCTCAGATGTTGGGTTGGCAGGTACAAAGGAGAGAGAAGTGAGGCAGGGTCCAAATCAGGAAATACCTACCTACCTTTGTGCATCTTGGATTGGGGAGTGGGCTGGGAGGCAGGCAGGAGTGGATGGGCCTGCAGAGGCTCTGACACTTGCATGGCGAGGAGGGTTCAGCCAGTGATGCAGGGCCTTGAAAGCCCCTGGAACTCCCTCTTTCTTCACATTTTCCTGGAGTCTCAGTTTCAGCTTTAGTGTTTGGAGCCATGTTCAAAGTTTGATTCTTAGAGAATTGTTCCCTCTTTTTTTCCTTCCAGAACAGCCTCCATGAGGATTTGGGGGATAACACCTCCCTCTTGAAGGCATCTTATGTACAAATTAATTCCGTTATTTCTTGTGTCCCACTGTGTTGACACCCACCTTTCTCATGGCACTTCCAGAACATATTTCTTTTGCACCAGTTAGAAGCTCCTTCTCTAGAATTCCTCTTGGAGTCTCCACCATTTTGTTCTGGAAAAAAATATGTTGATGAGTCTTTTAAGGGCAAGGGGTGAGATCTCAAGGAGAATGTTCTAGCTATCAAAAGATGCCATAAACTATCTTTTGCTGAGTGTGGATTCTATTACTTGGAGGATCTATTTTGTTTGGTGAGTGACATCGTTAGTTGAGTATAACAGTTTACCTGTAGATCAGGGTAGAGCTGAATTGTTCTGAATCAAACAGGGTCTATCAGGTTAGGCCATACTGTACTACAGTAACAAACAACCCTGACAGTGACATAGCACAAGAAAAGTTTATTCATACTCCATACATATATAATATCAGACAGAAAGGGCAGGGGTTGGAAAGAGGGAGGCTCTTCACTGAAGTCAGATAGTGAAACAAACTGATAGAAGTTCCATCTTGGCATTTTCTTCCAACATCATCCTTCCAATACCATCAACACAATGGTGCACCTCTCTGGCCGAAAGCTTCCATCCAGAAATGGCACACATCACCTTGCTTATGATTCATTGGCCAGAGCAAACCACTTGGCCACATCTAATTTCAAAAGAGACAGGAAAGTATTCTAACAATTGTTCAGAAAAAGGAAAGAATTGGGATAGTTGTGAATATCCCCTATGATGTTCGTAGGGGCGAATATGCTCGCTCTAGTGGAAGGGTGAGGGTCAAGGGGCTTTTGCAGGGAGAGTGAGGAGTTTTGGCTTATTAGGACCATGTTTCCATCTGGAGGGCCTGTGAGGGGAAGGGTCAGGGGAGGAGTTCTTGGTTGTACCATGGCCTAGAAGGAATTGACATGAACTCAGAATGTCCTATTAGATCCATTTGTGCAATTCATATCCCTTCTCCACCTTACCTGTGAAATCTTAAACAGTTTGTGTTATTCCTTATTTGCCTGTGTCTGGGACACGGGATGCAGGTGGGGGCAGGAGGGAGGGTCTCAAACAAGTACCACATTCTCAAATAAGAAACCATTTAAGGCAAGATCAGAGGCTGATGATCTTGGCCTAGGTGCTGAATAAGCCAGAGATGGCCAATGTCTGAGTTAATATACCTGTTACTTTTCCTCCTAGATCATAAATTCCTCAAGGTCAAGGAGTATATCTTATTTATATGTATGTCCCCTGCAGAGCACAGAACTATTCTGGACTCAGTAGGTGCCCAATTGCTTGAGGCATGTTTGTGGGTGAAGTAATAAATGAATGAGTGCATTTTGCCTTTTTTGCCTTTTGCTGGGAAGCCTTGTGGTGAGTAGGTAGGCAGGGGATAGTATGAGGTGGGCCAGTGCTGTCTTTGCTTAGAAAAGCAACTCTCCTCACTCTGCATCTAGCCATGACTTCCAAGCCTGTTAGAGGAAAAGAGGCTCCAGGGGCTCTCAAAGTAGGATGTAGAAAGATTCCTTGACCATTTTCACTTGTGCTGATGAACCATTGGCCCTGGAGAGTGGTCTCACCAATATGCCCAGAGGCAGATGGCAGCATAGGAGCCCTGGACCAGCAGATGGTAGGGGGATGGCAGGCAGGGGAGCGAAACATCTGTGAGGACTGTGGGTGTTGTGGACAATGGACTGCACACGAGCCTTGGAATACCTTCACCTGCCCACTCATTTATTAGTTGACTCACTCTTTCACTTATTTGGTTGGGACTCCATTTATTTCCTCTGCCATCCACAATGACAAAAGAGTGTGTATGGAGCTTCTGATACAATGCCTGGCACATAATTAGTGCTGAGTTAATGTGTTTGCTCACTCATTCCGCAGCAATATTTTCTGAGTGCTTGCTTTGTACCAGGCACTCTACCAGATGCTGGGGATAGAGCAGAGAACAAACAGACTAAGGTCTCTGCTCTCACGGAGCTTACATTCACGTGGATAAATGGGAGTTTTTATTATTACTTTGGTGTATTTATGCCATTTTGGGAATCCGTAGAAATTGACAATATGGTCTTACTTCTTGGGGAGATAAAAAACTAGTGGGAGACACAATACATGTGTGTGTAAAATAAACATGATGAGGCAGCCTGTGTGGGATGGGGGTTGGGAGAAACAAGGGCTGTATATAGGACCATCAGGCCCCAAGTGAGGGGGTGCTTGGGGCAGCAGGCTCCAGGCTCTGGCAGGGCAGGAAGACAGGGAAGGCTCTGATAGGTGTGGGTTGGGAGTGAGGGATTGAAGGGGATAGAGATAGATTGTGACTGCAGACTACTCTACTTCCTGCTAGCTTTGTGACTATGGACAAGTTACCTAACCTCTCGTGCTCCTTTTTCTCCTCTGTAAAACCTCTTAAGGCTGGTGAGAATTAATATATTGTGAAGCTCTTGGAGCACTACCAGCAACAGATAACTATTATGTACTGGGTTATTGTATCAATACATGAATAAAACAGGAAGGTTGGAGGGTCCATACTAGAAGGTGTGGCCAGCCATGTGAATGAGAGCCCTGAATAGCACAGAAAGGTGGTGGGTAGACTGGAGCCTGTTTGGATGCCCCTCCCCAAGGAGACATTTAATTTCCTCCATTCATGCCTGTCTGTCTTTCTCTTCCATCTTTTTCACTTTCTCCTCAGCTATGTGCATGTCTGATTTGCTTCTGCACCCCCAGTGCCAAGCACAGTGCCAGGAAGACAGATGCTATGTAAATATTGTTTAGTGAACCAGTGGGTATTTGTTTCTGTGTCATTGGAGTCCATGCGGTTTTATTCAGGAATTGACCTCTGACCTCCAGGTCCCTAAACTCTCACATGGGACCTTGAAGAGGCTGGCCACCTAGAAATCCTTGTAGTCCCAGACTCCTCCATCTCCTGAATGTCCTCTCATCATTGACCTGCAGCTGTTGGTCTTTCCTCTGAGCCTTCCCCGGGGACCAGAAGGGAGGCAGGTCTGTCCTCAGCAGGACTCCTATGGCATCAGTCACTGCAGGCAGGGGGTGGGAGGTGGGGCTGAGCTGCTGAGCCAGAAGGGGTATCCATCAGTTCTTGCCTTCATTATCCTTGGATGCTTTCAGTCTTCCTTCTTGTCCTCCTGAGGCCAGTGGTAAATAGTAATCATCATCATCATGATAGCAAATAGCACTATTCCAAGTACTTTACCTGCACTGAAGCAAAGTTCCCAGTGCCCCACCCATATCCTCATGGCCAATCCCTGAGGTTATTTGAAGGTGGATCCTGACCATGGACCTCGTCACAGGGATGGCTTCCTGCATCTCCCTCCTGAAGGTGTTCTCTGTCTTCATAGGGCCAGATCCGAAGTGCCAGGGAGTTAACCCCCAGCAGTGACCCTCTAGCAATGATGGGCGGGTTGGAAGAACAGATAGCCCAACTTCCTCCCCCTTCCCCTCTTGGGTAGCCCTATTTGCTCGCAGCGGGAGTAACCTGCTTATCAGTGCACCTGTAACTGGTTTCCTTCTTTCCCTGTCTCACTTCCCCATGGGTTGTGGTGTTTCCTTGAGTATCTTCCAAATAAATTTATTGCACCAGATTTTGGCCTTCAGGCTTGCCTTTAGGAGGAACTCAGCTGAAGACTCATATTATCATCCCCATTTTATACATGCAGTTAAAGAAGTATCTTGCCAAGGTGGCACAGCTGGTAAGTGGTTCAGCCAGGACTGAACCCACTTGTTTCCAGAGCCCCCGACTCTAAAGACTTGCAGTCCCTCCTCTCCCCTTGAACGTGATTTTTAAGTTAGGTGCTGCGCACTGTTTGCTCCAGGTCTTGGGGGCTGAGAACAGACCCCATTGCCCCCACATTCCTAGCATGTATCCTTGGGAACAGCCAGGGCAGTAACACTCTGCCTGGTTCAGACCAAAGCTCTGCCTGCCCCCCCTCCTTTTTTTTGGTCAAGGAGTTGCCAACCCCTTTCCCCTTAGTATTTGTTGGCAAGACACAGTAAAAGCATTCCTGAATTAAAGGCACAGTGAAATGACACTTGAATTCTCTGGGGAACAATTCTGCTATGATGGATAAACATGTTAATTACTCAGAATTTAACCTCCAGCTGCTGCATATGTCATGCTTTTTCCTCTCAGCCTGAGCTTGGGGACTGAGGTGGTGGACTCTCAGAGATCCCTGTCTGGCCCAGGAGAGCCTCCCCATCCCTGCACACAACCAACACCTGGGAGGCAGTAAGTGGAGAAGTCGAGATCACAGGCTCTTGCGCTAAATGGCTCAGGTTCAAATCCCAGCTCTACCACTCATGACCTGTAAGCCCTTGAGCAAGTACTTCAGCCCTGCTATGGGTTACTTTTTCTGTCTGTAAAATGGGTTGCCATGAAGATTAAATATGTTAACAACTGTAAAGGACATAAGGACTTAGACATGTCTGTGCTATTACTGTTATTATAAGCCCCGTGCAGATGGCCACCTTGGTGCTCAGCTCTCCCCTCTACAGGATTTTTTTTTGGGTTCCTTTCTCTTTATTGTCCCTACTGCCTTGTTCTAAGGTCTCTTAGTGAACTTTGCAACTCACTTTTTTACTGAGCCTAATTTTATCTCTCCCGAAGGAGAGTGGAGTGAGGCACATTTGTAAAGCCTTCTAGGACATGAGTGGGGACTGCCCATCAGTTGATTTATATACAGAAGACTGAAAGAATGCCTACTAGGTGCCAGGTCCTGTACCAAAAGCTGGTGCTACTGTCTCCAGTGAGATGTGGCCAATAACTCGGGTGGCTGTCTTGTGGGAAGGCAGACAGAACCACAGGTAAGCCATGTGCAGCAGCATGGAGCAGTGGTGGGATGACAGAGGCTAGAGGGTCCCCCCTGGTGCTGTCCCCTACGCATCTCTTGTTACGAGGGCAGCACACGGCAGCATGGCTTCCAGAATCCAACAGACATGGATTCCAATACAGGCTAAGCATCTTTGCTGTGTGACCTTGAGCAATACATTTAACCTCTCTAAGCCTTCAGTTCGGAAATGGGGATAGCAGCAGTGTGTAACTGGTAGGATTGTTGTGAGGATGCAGGCAGAATCCTAAGTTTAGTCACCTAGAAAGCATGCAGTAGGTGTGAGCCAATACAATGATTGGCCTATATTACTAATGATAACCTCTTCATGTTGCAGTGTCCTCACCTAAAAATAGTACCTCCCTCACTGAGCTTAAGAACATTGAATGAGACGGTTGATACAAAACCCTTGGCACTCTCTGGATACAAAACAATGATGGGCAACATTTACTCATGGCTTTTTTTTTTTTTTTGTCAGTGCCCCTCCTCCCTCAGCTCCTGGTTCACCCCTCTATGTTTGGAGCCCCAGTTGGTCTCAGGATTCCTCAAGGAGCCAGGCAAGGAGATTCCAGCCTTTAGGCTGCCTGCTACAAAATCGTAAACTTCTGGACTCCTCATGCTCGAAATGGCTGGCTGCTGATGGGATCATTAAGAGTGCCTGCCAGATCTGATCTCCACATTCATAGGTTTATTAATAACACCTCGAATTTATCTTCCTTGATGGGGAAATTTTGCCAGTATCTGATAAAAGCAAAATGTGCGGTGGCCTTGTGCATGCCAACAAGCGTCCTCTCCCTGTCATCAGCTATTAGCAGAAAGCTAGCACAGCAGGCTGGGGTGGGACTAATGATAGTCCAGAAGGGGGAAGGGCATTTGGTATCTTCATTTCGGAGTTTGGGCTTCAGACGTCCTCCTGAGGCCCCTCTCCCCCAGATGGGGCTGTGAAAATAAATTTCAGAACTGCCTCTTTCTCTGAGAGTGTGTGCCCCATCTTTCGATACCCATCTGAACACAGTGCTCTCAGTGAAACCAGACCTGTCCCCTCTGAACTTCCATGAGTCCTGCTTATCTTTCAGTCGAGAATGCAAGCACAAAAGAATATCAAGGAGTGGCTTAAGTGGAGCTGGCTGCAAATGAGAGAAAACATTGTGGTGGCATGCAATAGGGCTTTAGCAACTAGGATCCTGGGTTAGGCTGTTGAGGAAGTAGACCCCTTAGTTTACGTTAGCTGAGTTATGGGGATACAGCTAAGGGGAAGGACCCTCCAGCGGGGAGGATTCAGGCCGTGATTCCAAGGCAGTGTCGAAACATCCTGCTGGAGACCTGGCAGTGGGAAGCCTGAGGAGGCAGGGAGTGTTTGGGGAGGCTGGCCTGATGTATGGTGCTGAGTGGTAGGTAGAGGAGCAAAGGCCTTTGGAAGCTTCTAGCTCAAAGGCAACCTCAGTCCATTATAAAATGTCCAGTGCTCTGATTTTACTAATGAGGACATGAAGCCTAGAGAGGAGAAGCCATTTGCCCAGGATCCCACAGCGGTGGAGGCAGGGCTAGAAGTGGAATGGATGTCTGGCTTCCCTGTCCAGCAGTTTTTCCACCAGACCTTTCTTCCTTATGTGGTTAACCTTAATGAGTGCTTTCTATCTGCCAAGTACCCTGCTAAACAATGGGTGTTCTCTACTGACCTTCACAACAACCTTGTGAGAAAGATGCTCTTGGTGCCTTCATTGGACACTTGGAGCCATTGGCTAGGAGAGTTTAGAGGACTTACCTAAAGTTACAGACTATTAAATGATGGACTCAAGGTTCCAACCTAGACATCTTGCTCCAGAGCCTTGCTTGTAATGAGCAGTCTAAACGAGTGCTTCTCAAAGTGGGGTGCCTGGAGAAGCAGCATCACCTTGGGAACTCGTTAGAGATGCAAGTTCCTGAATCAGAAACTCTGGGAGTGGGGCTAGCTATCTGTGTTTGTATAAGTTTGAGGTGGTCTAAGCCACAAATCTGCCAGTTTTAAAGTGAGTCTTTATTCCCATGCTTTGTAAACCAAGTTGTTGGCTTCTCATGACTCAGGAAATTTACAAGGTCATTACCACCTCTCAGCATCCCAGCTTCTGGTGGCCTCTTTTAACAGTGGGATTCTTCAGGAAGCTTGATATTGGCACAGGTTTTCCTTTACCCAGAGGGGTTAAGTGTGTCTCTGAGCTTGAAGATACCAAAATTGGCATGGTTGAACCTTCTGTTGGCCAGAGGGGATTTTGAGAGTCCTGTTTGCTTTTGTGCAAACTTGGACAATTTGGTTCAGTCAAGTGGAAAATTAACAAACCAGAAAGGAAGGGGGACATGATTTGAGACCAAATGTTCATTGCAACCAGGGTGCTGCCAGGCTTCTAAGCATTGCTCTTGTGAAGCCTTGAGGAATCCCACACTGGAGACATTTTCTCCTTGATTCAACAGATATTTATCCTGCACCCACCAAATGCCAGGCACTTTGCTTGGGACTGGGAACAGAAAGATGAAGGGATGTGGTCCCTGCCCATAGGAAACCCACAGTCTATTGTGATTATCTAGTGATGGGATTCTCCACTGGGGAAAACACAGTGGCTTTTAGTTGAGGCGGTTGATGATGTCTGGTTAATAGAATGTCATAAAAATAAATCCCTCGATTATCCCATTGGCGATCAGTGACACTGCATACTAATGAAGGCAGCACTTCTTTGGTGGTATGGGGTAAAAGAATTGCAGCCCAGTGAAGGAGAGTCTGATGAAGACTTCATTATTTAATGAACCATGTCCTTGTGAACAGCTGTGGTGTTAACCAGCCAGGACAATTATGCAAGTTGGATTATGTCTCCAGTAAATTGATTCTACTTTATTTGATTAGGTTGGTTCTCCAAAGACAAATTCTTGCAAGTTGGGTTGGGGGGAAAAACACACCATTTAAACTTTGCTTCTAATTTTTAATCGTTGAAATGCTTTTGCTGTCCAACCTTAAGAGGAAACCCATGATAGCTGATATGTTGTCATAAGCAAGAGAACCAAGAATAATCATGTATTTACAGTAGCTCTTATTGTGGCCTGTACATGACTCATGCAGGCTTCTCTCAATGATCTTGTTCACAGGGGCAAGAAGAGACAGGCAGAAGCTGTGACTACTCCTTTGTGAGCTCCCAAAGTAGCCAGGCTCCAGTTCACCAAGCACTTATCTTCCTTAGCACATAGCCAGTTGTAGGCACACAGCTGAACATAATGAAAAGAAATGGGATTGATGTGAAAGTTTTCCTCAAGCCCCATCTTGCCATTTTCAGATTGTTAGGCACCATCCAGTCCAGTATTACTGTGGGCCTTGATGTAGTAGCAGCTTGTAAAATCTATTTAATGGGTTATCACCAACATAACTAAAAAATGAAATGAATAAAATATAGTGCATCTCATTATACCCTGTAAGTATTGCCTCGTGAAGCAGTGTTTTGGTTTGGTGTGTGTATACATATGAGTGTGTCTGTGGTGTGTCCTGAACCATGTGGCAATTCCCACAGCCAGACAGTCTCTAAGTGGAACGGACTGCTCCTGGATGAAAGTAATTTCCTATTACAAGAAGAGCCCAGGAAGGCTGGAAAATGTGGTCTCTGAGGTTGTAAAATCACTGGATGAAAGTTGGATTCATCAGTGTCTTTTGGACTTGTTAGGACGGGGTACATCCAGCACACACACCCAGACTCCACAAACACATGTCTGGCTGATCTATACTGACCCGTACTCCATATGATGTACTCTGATCTATTCTATTCTGTTCTTCCGTACTCTGTTCTATTGTACTCCACTGAACTCTACTGAACTCTTCTATCCCATTCCATTCCATTCCATTCCACTCTATTATTCTATACCATCCCATCCCATTCATTCCATTCCCATTTTTTTTTTCAGTTTATTTATTTTTGAGAGAGACAGAGCATGAGCAGGGAAGGGGCAAAGAGAGAGGGAGACACAGAATTCAAGGCAGGCTCCAGGTTCTAAGCTGTCAGCACAGAGCCTGACACGGTGTCCAAACCCACGAACTGCGAGATCATGACCTGAGCCGAAGTTGGAAGCTTAACTGACTGAGCCACCCAGGCGCCCCTCCCATTACATTTTTAAAATGATGTCCGGGACTCATTAGGTGGATCCATTTCATGATCCATTAATGGGCTGCATTAAAAAGAAACACTAGATTAGGTTACATTCAAATTCCCTTTCAACCCCCAAATTTTGTGAATGCAATGTAAATCACCACCATAACATTAAGATGCAATTTCTGTGTACAGCAGACTCCCATGTAGAGTTGTTGAGTGACTGAAAACCATCTGATTAATCATTCATTGATTCACGGGCTCATTCATTCTATTCATCACTTAACCTGTACCTGGTACTGTCTAGGCTACAGTGATGTACAGTAGATAAAACACGACCCCTACCCTGCAAGAATGCCTAGTTATAGGGATACTGATTAGGCTTCCTGGGGTTATGAGGGTCTCAACAGTTCCCTCTCTTGGGAGGGAGGGTCCTTGAAACTTTATTTCCAGCACATTCTCCTTGATGTTTCTGGGTGAAGTATCTAGCCCTAAAGTCTTAGTCCAATAGCAGAGAATTTAACATGCTGCAGCTATTAACACCAAACTCAAAAGGAATTTATGCTACAAAACAAGGCCAGTGGGGCTGTGGTGTCCCTGTCTTCTCTTGAGTACTGTCACAGGTATTAAGAGCCCTAATTACTTGTGTATTGATTAGTGTCCCATATAGACTACTAATCCTGTGGACCAATTTGCAGGGACTAGTAAATGAGATTGCTTAGTGTTGGGAGCTAATCAGATTTTTTATGCTTAGGCCAGCTTTTTGCAAGGGTTTAAGGAAGTTTCTGACTCAAGTGCCAGAAATGCTGTTTGACCACTTCTCAGATAGGTTAGAGGTAAACTGGGCCCAGGGGAGTACAGAGGGGGCTAGACGTACCTTAAGGCTTCCCTATAATGAGAATCTCTCATTCAATGTTGATTCTTCCTGAGCTTCTGGACTTCTGAGGACATAGGGAGGCTGACCATGTGACAGTTTAGTATCATGTGCTGTCTTTCATTATAATTTATTTTGCTCCCCAGCTAGATTGTGTACTCTTGGAATGGAAAAGCTGGCTGATAGGACCAGTCACACCATAGCTCTGAGTTGCTCTTTCTTCATGCATAAAATAGAATAAGTATGCCCCCAAGCAGGCCCATGGGGAGGGCTAAGTGACAATCTGGCCTTCATAGGGGCACTTGCTTTCTTCTCCAGTCCCCTTGCCACTCCCCAAAGCCAGCACTGAGCAATAGGTTGTACCTCCAACCCAAGAACCCCCTGTCCTCCCCTCAATCCAGACCTAGAAATACCACCATGTCATTAAACCTCCTGATACTCTTCATCCATGTTTCTATCCTTCCTTCCTATGCTCACATCATGCTACACCCCTCATTCCACTTTAGGCCAATCAGCCAGAATTACAAACACTTCCCCAAACCCGAGGGGCTATTGGACTGACAGCTCCCTGCTTCTGCTCATAGTTTACCCTTTGCCTGGGGACCTTCCCTTACACCCTCCACAATCACCCCATCCAACACTCTCCACACCAGATAGAATGACCTCTTAGGGGGTTCTTCTGTCTTGAGTTTCTTCATTGAGCATCAAAACCAGAGGCCAGCACCTAATGCACACTGTAATTTGAGGCTTGAACCCGGTGATGTCAGTGAGGTGGGATGCAAGTTGCTGGCTGGGGTACCATGACATTCTGACTCACCTGCCGTACCATGGCATGAGTGAACGCCCAGGGGCCTGTGCACCCTCAGGAATGTGTGTGATGATGTGTATGTACACTCTCAGGAATGACCCATGGAGATGGTCTCTTCTGGAACAGATCCTTGTAGGAGAGGCAGCATGGCTTGGAGAATGAATAAGGCTGTGGTTTCTGAGTGAGGAAAATGGATCCCAGTTCTATGAAATGCCACGCTTCTTTGTATCTTTTACACTGAGGCCTGCAAAGATGAGGCAAGGCCATTCCGAGTGACTGGTCTGGTGAGATGAGCCGCTGGATCCTGTGTTTTTGGAGCTGAAAAGGTAATGCTGATCCTCTCTTATCTACTTCTCTCCTTGTACACATGAACAAACTGAAGTCCAGAGCTCGGCCATGGCTTGCCCAAGGTCAATGGGAGCTAGAACTGCCAACACGTGGGATGACAGCTGCCTAAAAGGAAAGGGGACTGTTGCTACTTCTCTCTCCCTCATTGCCACTGTTTTCTCTTGGGTGTCCTTGTCTTTCCCTGGAGCCAAGAGACAGGGAGGAAGGAGCATCCATTGCTATGGAAACCAGAGAGCGGGCTGCTATCCCCATTCTCACAAAGGCTGCTGCTGGGTCTTGATGGGGGCGCTGAGACCAGTCACCTTATTTGCCAGAAGAGAAAGCCAGAGGAATGGCAGACATCTTCTAACATAAATTGCACAGGCTTAGCAAAGTGGGCCTGCGGGTACATTGCGGCCATCCTCTTTGCTTTATCACATGACTTTCTCCCCTGCCAGAGACTCCAACAGAATTTAAGAATCTTTTTTAGAAAGAGATCAGTCTTGACTAGACTCTGGTCTTCAGATGCCAGAACTAAACTTTTGAACTGACAGTAGCTCTGGCTGAAAAGGTTCTGTTTATCAGACCTGCCAGAAGAAAATCTAAAATGAAGAGCTGGAGTGGGAGAGAGATGCAAAAGAGGACATTTATTTTGCTTTCAGACATATTTCAGTGTCTTCAATCCTCCAGGAGGTAAATTGGGGCTTTAAAAATCAATAGGCTTTCCTGTTCATATGGGACCGAGGAGTTCGGGGGTTGGGAAGGGCCTTATTAGGCCATCTCATCCATCCCTCAGCCCCTGGCCTGTTCTAATCCCTCTTGTTTATAAAACTTTCTGGAGAAGGTGATTGCATAAGCTCCCACAATAATTTGTTCCACTGTCTAACAAGTCTTGATCTTAAAACCATCTTCCTTATAGCAGGGCCAAATTCCTCCTGCTGCCTCCAAAGCTTGTCTGTCTACGGGCCAAGGCTGCTCAGGGTAGCTGGAATTTTATGAAATGAGCAAGGACTTGGTCCTATCATCACTGTTCAAGTCTTGCCATTTCCACTCATCGGCTAAATGACCTTAGACAAGTCACTTACCACTTCCAAGACTGTTTCTTAATCCTAAGGGGTTGATGTGAAGGTTCTAAGTGTCAATATCTCCAACATGGTACCTGACATTTAGTGATGTTTAACAGTGCGTCATTTTGCTGTTGGTTGGCCTAGGGGTACCATGGTATGGGCACGTATTCGATCAAGACCTCAGGCATTGACCTTTTGGTTCTTAGATCTTGGGGTTGTTGGGGGGGATGGGAGACAGGTGCAGCTGCGGGGGCACTCATGGGGGCTTGGCCATTGCCTGTTTACCATCCAGTACAATTTCACTATTTTAAACATATTAAAACAGTTTCACTATTTTAGAAACCCATTTGGCTTTATCAGTACATATTGTATAAAGTATTGTCCCTGGTGGTTCCTTCAAAAATGCCAAGCAAATCCCTAACTCCATATCTTTGTGCTACTCGACCCTCCACATTTTACTGACTTTTCCAATCTCACCCATCAATAAAATCTAGCTCAAACCCCACCTCATACATGACTGTGATTCAGTCCTAAACCTATAAACCTCATGCCCTGTGTTTTTTATCCAGAAGGGAAGAAAGAGGATGAATTTTTTTTTCCCGTGTGGTCAGCTGAGCCATTGACTGAGTTGAGCCATCACAGAGCATTCAGCCTGAGAATCGGAGATGAGAAAACAGCCCAGAGAGGGACAGTGACTTGCTCTAGGCCATAGCAGTCATAAATAACAGGTCTAGAACTTCAGTCTCCTGACTCACTGCCCAGGCTTCTTGTCCAGTACCTCATGACTGAGGCTGGTCCTTGAGCTTGGCATTAGATCAGAGTCAGCTCCCACCTTGCACAGCATCCCTCCTACCCCTGAACATGCTTGCTGAGTCATTCTGAAGGGAGGTGGGTAGGGGGAGAACACCACCAGTTGGGAAAACTGAAGTCAGGCAGTCAGTGTGGGTGAGGTCTCCCATCTAGGTGGGGGTGAGGTCCCCACCCCAGAGCACACACCAGGATAGGAGTGCTGGGGAAGTGGAAAACATTTGTCTTTCTTACCCACCTGGTGTGGGGCAGGGGGACAGCTAACTTTAAGCCATGTGCTAGGAGAGTGAAGTTTTACTATTGATACCTTGGTTGTCTTAGCTTTTACAGGACTTGCTTTCAAATGGAAATTATTTAGTCATACTTGTTCTGCTGTCAGGGAGATGCTGGCCAGCCTCTAAAGCACCTGGGTTATAGAAACATCTGGAAGGGTCATTTAGGCCAAGAAGCTATGAGGGAAACGTTTGTGTGTTTGTGTGTGCATGTGTGTCTCTGATCCCCTTTTGCTGGCAAATTCTGTCATTGCATCATGGAAAAATCCTTCCCAAGTAAGGAAAGGAGCAGGTGCAAAGATGCTGATGTTGGATCCATTGAGAAAACACAGTTTTCATCACAAAAATGGTATTTATGCACCGGGTCGGCACGTGGTTGGCCCAGATGGGGAAAATACTGTTAAGATGGCCGGGCTCCTCTGGGTAAGGGACATAGAGTGGCGCCCAGAGGAGTAGGGGACAATGTAGGATAGGGAAGCATGGTGCTTTGGAGTTTATAGGACCAGAGTTCAAATCCCGACTTTGCTGCCTTCCAGCTGAGGGGCCTTTTGCAGCTCTCCAACGCTTGGGGCTGTTTTGTGGGGAGTGGCTCTGTGTTAATTCCAGGGTCTTTTCCACAGGACTTTTAAGGACAACTGCAATGGATATCTTAGAGGAAGATGGCTCATCATTTTGAGTCTGCTGGCTTGAGGCATCAGCGTGGACTCAGGTCAGGAAAGGCATGTATGGTGATGAAGAGACCCACACATGAGATGACCCCATGGGCTGCCATTTTAGCCACATTTCAGTGTTAGAAAGCTGCCAGCTGGCCTGCTTCATTTCCGGAGTACTGACAGGGGAGCAGCTGGAGTCTTCTTCTTTGCTGGTATCTGGAACAGCTGCTGGGATTTAATAGTGCACTTAGAGGAATTACCTGGAATCACAGCAGGCATTAAGAAATGGGAATGCATTTCTGTAAGCCAAGCTAATGTTTGAGAGTAAGGGAGCAGGGTCTTTCCTTCCATAGTGGGTAAGACACAGAAAGGTCTGGCCCGTGATCGTGTTCTAACTACAGGCAGTAATTTCATCTGGGTTGTACTCAGCATGGGACGCAGGTTGGATAGTGTGTGAAAATGAATGACCGGATCATTCTGGGGGATCTCTTTTCAGAGCAAATGCTCAAGGAAGCCGACATCTCTGGGCACCTAGGGGGTGACAGCTGTCTTGGTCAATACATGAGGACAACTGGGGATAGCACAGCACTCGGAGCCTGTTCCCCTATTTGGTCCTCCCTGTTTATCTGGCTGCACGATTGTCCCGTGAAATATCTTCTTCCAAACCCAGCTGTTCTTTTCTCAAGTCAGCTGATTCCCTATCCTGATATTTAGTTGGCCCTCCCATGTGGCATCGCGCTGCTGGGTGTACTGTGCTTGTTTTCTAGTGGTTTATAGTCTTCTTGAGAAATGTGATGAATGAACATGCAATGATTAGACAACAGTAAAGACAGTACAAATTATGGTTATAAATGGAGTCTAAGCAAGGTATATATGCTTAGGGCTGATCTAAATGTCCTCGGAGCTTATGAGGTAGAGAAGCTTCAGAAATCTGAAAGAGATTATCATTGGATGGGCTTTATGGGGCCAAAGCCCTGCATAGCCTATTGGGAAAAGTACCCACTGCAGGGAGCCATGCCTTCTCTGTTGGCTCCCCATTTGGGCCTGAGGCAATAGCAGAGCCTGGGTAAAATAGAAGGAAGGGATGGGGCGTTTGGGTGGCTCAGGTCATGATCTCATGGTCTGTGAGTACAAGCCCCACGTTGGGCTCTGTGCTGACAGCTTGATGCCTGGAGCCTGCTTCAGATCCTGTGTCTCCCTCTCTCTCTCTGCACCTCCCTTGCTTGCACTCTGTCTCTCTCTCTCTCAAAATAAATAAATGTTTAAAAAAAATAAAAAAAAATAGCAGGAAGAGAGCTCCCTCATGTGTCCTTTAGCAAGCTAAGAGTTCTGTCTAGCTTGGGGACCACTTGGGATTGCCATACATCCACCATGGTGACCAGGATAAATGGCCACTTGGCTTAGTACCAACATTGGTTGATGAGTGGCTATCAGCTGTGATCCTGGCGAATGAAATTGGGCTCAAAGTTTGTTGCAAATGCTGAGTGGGTGAATGACCACCATTTAGCTCTTGTGCACCTCGTTAGTGCTCTGCCCTTTGTCATGCTGAGCACCAGCAAAGCCCCAGACAATCCAACCTGATAGGTGTTGCTGTCGTCCCTTTGCTTCTTATGCAGTTCAGGCAGCCATCACTTGCACAGACGACTGTAACTGTGGCCGAAAAATCTGCTGACGTTCCCTCCAAGCCACACTCTCCCCATCAAATCCGTTCTTCCAGTAGTGACCATGGGGACCTTTCTAAAATAGTTTTCTGATCACGTTAATTCCATTTCAGAAGCTCTTTGCTTGCCTCCATAGTACATAGAAGAAAGTCTGATCTCATCATGGATTGTCTGGTCCTGAACTTTTCTCATTCTCTATTTATGCTGTAACTTAAAAACAAACAAACAACAACAAAAAAAACAACTGGCCTCTACCCATGTAGATCCCTCTCCTGGGGATGTCTTCCCTCTCCATTCATGTGTCCCGCTTTGGCCTAGCTCCCTCCTGTTCGCCCTTGGTGGACATCATCTCTTACCAGACCAGGATGGCTGCTCCAATTCCATATGTCACATCTTGCTGTGATTTTTCTTTGAAGCACCTTTTGAATTACCATATATTATCTGTGCAGGGTTTTTGCTGGTGTTTGATATTTAATGTCTTGTATTTCCTCCAGCCGCTCACAAGGTTCCCAAGGGCAGGAGGCACCACCCCCATCTTGTTGGCTACTGCTCAAGACCTAGCACAGGGCCTACAACTCTGCAGGATTCAGGACGTGTTTGTAGAGGTGGCAGGCCTTCTAGGTTTCCAGAGCTTCCTCAGGGTTTCCTGCTGGGTGTCCTACTGACCAGGGAACCACTGGAGGTGAACGGAGCTTCAGAGAACTCAGCCAGATGTTTCCGTCTTTAGATATGCTTTTATGCCCAGGCATGTAGCAGAAGAAACTATTTCGACTCATAAACAGAGGAAATTTATAGTGGAAATCAGTAGGAGAGAATAAATATGAATCCCCATGATGTCATTTTATGGGCTGCTTTATAGATTGTAATCACCCATTTAGAGTTTGCAGGCTATTAATTTTGTTTGTGGAGAACCGGGACTCTTGGGGACAGAATTTACAGGGCTGTGGTGTCAGACACGGGGATCTAGGTCTTCAACCCCTGAAAAGTTTTGGAAAGAGAAGGATAAACAGTCTTTGAGTGGTTAGAGACTCAGGAGACTTGCCTGCAGTTCTTCTCCTGAACCACAACTTTTAAAATATTTTTACAAATATTTGTTTACTGTTTCATTATCTTAATTTTACCCTGGTTTCCAGGCCCCTCCTTTCTGTTAGTGAAGTGACCATGTGGAATTTTGTGTTCTGCATTTGGCAGAGAGAACCCCCTGCTTCTTAGAGCTTGAGGAGGCCTAAGAAGGAGCAGTTTGGTGGGGGAGGGGGGTGCCTGGGTGCCTCAGTCGGTTAAGCATCTGACTTCAGCTCAGGTCATGATCTCACAGCTTGTGAGTTCGAGCCCCATGTCGGAATCTGTGCTGACAGCTTAGAGTCTGAAGCTTACTTCGGATTCTGTGTCTCCCTCTGTCCCTCTCTCACTCTTGCTCTGTTTCTCTCTGTCTCTCAAAAATAAATAAACATTTAAAAAAAGAAGGAACAGTTTGGGTTGGACAGAACATTGTGGACTCCAGCTCTACCCTTTAGCTTGCAACCTTGAACAGATTTTTATTGTTGTTAATTTCTTGACCCTTCCTTTTTTCCCTCTATAAATCATGACTACTGTCCCCAACCTGAAAGGGTGACTCTAAAGACAAAGGAGATGAGATAGAAAAAGCACTTGGTACTCAAAAAGAATTGTAGGTAATAAAACGATAATTTCATTGCTGTTTTATTGGAAGCCTGGTATGGGGGGAACAAAGGAAAAACTAAGAATCAGAACACTTCTGCCACTGACATGCTGGGTGACCTTGAGCAAATTAGTCAGCTTTTCTGGTCCCAGATTCTACGTTAGTGAAGTGAGAGGTTTGACTCAAATGATCTCAATGGTAGTGCTACTCAAAATATGGTCTGTGGATCAGCATCACGGGGGAACTTGTTAGAAATGCAGTTTTTTAGTCTCCACTCCAGGCCCCCAACTCAGAAACCCTGGGGGTGGGGTCCAACCATCTGCATTTTAACACATCATGTCCATAGCCCTAACATCATGTCTGATGTTAGTTCCCTAAACAGCAGGCATCCCTGGAGCCTTCCTCCTCAGGGTCTTGGACCACAGTGGCCTTTGGCAGGAGGAGAATGGAGTTGAGTAGAGGAATGAGCACAGGATCCTAAATCAAGACTCAGTTGGGATTTGAACCTATTCAGCCTGATACAGTATCTATATGTAGAGCTACTACTTGGTTACCTCTCAGTAGTATGGCCTCTGCCTCATCCTTGCCTAGTAACCTTGGCCAAGTTATTCAAACTCACCAGGCTCCTTCTCCTCATTTGTAAATGGGAGGATGCTAGGACCTATGTTAATAAGGTCATTGTGGGGATTTCATGAATTACATGAGAAAAGTGCCTGTAGGGCTTGCATGTGACCAGTACGGAGTGTGTTAACTGCTAATGTCACGTAAGTGCCCTTCTTCTTATCCTCACGCTCCAAAATGTGGCCACATGGGACTTAGAATAAAATAGAAGATGAGAGACCAGAACTCAAGTTTCCTAATTTGCTCTGTGACCTTGAGTAACCCATTTAATCTTAGGTAAAATCTCCTCATTTCTAAAATGGGAATGTTTATTTTTTTTCTGCTGGTATTTATCGAATGTCTACAATGTGCTGACACTGGGCAGGCCCTGACAGTGCATCATGCGGAAGGCAGACATGGTCCCTGCCCTCCCTCTGCCCACTTGCTCTGAACCCTGGGCTCGTTGTGGGATTTGATGAGATAATACATGGGCAGGCCTATCGTGGTTGTTAATCATCATCATTTTACCAACACAGATGTCTGCAAAGTATGTTGTGGGGTTAAGCCGTGTTGACCGTTCTTGTACCGAGTGTTTTGGAGATTTCTTCCTATAAGTCAGGCCCTGATAGACCCATCAGAGAGAGGAGGAGGCCTTGCCTAGGCAGTGCTAGGTGCCCGTGGCTTCTTCCTGATATCCTGACTGACTGCTGTGCCCTCCAAGGGGAGGGCTCCCCCTCTGTGTTAGGGGCAGTCATTCGACAGATCCCTCAAACAGCTGATGTGGAGGTGAGCCCACCTCTGCCTTCACCAGGTCTTTTTTGAAGTTCTTATTCTCTGTCTGTACATGTTCTATCCTGGAGGTTTTTTTGGAGGCCCAGTTAGGTGCATCTGGAGTCTGTGTCAGGCAGGAGGTTGGAACTGCAGAGGGGGAAGGGATGGGTGGGGTGGGTCTTTTAGGGAGGTGTTGGTTGGATTTGTCTCTGAGAAGGTGCTTTGAATATTTACTGTGAAAATTGCGCTTGGCCCTCAGCCTGACTATATGCGGATGAGGTCTGCCTGTGGTTTAACTTGGGGCAGCTAGGGAACAAAGGGAATGATAGTCCCCTCATGCTGCATGTGAGCTGTGGCCCTACTACCAGTCTCAGGGGTCCTTGAGAGCCCAGCTCCTCCTGGGGAATGGGGCCAGACTGTCATAGCTCCCCTACCCCAGCTCCCCTTCCAAAGATCACCTTCTGAGTTCATGTTTTCCCATCTGCAGAAATCCCCTCATTTAGGGGCACCTGGGTGGCTCAGTTGGTTAAGCGTCTGACTTTGGCTCAGGTCATGATCTCACAGTTTGTGAGTTCAAGCCTCATGTCAGGCTCTGTGCTGACAGTGCAGAGGCTGGAGCCAGTTTAGGATTCTGTGTCTCCCTCTCTCTCTCTGCTCCTCCCCTGCTTGTACTCTGTCTGTCTGTCTCTCAAAAATAAAATTAAAACATTAAAAAAAATTAAAAGAAAAAAAGAAATCCCCTCATGTAGACAACCTGGTGGGTGTAAGCCACCCACAGTGGGGACAGACGTAAATTGGTGTTTCTAGAAACTAGCTCACCGTATGTTTTAGAGCCAGAGGAACAGGAGTAACATCTTTAAGTAGCTGAAGTCCATCCTGCCCTTTGGGCACATACTAACTGGTGGCTCAGGGCTGTGCTGGATTTAAGTACAGTACTCAGGGGCCAGGAGGGACCAAAATCAGGCAGCTGGCAACCAGTGACTAGCCTCTGGGTGACTTAACACTGAAGCAAACATTTCTTTGGCCATTCACCCCAAAATGCTCTCCCCGTGCCATTTCACCAAAACAACACATGTTGGCCCTGTCTGGAAGGCCCACTCTCCAGAATCAGGCAAATAAGAGAACCCTCTTCCATTTGCTGTCAGAGCTCCTTGCTCCTGGCCTCAGGGACTGCCTGCTGACATCTAAAGGACCAGGGCAGAGAGTGTGTGGGGACCGTGGTGCCCAGGGTAGGTGACGTGACTCCTAGTGGATGGAGACTTCAGAGGGATCATCTCTGGAAAACCCAGAATCTCTAAGACATGCTTATTGGCTATTACTAAGCAATAACAGATGGCAAGATAATATTCTTTTTCCAAGTCCTTTGCTAATAAATATTCAATCATTCTCAAAGACCTTCCCAGTTGAAGAAGATACCTGCAGGGTAAAGATCATGGCCTCATTTTTTTTTTTTTTCCATTTCCCTCTGCCATTTTTCCCTTCATATATTTCTGGAAGGTAAGTTGGTCCAGCTCCATGAGTAAAAAACTGGGCAGCTGGGGTGTGATTTGAGAGACCAATTATGGCCCTGTGGACCATCAACATGTTCCATTGATTCCTTAGAATTGGCCTGGAATGTCCATGTTTGTCACTCCTTTGGGTCAAGGCTTGAAGACAGCTGTCAAACTGCCAGTCTTATCTCAGATATGGAAGATAAAGAAGGGATGATTAACTAATTGAATAGGAAAGGCTGATAATGTTTTAAAGTCAATAAATAGGGCTGCAAACAAGTTGTAATCCTTCATTTTATAGACCATATAGAGAAACAGCATAGTTTACTGCACAGTCTTTGGAACAAAGCTCATGGGCTCAGTGTCTGGAATTTGCTAAATTGGACAAGTTACTTAGCTGCTTTGTGTCTTAGTTTTTCACATATAAAATGTGGACAATATTAGTACCTCTATCTTAGGGCTGTTAAAAGTTACAACTCTTGGGTTAACATATACTTAGAACAGTTCCTGGAACATAGTAGGCCCTGCAGAGGTATTTGCTAAAATTCTTATTTCCCGAGGTTACAAGATCTGGTTTTGAAGTTCTAAAGCCAGAACTGAGCATATTTCTAGGACCACACAGATTTTAAGGTGACTGAGATATGAAGGAATGTGACCAAGACCTTTTGATGGGTCAGTGAGGACGAAATATGGCTAGGTGAGAAAGGACTCTATCCATGTGGATTAGGACACTCAGGGAAACTTTTAAACCCCCAATGCCTGCATCCCCCCTTCTCCCATCAATTAAATCAGAATTTCTAGGAGTGGGACCTGATTCTTAGTATTTTTTTAAGTAGGTTCCAAGCCCAGAATAGGGCTCGAACTTACAACCTTGAGACTAAGAGTCACATGCTTTACCAACTGAGCCAGCCAGCTGCTCCTGCTCCTTAGTATTTTAAAAACCTGTCCCAGATGATCGCAGTGTGTAGGGTGTCGAACTAGTGGTTGACAGCTTCTCAAAATTATCTCATAATCTTGTTCACATAGCTTCTGTGCCTCGGTCCCAACTATTTGGATTCCAAAGGTTGGGGCCCAAGAATTGACATTTCTAGGTAGCTCCCAGGTGCTGATGCCTCTCGTCTGCAGGCCCCACTTAGTGGCGAGAGTAGAGCATAGCACGGGAGGGAATGTGCTACTTTGGGTCCACACTGCATAGTGGTGGAGGCCAAGAGGCAACATGGGATTTAACCTACCTACATCACTTAAGGATTTTTCTGAAATGAGGGTTACAGGTGGGGAAGTGGGTAGCTAGGGTAAGTAGTAGAAGTTTGTCAGAAGTTCCTTCAGTTTAGGACAATGCCATTAGTAGGCTTCAAAATCTATTATGAAACAATGATCATTAAGTATTTACAGTGAGCGAGGCCTGAGGCGATGAAAGAAAAACAAGACTTGCCCTGAAAGGGTTTATAAGACACACACCCTCCAAAAAAGAAGAGAATGGAGCTGTGAGAGACATGTAGGCATTATGATGTCCATCTCAAAGATGAAGAAACTGGGGCCAGAGAGGTTGCCCAAGGTTGCACAGCTTATAAGTGGTGGGATGGGGATTTGAACCCAGGATTGGTCATGGGGCAGCATTTGCTAAGTGCTTAAGGAACAGTGTAGAGGTGTGTATGTGCGTGGCGGGGGGTGGGGGTAATACAAAGATGCAAAAAGTAGAATTCTCAATCACGAACTTATGGAATTCTGAGAAGCACCCTGTTACCCAGGTCTGGATCCATGGGTTGGAGTAAATTGCTCTGCCTTTTGGTGAAAGGAGGCTTGGAAGTCAAAGGGACCAAGGCTGAATCCTGGGTCTGCTGTTAATTATCACTATGACCTTGTGGGAGCCTGAATATAATCCCCGCCTCCCAGTGACTGTGAGAAGTACTTTAAATGAGACAATAGACATGAAGGACCCAACCTGATTTCTGGGATATCATGTGCCCTCAAAATTCGGCAGCTCTGCTCCACGGGGACCGTTGAGACTCTGCTCCCAGACCCTAGAGCCCAGGACGAGAGCTCATCCTATCTGGCTTCAGTTGGTTTGATTTACCAAGATGCTCCTGGGTTCACTGAGACTCTGCCTTCAGATGGGTTGAAAACATCAAGCTGTTGTGAGATGTTCCCATTATTGTGATTCAAAAGCATCTTGGATGCTTAGTGTAGCTTTTGCCCTTTTTTTAGATAATTAAACATTTGGTGCCCAATCAGATAGTTTCCAATGATGACTACACATGGAAGTGTATGCGCACCCCTCTAGGGGGTCAATTAAACTGCAGTTGAAACTAACACTAATTCTCCAATGTGGGGTAGCATCTTTGTGGTTGGCAAAATGAGAAATGTGTGTAATCTGGTGGAGTGTGGCTCTGAAAGTAGAAGTCGGAGGGCAGTCAAGGTCTGCAGGAAAGAGAAAAGCTTGGCATGGTTGCAAGAGAAAAAGCAAGGGGGAAAAGTCGCTCAAAGGTGATTCTAGTTTACTTAGAAACAGATCTAGTTAACACGTTAGACGAAATTTTCTTCTGACGCTTATTCTCACCGTTTGCCATTTCTTGTGGAATCAAGCCAGCATAGAAGTTATTTCTCATTCTCAGCATCGTTGGCTTCAAGAATTGGATCATTTGTAAGTCAAAAGATTTCTATAAAATTCAAAATAGGTTAATATCCAGGTATCTGAGTTTAGCTGGCTAGAAAGAAGGGATCAAATTAAGGTAGGTTTCCTTATTTCCCAGCTTAAAATTGCCTTTCAGGTCTTACCCCCATCTCAAAACAACAAAGGCCCTGTCTGGGGAAGAACCTCTCCTTTTCATGGTGTTCTGTGACCTAAGTTACTGAGGGCCGAGGTTCTTCTGGAACTCAAGTGGAGGCTGCCTGCTAGCTACTAGGCTGGAGGGGGATTCAGACATGGGAATGAGACAAGACTGGCTGCGGCCATAATCCTCAATCCTGGTGGCACATTATAATCCTCTGGGAAGCTTCATCAGGGAAATACAAATCAAAACCACACTGAGATACCACCTCACGCCAGTCAGAGTGGCTAAAATGAACAACTCAGGAGTCTATAGATGCTGGCGAGGATGTGGAGAAACGGGCACCCTCCTACACTGTTGGTGGGAATGTAAACTGGTACAGCCACTCTGGAAAACAGTGTGGAGGTTCCTCAAAAAACTATCAATAGAACTGCCCTATGAGCCAGCAATAGCACTGCTGGGGGATTTACCCAAGGGATACAGAAGTGCTGATGCATAGGGGCACATGCACCCCAATGTTCATAGCAGCACTTTCGACAATAGACAAATCATGGAAAGAGCCTAAATGTCCATCAGCTGATGAATGGATCAGGAAGATGTGGTTCATCTATACAATGGAATAGTACATGGCCATGAGAAAGAATGAAATCTGGCCATTCGTAGCAACGTGGATGGACCTCGAGGGTGTCATGCTAAGTGAAATAAGTCAGGCGGAGAAGGACAGATACCATATGTTTTCCCTCATAGGTCTAACAGGAGAAACCCAACAGAGGACCATGGGGAGGGGAAGGAGGAAAAAGAGTTAGGGAGAGGGAGGGAGACAAAGCATGAAAGACTCTTGAATACTGAAAACAAACTGAGGGCAGAAAGGGGAGGGGGAAAGTGGAAGGAGGGTGATGGTCATGGTGCCGGACACTTGTGGGGAAGAGCACTGGGTGTTATATGGAAACCAACCTGACAATAAACTATAAAGTTAAAAAAAAAATCCGATGCCCAGGCCTCATTTCCACTAATTAAAGCAGCATCTCTGGGGGTGGCCCAACTCCCTAGGGCCCCAGGAAGCAGTAAGGGCTGAGAAGCACTGGTCCTCCAGGAGGGCTCCTTGGAGTTTGGGTTTGAAAGACAGGAAGGATTTAGAGGTGCCTGGGAAGGAAGGAGGTGCTGGCTTGAATGGCACCTAGCACCTACACCCCCAGGGGTGGCCATAGTGAGTAAGCCGCAAAATTCTCTGAGAAGAAGGTTATCATGAACATTGCATTTGTTGCTGTACATGAAAGGGTAATTCAAAAACTGTATTTTCTTGATTCTAAAATACATTGATTAGCAAGATGCACCACTGATTTCATAACTGCTTCGTTGGAAGATAGCGACAGGAAAAAAATCTATATTAAATATGTTTTAGGGGTGCCTGAGTGGCTCAGTCGGTTAAGCCTCCGACTTCGGCTCAGGTCATGATCTCGCAGTTTGTGGGTTTGGGCCCCTCATCGGGCTCTGTGCTGACAGCTCAGAGCCTGGAGCCTGTTTCAGATTCTGTGTCTCCCTCTCTCTATTCCCCTCCCTGGCTCTCTCTCTCTCTCTCTCTCTCTCTGTCTCAAAAATAAATAAACATTTAAAAACTTTTTTAAATAAATAAATAAATAAATAAATATGTTTTAAAATGTGCATTGATTATAAGATATCTTTTAACTTAAAAATCATATGTCAGAAAATGTGACTCTGGGAATTGATCTAATAACATAATAATACAGTGCTTTACATAAATGTGCTCATTTAATCCTCACAAGATACCAAATAGGTGCTAATGTTGTCCCCATTTTATGGGGCCCTCAGGGATAGAAGGCACAGAGAAGTTGAATAGTCTGTCTAGTGCCATGGAGCTGGTCAGCAATAGAACTGGAACTTGAAGTTGGTTTTCAGAGGTAGCCCAGGAGATATAGTGAGAACCAAGGCTGTTTTTTTCTCAGAGCCCAGGAAGGTGGCTTTCGCATAATCAGGGCTGTGAACCCCCCCAAGAACAGGGGCATCTTGTACAGTTGTTTCTGTTGTATACTGCACAAGGGTGCCTGGCCGAGGAAATGAGTGAGGATGAAATCCCACTTGAGACCCTCATCAGGCCCTGAACTCGAGGGGTTGCTTCTTCTAATTGGACAAAGGCTTGGTGTGAGCTGATGGAACCCTGCCCAAGGGACCGGAGCCAAGGTGACAGGGCCAAAGAGAGATCACAGAGCAGTCAGCAGGCCTCCCTAGCACTTCTCCTCTTGTGCATTGGCTTCATGAGGAACCATTGTAGAGGACCTGCTTGGTGGCAGAGAACTGGGGAGAAGGAATTTGAGTCCCCTCTAGCTCTGGGGCTTCTGATGCTTTTAGGACCCAAGTCTATGCTTTCCATGACAGTTTGCTCCACCAAGCAAACTGAAAATGGGAGAGGGGAGGGTGGGCTAAGCAGGAACCACAGAAGGCAAAGCCTCTGAATTCCTGAATCCAGCCTTGCTTGTGCAGGTCCCGCCTCCTGTTTTTCCCTTTCTCAGGCTCCTTGACGGGAAGGCGGGCTGTACCTCGCAGGCGCTGCATTCCAGAACAACCCTGGTAATGGAAAGTACAGAAACAACTTTAACTGCTTTCCAAAGCCTGATGGGCTACACTGACTTCTCAGAAAGCATCCATTTGGACCCAGAATGAGAACTAACGTTTCGTGGCTCACTGGAGAAAAGCCAGGGTTCCGCAGCTCCGGGCGTGGGCCAGATGGGAAATCCAGATGCTGGCCCGGTGAAGGAGGTCCTTTCTGCTGCTCCTTTGGGCTGTCAAAGCAGCAGCCTCCTTAGGACCCTCACCGCAAGCCTTAAAATATTGCCTCGTGGGGAGGCCTTCAGATGGGAGGAAAGGTGTAATAAGTAGACAACACATAGCTGGCGTTAGAATGATGGTTGTGTAGAAGAGGAGCATACATGGGTGGCAGCAATAAGTTGGGTGGGGTGGGGTGGGGCGTGAGGGGCTTAGGGTGTGGTCTGTAACTCACCCTCTCTATCACATTCCATAAGCCAATTCCATTTCAGCACACAACCTAAATTCATAGTCTGCTGGCTCTGCAAATGGCTATTCAGAAAGCCCCCTAGTGCCCCTGCAGTAAGATCATGTGATCGTGGAGCCAGCGCTGGTAAATATATATGTGTGGGGAAAGAGCAACGGCAAAATCAGTTGTTCCAAAGATTGACTCATTATTCAATAAGCAGAGAGGTCCGTCTGACACTTGGGAGGGGTGGCAGATGCCTTAAGTGCCTGTGAGGTGGTTGTCCAGGATCTCTCTGCATAGACCAGCTCCTGCCTCAGCCTCTGCAGAGAAGACCTCTGACCCTCGCCTCCGTGCCCTGCACATGGTAGGAGCCCAGTCAGTCTGTGAGGCTGGTGTCCATCACTCTATCGGCCATGGAGAGAACACCACTAGATGCTGAAGACCATTCCTCTCTGCACTTGCTGGCTTTTAGGTAGGGGGTGGCAGGGAGCCTTAAATTAGAGCAACTTTCGTCACCCTGTCATGGTAGAGAATAAATTCAGCGGGGTTGTAGAATCAACTGGGGATTTCTTTTGCTAGTGCACACCCTCTTTTCCATTATGGCAGGTTTGCCATGGAGCCCAAACACCCATTTATAATAAGCTACTTGGATGTTTCTGGTGGTTCTAGTTGACCCTCAGGTGACTCTTCGAGGGGCATTTGTGGGTACTCTGTTCTTGACAAGCATTGTCTAGTTCAGCAGAGCCTGCTAGGTTACAGTTATTGTTGAATCCTTATGACTCAATTCATGACGCTGGTTTGGATTATACAAGTAGAGGCTGCTAGTTTCTTGACAACTTCAAGGGCCTGCCTTGGGAGGAAACGGTAAGCTGAAGGCCTTTGGGATGGATACCAATTGCTGCCCTGACGGGTATCAGCATCGTTTGGTGTTGCTACTGAAAATGCTGCGCCCCTCATTTGGGGGCCAATTAATGCACAGATCTCTTCATTTGAGTTTTCCTCTTGGAACCCAGGAAGGAGAAACTAACCAGGGAACGTAGTGCATCTTCCTTCCCCCTCGTGTGTGATGTTCAGTTCAGATCACGGGAATAAAGAGGCTGAGGCATGAGAGAGCAGATATTACCTGGCTGCAGAAGGAAGTGTTTTATTTTTTTTCCTCTCCCCTTCCTCTCACAGGTAAAGGCTGTCTCTTGTGCCATCTGCCTTAGAGTGCAGCCAAATTAATTATGTGTATATTTAGAGCTTTACTAGCCTAGCCACCAGACATGTGTGTAGCGCCTTACAGTTTACAAAATGGGTTCACATACTAATCTCCTTTGACTTAACGAGATGATGATTCAACGGGTTATAAATCAGCAGAGCAATGCCACGCACCATGCATGACAACCACAGAGTTAGGACGAAGCTGTCACTTCAATGAAAAGAGAATGATAAAGGCTTATATTCCCCAAGCAAAGGGAAATAGCTGGAAAATTTCCATTGAGGTTCTTGCGATTCTGTCTTTAGCTCTTTAATAACCTCTCATTTTCTTGTTTGAGATACCAGGGATTTTGACAACAACATCCTATAGATGAAATGTGAGTTGAGACCATTGATTTGGGCTCCACGTTGCATAATGTTGGGTGCGATAGGGCCACGTGGTTTGGCTCTGTTCTTGCCATGAGAGACCATGGCATTCTTGGTTTTGCAGTTCTCCAGAAGCCACAGGAAGGCTCTGATTATAGACCTCACCTCTCGCAGTGTGTTCTGTATCCCACCACAAGCCCTCAGCCTTCTTCATGGGGACTGGGTCCTCTGTCTTTGTAGTGGGGGGTGGTCCTACCTTCTGGAGCAATGAGACAAGTCTACATTACATCCTCCTTAGATGTCTTGGGCACAATCCAGTCAATGGTTCAAAGGCAGAGGGAAGTTCAGGCTCACAGAAAGAGCTTTGTCCCTCTCCACATCAGCTTCCTAGACATCCTCTGACACTCTGTAGTCCCCATTAAGCAGGTTGGCAGGTAGGGCTTCTCATCTGTTCCCTTCCTATTGCCATGTCACCTGCCTGAACAAATGGCACTGACACATGCTAGAATAGAGATGGCATTCTGTTTGGACATTAGCAGTTAGGCCAGATGGATGCTGAGTCCATCCCAGTGCGGGGCTGGGTGGGTGGCTTTTTTGCTATCAGACCAACCAAGGGAGAAGTTTGTCATTTGTCAGATACTACCGTAAGGGGCAGTGTTAAGGAAAATCTGTGTGTCTTCAGCAAAAGTTTCGGTCAGGGCTGATGAGCCATGATTTGGGGCAAACCTATCTGATTGTTCCCCTTCTGAAACATGAATCAGACTGTTTCAAAGATATCCTCCTATATGAGTCTCCAGTTGCAGCTATAACAAATCACCACAGAGTTAGTGGCTTAAGACAACACAAATACATTGTCTTACCATTCTGGAGGTTACAGTCTGATCAGTCTCACTGGGGTAAAGATTCAGTGTTGGCAGGACCAGGGCTCGAGGGGAGAACCCATGTCCTTGCCTTTTTGTCCTTCTAGAAGCCAGTACATTGGGGGATAAAGATGTGGTCCTCTTTGGGGAACAATTGTTCTGTCTCCCTTAGCTTCCAATCAGTGATTTCTCCCTCCCCCCTTCTTCTTTATTTTTTATTTTTTGAGAGAGAGAGAGAGAGAGAGAGAGAGAGAGAGAGAGAGAGAGAATGTGTGCATGTGAGTGGAGGAGGGGAAGAGAGAGTGAGAGAATCTGAAGCAGACTCTGCACTCAGCGTGGAGCCTGACACAGGGCTCAATTCCACCCATGACCGTGAGATCATGACCTGAGCTGAAACCAAGACTTGGATGCTCAACTGACTGAGCCATCTAGGTGCCCCTCATTTCTCTGTTGTATTCACCAAACCCTCAGGGAATATCACATTTGCTCATTAAGAAGAAGTTATTTTTAATAGAGAAAATATGTATTTGCAAAAAAAAAGGAAAGAAAAAAGAAATAACCTGTACAAAAACAGATAAAATTTTAAATGTTTCTTTACCCTTGATTTTTAGTGCTTTGTTTCCCCTCCCAAGAGGTGAAAACTATCTATGTTCATTAACAATTTCTGGTGTATCCTTCCAATAAGAATCCATGCATAGACAAGCATATATGCATACATACATGCGTACGTGTGTACAACTCTCCCATTTTTTAAAATAAATGATAGCTCATTTTTACAGAACTATGTTTCTTAGTTATCTGTCATATCAAGATTTATATACATAGGCCTTTTCTTTAACAGCTACATAGTGTTACACTGCGTTGCTGTATCAGAATATGTGTAACCAGCCCTTTATTCAGAGAGCCTATCATTGTTACTAATCTTTTGCTGGAAAGCATGGATGCAATAGCACGCTTCTTCTTGCATTTGTCTTTGCACACATGTGCCAGCGTATCTATGGGGTACACTCCTCTCAGTGGCATTGTATGGTCTCAAGTTTTGCACTTCTTAAACCTTGATAGTTATTGCCACATTGCCTTCCAAGAAGAATATACCAGCAAGCACTTGGGAGACTCTGCTCACCAGGGCTCTGCCGTGTCACTCACTGATCACCCCTGGGGCACCTCATCATTGCCCTGTCTCTCACCACATCTAACTTCATTATGAGGGGGTTAAGTCCAGGATTACAAGTCTCCCCTTCTGGGTGAGCCACTGCAGACCTGGACCCAGAGTTGCAACCAGGACAGACATGTTGACTCAAAAGGATATTCATGAAGCATCACATTCCAAGATCCTGTGTCAAATGCTGGACACTCAGCATCGTGTCTCTCCTTGAAACCACAGATTCCTTTTGTCTCCCCAAGTTACTGGAGGCAGACAGTGTCGAGACTTTGACCTGAGTACCATGGTGGTAGGCTATTCTGGGAAGGACGGGTCTGAAAGATGCGTTGCATTTGCCAGAGATGGCAGCCATGCTGGCTGGGACCAGAGTGCTTGGATGTGACAGCTATTGTTTGTGAAAGAGATTTGATGCTTCATCAGAGAAAAACTGTGTACAGAAACCTGGCAGAGATTTCTTAATGGGATTCTGATTAAAGGAGCAAACAACCTAAATGCCAGATTAGTAGCATTTGGGGGAAGAATGCACGATCGGGAGTGCATGTCTATTTTCTCCTTTCCCACAGCCTTGCTTGGCAGT
This sequence comes from Cryptoprocta ferox, assembly GCA_028646485.1. Lineage (NCBI taxonomy): Eukaryota > Metazoa > Chordata > Mammalia > Carnivora > Eupleridae > Cryptoprocta > Cryptoprocta ferox. Next base: position 34,609,872 of record CM053561.1, on the reverse strand, counting down.
ATACATTTGTCACTTTGGGGAAATGAGAAAAGGGCCAGCTGATGTAGCAGAGAAATAACTGGGAAGCAAAGCATGATACTTGCAGCTCTCTGGTAATCCAAGGGCGCAGGTCGGAGAATCTGACTCCCAGAGTCCTGAAATAAAAGTCTGGGTAGCCCACTGGACCACCTCAGAATGCAAAGCTATGCTGGTGTGCACTGGACTTTCCACCAGGAACCTTCTGGAATGGTGGAGGATGGGACCAGCCGGGCCTTCGAGTGATGGAGCTGTCATGCACATGAGTGGTTACCTCTCTTCTCCTTTGGCCTCAGAACATGATGGAACTGTTATCAAGGGAACCAAGCTGTCTCCCCAAAGCCATGCTTCAGGAGCCCTGGTTGTCCCCTCTGTCCATCTTTGAGCAAGATGAGGGAGATGGTTAGTTCCCTCTTAACCCTTTAAAGTGGGGTGACATCTGGCCCGGGATGCAATTTGGGGGAGGGGGATTAAGAATTTTTTTTCTCTGAAGACAAAAGGAAATTCCCTATGCATCGGCCAGAGTGATTTTTTTGAAATGTAAATCAGATCAATTATAAATTCTCAACTCCTTCCCTCGACTTCCAAGGACTGCCATGGTCTGGCCCTTGACTGCACGTCCAGTTTCCTTACTTATCTCTTGCTCATATGCCCCAACCATACTGGCCTTCTTGTGGCTCCTTAAAAACACCTAGGTAGTTCTTGTCTCGTGACCTTTGTCATGCTGTTCCCGCTGCCTGGAATTCTCTTCCTGGGCTCTCATAGTTGGATACACTTGCATGCTTTGGTCCTTGGAGGAGATGTCCCCTCACCCTCTGACTCGGCCTGCCACCCCCTGCTCCTGCCACCTTGCTGCTGATTTCCTTCATAATCTTTAATATGACCAGGAACTAGTATTTGTTTGTTTATTTGTTTTCTTGCCCTTTAGGTTTCTCCCCACTAGAATGTAAATTCTAAGACGGCACAGATCTGGTTAGTCACCTTCAGTGCCTGGAGGGGTTAGAGTCCAGTCAGGAATGCAGGGTTTTCAGGAGAGGGAATTCAGCGTGGTGAGCTAGTCCCTGGGCTTAGGAAGAGTGGAAGAGCCAAATAGGCCACTGCAGGGCAACCCAGAGGTTAGGAAGAGAAAGGAACCAAAGGCAAAGGGAGGAGGTGGTGTTATGGAGTTCTCATCACTGCTGGAGGCGCCACCTGAGGAAGGGAGAGGGAGGAGAAAGACAGAGGAGCAGTCCCCCCAGCTTCTCCCTTCCTTCACCCTCTAGCCCCCCCCCCAGTGCTCCCAATGATGGAACCCAGCAGTGACCCACTTGCAAGTGTGCTGCTAGAAAAACATAGCCTGTGGGGCTTAGCTTCTATAACCAAGAACAGAGAGAGGTGGGGAAGAGGTGTTAGAACAAGCAGGTGATTGGCACCTTGCTCTGCGCCCAATATGTCTGTGGTCCTTGGCACAAAATAGGTCCTCAGTAAGTAATTATTGAATGGATGTATGAATACACCACTCCACGCAAATCCATCTCAAAGTCAGTTCTAAGGGGGTTGACTCCTGTTAAATGGCAGAACCTGAGGGAGAGGAGTTCTGAGGCCTGGGCTTGGCTGTCACACCCTGTGGCCCCTGGCAGGTTCTGACCCTGGCATGTCTTCTTTCTCTGCCACCTAACTCCTGGGGAAAGGAGAAGGATTCTTATTTCTGAAAATAACATTCTGGCACAATCCCTTTAATCTGAGCCTGCTGTTGATTTTGTATGTGTAGGATTGTGTTGCTTGAGGAATTCCTTTTAAGACAATTTTAAACTTTCATTTCTTCATTCAGTTTTAAAATTTGTAGCGTTTGGGACCCTTCCCAGTACCCTGGATTTATTCATGGCCTTGGGGTGCTAAGGCACTGGAGCTGAATTCCACATTCTTCATGACCTCTTTCCGGTGACCTAGGAGAATTGATTCAGTATATCGGAGCCTCTATTTGTCTGTAAGGTGGAGTTACAAACACCTTGGAGGCAATGTGAAATAGTGAAATAAACAACCCAAAATAAAGCACCAGCACCTTTGAGGCCTGATGATGTAGAATGTTTTCCGATACCTTTCCCCAAACACTGGCACGTGGCTCAGATGTCCCTTATTCCTGCTCTCACCCAGGGCTCAGTGCAGCCCCTGTGTAGATTTTCAGTTCCCTCCTGATTACCTTCCATGGAAGAGTGTGGTCGGGCCGAAGGTGGGTAATAAGTTGGTCACTTATGACTACGTCTCCTCATTTTGACATTTTGTCCTGTTAAAGGAGTAAATGTGGATTTACTCTAAAGTTTTCCTTACAGGTTGACTGTGATACAACATAAAATTGTAGTCTGCCTACACTGATTTCTCTAAGTAATTTACAGAGTGCCTGTTTCTCTTTTTTCTTTTTTTCCCTTCTTTTCCTTTCTTTTTTTTTTCTTTTTTTTTTTTTTTGCTGCCTCAATCCCAGAGTATTGCTCAAGAGGTGAATTTTAGGCTGCAACAGTTTTTCCCATTTCAGTGTTAGGGTTGACTGCTGCTTGGTCAAGGCTCTATAAGTACCTTGTGTTATTGGAAATCTCAGCAGGTTCGAAGCCAGAGACTTCTATATAAACCTCTAATGTAACAATGACACTGACCTGTTATTAAACATTTCTGGAAGTTACTTCAACTGAATTGCAGAAAGGAAGGTAACAACCCATGGGGGCTGGTGCTAAATTCCTGGGGAAGAAATGCATGGGCTTCTGTAGGTGGGGTGTGTGTGTGTGTGTGTTTGTGCACGTGCGTGCTCGCTTTCCAAGATTTCTGAGTTGCTAATATGACGGTAGGTGAAGGGTGCCTTTCAGAGAACACCGCGTGTCTGGTGAACATCCTGTATATCGAATGTCCTGGTCTTCTTCCCACAGCCACTCCCTGTCAGCCGCATGAGACACCGAAGAAAAATACGCTGCAGGTTTCCAAACAGTTACCCTCTTCCCTATCATTTCACAGAACTGGGCTTAGTCAAGCTTGTGATGACATAGAATTTTCCTTGCTTTGAAAAGTACTGGTTAAGTCTTTTTGCTCCTGCTCTTCAAAAGCAGAGTCATTGTGTTTTTCTTCTTCGGAGGCACCGTCAGGCTGTCAGAAAGTGGAATTTCCCCCAAGACCAGAATTCCAGCAGACTTCATTCATGACCTTAGTACTTCCAGTTTTAAAGGACAAACTTGCTCTGTTTTGAGCGTCGAAGGAAAGCAGCTGGCTCCCAGGGATGGGTCTGTGCACTTAAGTAATTGTGTGGTGGACTTGACGTGCACGAAGAGACTGTCCCCCTTCAGGTGCCCCCTTCTCAAACATGAGGAAAGTGAAGTTCTGAGGACAGAGGCCGGAGCATGAGTGGGGGCGGGGCTCACACCGTTGTCCGGGACTGAGCTGCGAAAGCCCAATCTGACTTCTTTCTCCAAGCACCACCTCTCCCCTTCTATATTCCACGCTCTTTTTTAGGAGCACTCTCATGTGTTACTTATTTAATATCCACTACAACTATATTCACTTAAAGTTTTCATTAGAGACTCCGTAGTATTCTAAGTCTGATCCAATTTTTAAAAATGAATAAAGGGGCGCCAGAGTGGCCGAGTCATTTGAGCTTCCGACTCTTCATTTCTGCTCAGGTTCGTGGGTTCAAGCCTTGCATGGGGCTCTGCTCTGACAGTGTGGAGCCTGCTTGGGATTCTCTCTCTCCACCTCTCTTTCTCTACCCCCTCCCCGCTTGTGTTTTCTCTCTCTCTCTCTCTCTCTTTCAAAATAAAAAAATATGAAGAAAGTCATCTTTTGGAAAAAAATCTATTGATGGGCCTTTAAACATGTTTACTTTTTAAATTATTGTATTGTAGTCTTCCTACACGGATTTCTCTAAGTAATTTATGGAGTGCCTGTTTCTCTTTTTTCTTTTTTTTTCTTCTTTTTCTTTCTTTTTTTTTTTTTTTTTTGCTGTAAAATAGACTTTCTTTTTGTATATAATTCTATAAATTTTAGCCCATGCATAGATGCATGTAACCACCATCAAAATCAGGATACAGAACTGTCCCTCACCCCATAAAACTCCTGCCCTCCCTCTATAACACCTGGCAACCACTGGTCTGTTTTCCATCACTATAATTTTGTGTTTTTGAGAATGTCAGATATATAGAACTCGCAGTATGTGACCCTTTGAGAAAGACTTTTCTTGTGGATCTTTTCTGATAGAAGCAGATATTCATCTTTTGGGGTCACCTGTATTATTTCATTATTTACTCCTTTTGTACAAGCCTGGAAGAGTTTAAATGTTTCCTTAAAAGAGAACTGCCTCAGGAAATTGGTGGCAGGGACTAAGGGGCAGTTTTGAGACCTTCATCTCTGTCCCAGATGCAGACACCTAGTAGTTTCTGGTAACTTCCGGTGGCTGTCTGTTTCTCATATATAAATGCAGGTGTAGGTTGTGTGCCTGCAGAGAGGCTGGCTGGAATTCCAGATGCCTGCCGCTCATGAGAATATTATCCACCCAGCCCAGCATGCCGGCGCCACAGGGCCCACTCAAACACCGCCCCAACGTGGCTATGGTGGCAGGAACCACATCACGTCCCCGGGAGCTGCAAGCTTCTGGGGCTGGGCTCTATCAGAAGAATGGGGCTGTTTGCATGGGGGCAAGAGCCTGCTTGGTTCATGGTGGAAAAGGAAGTGCTCTGGTGTAATTCGCCTGCCAAGGAGGTAATTGGGAAAATTGGTTTGGTGATCTCCATCTGACAACCCACAGGAGGCATCTCAAGGAGCTGGAGGAGATAAGCCTGTCAGGATCCTCTCTGCTGTTTTAGGGACAGGATTGTCACTCTGCGAGGCAGGGCTTTGGCCTCCCAGAAGGAGAGCCAGCAAGATGCAACATTCTTCTCAAAGCACCAAGGGATCACAGACCCCATTGATAAGCTGCGTGGAAACAACCAGGGTGGTTGTCTGGTCAACCTTTCTTCTGGTCTAGCTGGTGGGTAGCATTCACTTTTGAGACACAGGCCTCAGGCTGTGTTATGTAATTCCATCCTTTTGTCTTTCAAAAAAAGCATGTTGAAATTGGGGGTGAGAATATGCTTTTAAAAAGATTTTTTAATGTTTATTTACTTTGGGAGAGAGAGTGCGAGCAGGGAAGGGGCAGAGAGAGAGAGAGAGAGACAGACAGACAGAGACAGAGACAGAATCTGAAGCAGACTCCAGGCTTTGAGCTGTCAGCACAGAGCCCTATGCGGGACTCGAACCCACGGACCATGAGACCACGAGACCATGACCTGAGCTGAAGTCAGAGGTTTAACCAACTGAGCCACCCAGGTGCCCTGAGAATATGCTTTTTAACTTAAGCCTCCCCTCTTCTCTGATCAGCCACTTGTCAATTGATTGATTAGAACTGATAGTTGTTATTTACCATTACTGAGAGACATTATCGTGGAGTAGTTAACAGCAGGGCCCTGGAACCAGACCACATGGATTTCAGGTCCCACCCCGGCCTCTGGCTGACTGGGGGACCCTTGGGCAAGTTGTTGACCTTTCTGAGCCTCAATTTCCCCATTTGTAAAGTACAGATGACACGACTGTCGCCATTACAGGATTGGTGTGAAAGCTTAAATTAGTTGATACCTATAAAGCAACTATCAAAAACCAGGTTTTCATTGCAAGTTAATTTTGAGGACTCCACATGTAGACTCTTTCGCTCGTGTGTTACCTGTTCAGTTTGAGCACTGTTGATTAGTCTCTCTTTATAGAGAAGAAAGCTGACGTCTACAAACGCTTAGTGCTTGCTGTGCCCCTTGGCAGAACCAGGACTAGAGATGTCCCTTGGCTCTTAATCCCCTTTTATTTTCATGCTGCAAAGCAGAAAGCAGATGATCGTATAAACTGTTTGCTGTGGGGCACTTTATTAACTGGAGGTCTCTAGTAACTCAGACTCCCATGCCTTGTCAAGACCACTGGAACTAATTTCCAGATCAACCAATCCAAGTCACTGGAGAAAGAGGTCACTTCCTTCAGTAGAGTTTTAGTGTTAGGCCTATTTATGCAGTGCTTATTTATTGGCATCATGACCACCTTCTATGGTACGTGAAGTAGTTTGTAGTGACCCAGAGTGTTTGCTGAGTCAGAATCTCTCGTTCGCAGACCAGGAGAGATAACGGAGCTTATTGCCGCCTGATCTTGGCTAGCCCATCTGGGTCAACTTGTTTCTCTCTGCTGTTCACTCTTTCCACCAAATTGTCCCAGTGACTAACAACCCAGTTTAGTGATGACAAGTTTGTTAATAGCGGAGCTCAAGATAAGGCAGTGTTAACTCCCTCTGCCCTGAGAGTTTGCTGCCTGCCTGTTGAGTGATCCCGGGACTTGTCAGCCCTTCGAGTTGACGTGTTAGGTGCTGGGAGTGGGGAGAAACACTTGGTGTGCTTTCAGCTTGCACATGTGTTCCCTGCCAGCACCCCACCCCTTCCAAGAAAACTCCTTCTCTCCTTACAGGTGATCCCCATGCTCACTCCCATCTGGAAAACATACGCCTTTGACTTAGACATATATTTTCTTAGATGTGCAGAAGGTGTTTAGAGCTTTGGCTTTTGCTCAGGCCACAAATCAGATGACTCCCATTGTCCGTAGGAATGACCTGTTGTCAAATTTAGGATCCAAAGTGGGAATTCCTTTTCGCTGATCGAGCTTCTGGACGAGGCAACATCCTCTATCACTGTTCACCTCAATGTGACAGGTAGGAGAGGAGGAGCCAGCATTGGCAGGTATGCAGGTATGGTCGTGTGTGCTTTACTGGCACAGGCTCTGTGATGGCGAGGATTGTCTGTGGGCTGCTTCTGAATTATCTGTGCAATACATCCACTTTTTCAAGTGTGAGGAAGCCCAAGCTGATTGTACCCAGTATAAAGGGACTCCCTCCACGTGTACGTCTTTGCTTTTCCATTCATCTTATTAGAGTGGCACACACCCCGAAGTGTGAATTCGCTGGGTCTGTGGTTGCACAAGTTCAGATTTGCGGAGCAGGCTGATTCGGGAAACCAGCCTCAATCGTGCTGCTGTTCATGGTGTGCAGACACCCTTCCTAAGTGAATGTGGCATTTGTATTGGATGAAGGCCTCAGCTCAGTATGAAACGTGATTACATGTCTACTCTAATCCTCAACAGGCAATGCTTTCCACTTAAGGTGTTTTAAGAGCCCTGTGTACTGGTGGGCTCACATAGTATTTGGGTCAAAGGCATTTACAGACAGAGATGGAAGATATGAACCATCAGCTTGGAAGCCTAACGTCAGGAGAGGAGGGGGTCCGACTGAAGCTGCATAAAGTTTAAGTAGCGCCCCTATGCATATAGATATGTGGACACATATGCATAATATGTACACACACACACACACACACCATCTCCAGGCAAATTTGCAAAGACTTACTAATGAGCTACTTATGTTGCTGTGTGCTAGGGGAATTCACAGGTCTCCAAATTCCATGAATTCTTTTTTTTAAAGTAATTTTTTATGTCTATTTTATTTAGAGAGAGGCGGGGGGGGGGGGAAGGGCAGAGAGTGAGGGAGACACAGAATCCAAAGCAGGCTCTAGGCCCCGAGCTGTCAGCACAGAGCCTGATGCAGGGCTCACACCCACGGACTGTGAGATCATGACCTGAGCTGAAGTCGGACACTTAACCGACTGAGCCACCCAGGCTCCTCAAATTCCATGAATTCTAATGTCTCACTCTGCACTTTTAGAAATGAAAAGGCTAGAATTAATTGGGAACCTTTTTTTCAAAGGGATATTGGAAGTATTCCCTGCTGTGGAGCAGTGTTTATCCATAAAACCCCACAAATTGCAACAGAAGTCACTGTAGATGACATTGTGAGAGATGGGTATTAACAGAACTTTAGATGATGGGCTGACCCAGCATCAGATGATACAGGATACAGACTCATGTGGCAACAGGGTTATGCTGCCTTTTATATTCCATGTACCACAGGGACAAGGTCTCTGCTTGGTTCTGCCATGTCTTTAACACCTCTCTGAACTGCGGTAAGCAGCCTTAAAGCCTCAGACTCTGAGGCTTTGCTGGAGTAACAGTATCCAGGTAGAATCTACGTTATCTGGGTTTTCTTTTTTGCTGTATAGGATTACTTTCTAGTTATGGCAAGTGAGACGGGCTTTCCATTTCTGGTGGTAATATAAAGTTCCATTTAAGAAAACCCATTTGGAAGGATGCCGTTTAAAGGGGAAAAAACACTACATAATTAATTGTGCAGGTGGAACCCAGTTAAAACACATTGTCTGTGGGGACAGGACAGGTTAGGAGACCCTGGCATAGGGGATGTGTAAGTGCTCTGACTGTGGGGAGGCAATAAGGATGGGTTCCTCCTTCACTGTGTACAAAGGCAGCCCTCATTTCCAACAGAGCAATGCAGACTGCTAACCTTTACAGAGACTAAGCAAGTACCGTTCATACGCCTCATATAATCATCCAAACAATCACAAAATATGTATTCTTACAATCCCTTTGTTAAAAGATGTGGAAGCTTAGGGGTGGTGGCTGGTATTTCCAAGGGTACTGGACTGGCAAGAGGCAGGGCCAGCATTTGACCACAGGCGATTTGACTCCAGAGACTAGCACTTCCCGCTCATGCCACATCCCATTTCACACCTAATAACGTCCCCCGGCAAATGACCAGGGAAATGGAATAAGAGAAAACTCTGCACATTCCAGTTTACTAACTGTTGCCAAATTGAATTTCTAGTGAGGAAAAGAAAAACGCATTTTTTAAAGAGAGAGAGAGAGAAAACACCAACCTAAATGTAGACAGTTGAGACCTGTGTGTAATCCCCATGTGACACTGTAATTGTCACCTCTGTTTTGCTGTCCATCCTCTGCTTCCCTCAGGCTGATGACTATTGAAGATCCATGGATGTTCTTAGCATCCCTACTTTGCTCATTAATGATGGGATTTTGTGATTCTCTCAAAATCTGGATCACCAAAGCCTCTGGATTTGCAACGTTGGACTTGGCTATATGCCAATATTTATACACTGATATGAAGGTTTCTACATTAAAGGAGGGATCTGTTTGCAACTAGACTTGATTTAGAGTCCATCTAGTATGCTTACAGTAGTATTCTTAGCACGACCACTCTAGGATAATAAATGCTGTCTGTAAGTATATATGACGTTCAGCTCAGCTGAATGCATTTACTCCTTTTTTGGTAAGTTTTCTGGGCAAACTTCAAGACCATCAGGATATTTCTGAAGTTGGGAGATTTTATTAAACCTCCAAGAACATAATTAACTCATTTTACAAATTGTTAGTGCTTACAGAAGCTCATGATAAATGAGGCACTTTAAGGCCGGTTCAGGAGAAAACAGGAAAAGGCCGTTTGTTAATGCTGGTCCCATTCTCTGATCTTGTGAGAAACGAATGGATGTTTATCACTAGCTGTATGCCCTTCATCTGAGAATTATTTAAAAGCCAATTACATATATTTGCAGAGAAATAACAGGGCCATTTAGTGCACTGTTTCCAGCTTCACGGAGTCCCACTTGAAAGCGAATTACAAAACAGTGCCAGGTGAGAGGTGGTTCTGCTCTAATGTTAACATCTTACTATGCCTGTAACACTTTTAAGAAATGAGAAGAGCAGATCCCTGCTCAGTCTCCACCTCTGCCCAGTGGCAGCTGGTTCCGTCCTGCAGGAGGCCTGCAGGACCTTGTTCCAGGTACTTCGGTTCCAGCTGCTTACCTCGGGGGCCACCTCCAGCCCGGTGCGCCTGCTCCTGCTCATCCCGCCGCGTAGCCAGTCACCCCTCCTCAACCGTTAGGAACTGTGCCCCGCGTTTCATTCTCCCCCTCCACGTTTGGGCTCCAGTCCTGTTGGCTGTGTCTGATTTCCAGACGTCTGTGGTCTTTCTCATCACGGGGCTTGCATGTGCTGTGGCCTCTGCTGGGATACCTCCTCCCGCTCCGGCCTCCCTGCCCCTGCACTGCACGTTTTTCACCCGGATGCCATCTACTTACCCTTCAGATGTCCACTCACGTGCTACTTCCTCCAGAAGCTTCCCCTCACCCGGCTTCTCCGCGCTCTTCTTTCAGTTTCGGTTTCCACGTTCGCTGGGGGTGACTGACTTTGGGATGAGCGTCAGCCTCCTTGATAAGATTGAGACGTTCCCTGAAAGCAGCGTGCCCAGCACGCGAGCACTCGGCCAAGTAGTTGTGCAAGACCCACGTGGACGGAAGCGTTCGCGCACCTCCACGATCTGCAGCTCTGCCCTCAAAGCCGAGACACCCGGCGCTCCACCACCCTTCTCGAATTCTCACTGGTGCGACCTCTGATTCTGACCCCACACAAGCGCGTGAAGGGGTCAGAGACTTCTTGGCATTGGTGGAATCTACCAAGAACCTGACGGAGGGCTTTCGTCCCGTGGCTCTGTCAGTCTGCACATGCGCATGTCGCTTTCTGGTTAAGCACCATACGAGCAAGCTCGGGTGGGGGGTGGGGGGAGGGACGCTAGGGTTTCTTTCTGGGCTTCCAGGCAGTAGTGCACTGGCCGCTCCGGAAATGAAACAGGTGGTATTAAGTTCTATTTAGACAGCCTGGACACTGGAAGAAGAAGAAATAGAGTCTCATGGAAATGATTGACAAAGGAAAGAAGTTGCGTGTGAAGAAATAAAAGGGACATTTATTGACTACTCACTGGGCTGCAGGCACTATGCCATGTCACACGTATACCCACCCATTATCTCCTTTCGTTCCTCTATCACCACAGACCAGGAAACTGAGGCACCAACACATAGGGAAAGGGCTGGTGGGTAAACCTAAGCCTGTTTAGCTCCAAGACCTACATTTTCCTCCACAATGTGCTTCCACAAAGGATCTTTGGCCCTTCCTGATCTGACTCCAAAAGTAGGGAAGCTCATCCTGCCAGAGGTGGGAATATATTTGGCCTCGGGGCATGGGCCATGCAGCCACTACTGTTTCTCATCAGGCCATCTAGCTCTCTATTGAGACTGGGCCACTCAGGCCATTGCCATGCTGCCAAGAGGGCAGAATGGATGAAAACGTCTGCCCTCTACTGATTCCTTGGGCATCATTTAGTCAATAGAGTCCTGCAATATGTGAACTGAACTTACAGGATTCACATACACCTGCCCGTGTGCACACACACGTGAGAAGTGTTGCTGTGAGCACCAATAGACTGAAGGTGAGGAACATCTTTCGGGAGCAACATTTGGCTTGTGCTCGGAAGGACGCGTCAGAGTCATCTGTGCTTGGATGGAGGAGGGTCAGTGAGAATGTTCCAGACAGAGGAAGTAGCTTTTGCAAAGGTCTAGTGGGGGGATGCAGGAAGGCACACCTGCGTCACCGAGGGAAGTCCAGTGTGGCCAGAGCTTGTAGAGGGGGAGGAGCCTGTGCCAGATGTCAGAGCAACAGCAGGGATCAAGTCTCTTGCCTTTTTCTAACCCAAAACTTTGTCAGGGATCTGGCGACTTTTTGGTTGGCATTCTGCCCTGTCTTTGGCACTTGTCAGAGCTGTACTGACATGATAGAGGATCAAATTACAGATATTTTCTAATTTGTGGATTCGTGCCCATAAGAGAACTGTTCCCTACCTTGTGTTCAGAGATCTACAGCTCTACCATGAGCAAGGGGAATTTTCAACTTTTCTGTTTTCTCCATCAAGTCTCTTCTGAGTTCTAGCATCTCTTGCTGTTCCCATCTGTGTTTCTATCTTTGGGGTAGAGAATTTCTGAGGTTGAACTGGTATTAAAAATTAATTTTCACAAAAAGGGTAGAATCATGAATATCAGGTATCAGAATGAACACGTGTTAAAGATTTTATTCTCTTTAATCAAGGAGAGAATCAGTTGAAAAGAACACATATCTATAGACCAGGAACAATAGAAGAAATGTACTAATGGAAACAGAGCTGTTTCCTCTACAAGGGGAGAGGGAACTCAGCTGAACCTGTCTTGGACAGGACAGAGTTTACATGTCCATAGACAAGAATTATTTGCATTGCTATCATGTATCTACAATTTACAGAGTGGTAAAATCGTTTCCATACAGTCAGAATCAGATAGCCCAAAGAAGTATTCTCGAGTCTGACAGTGCAACTTTTTCTGTGAAACCACACATTTTCCCCTACACTGGTGATCTGTGACATCTCTAGCACATTGGTGAATAAGGTATTGTTGTTCCAGTTGAAATTTCAATATGAGAGCAAGATTTTCAAAGGTCTTTGGTATGTGATGTCCTCCATTGGAGGAACAAGAATCTGGACATTTTCAGACACCATAGTTGGTTGAAATAGCAAAGGTGAGATGCACTCAGGGGGGCTTGAAGAGAAGAGCCTGTTAGACCAGAAACTGGGGGAATAAGGTCTGGATTTTATTCTTAAAATCATTACACACTTTCTGTGTGACCTTTGGGCTTGCCATTTATCTCCCTGCCTCCTTGAGACGGAAATAAGTGTTATTTGTAAAGTACGTTGAGGTTCCCTGATGAAAGGTACCAGTTAACTGTGAGTGGTGTTATTAATTTGTTCAGCTTTGCCCTTTGTATTCCTGCTGGGATTTTGATGCCCTGGGTAGATTTGTCTTCTATCTCTTCACTCTTCCCACCATTATTTTCCACTGGAGCAGCTGGGGCCCCTACCACGAGACTAAGCATTTTCCGTGGCTGCTTTGGGATATTTCTATTTACTCTGAAAATATCTGTTATTAAAAAAAAAGTCCAAAATATCCACCCCAGTTTCTCTCCTTTCCTTTAAAATGTTTAAGTAAATAGTTGATGGGATAATTATTCTAAATGTAGTAGAGCATCACGTTGTCTTATAAAACTTGCTATGAATTTAAAATTAGTCTTGTCAGAGCCTCATGGAAATCTTCAGCTCTGCCAGACTCGGCTCCAGTGACCTAGTGTTGCAGGTGGTGGAAAGGAAAACGCTGGAGCTTCCAGAAAAAAGAATTTTAAAAAAGGATGGGAACATTTCTGAGATCTATATATCTAGAATTGATACTATTCCTCTTATCATGGGGGAGGGGGTCTTCAGGAATATTTTCACTCTATGAAAAAAAGCTGTTTATATAGTAATTTCTATAACATTTGCAATATAATAACATTGTGTGTCTGCTTAGCTTTCCTTCTCAAAACTCACTAGCAGTGCGAAGGCACATAGTGGCTAGAAGACTTATTTTTCCTTTTAGCTGTGACATTTTAATGACTGTACTATCCCTCTGTTTCTCCCCTGAGCTGAGATAATATTCTTTTACAAAATAAGACATGCAATTCTTAACTTCTACTACACCAAATCCTCTATCCCTCGCTTCAACTGTTGAATTGCTTTGGGTGACCCAATATAGCAGGGAAGATTATTTTTGTCTTCACCATCATGACAAGTTTCTATAATACTCACATGAGGCTGGGTTTTGGAGACCACTTTGTTATTTCTAGACAAATGCAGGAGCCGGGAGCAGCAGCAGCATTTCAGTCCCAGGCGCTAAATATTTGTTGCTTTTCGGGATACAGTGCTAGGACTCCATTACACTTCACATATTTATCACTCCACTTACTTTTGATACATTATTTCCCCAGCCATTCTAGCCACACGGATCCTCTGCTTCGTAACTCTTAAGGTTTTTATTATCTGTCTTACTGATAGCTCCATTTTACCATAGCAATCTGATATGATTGCCAGTCTATTTGTCGGGTATTCATTTTGTCTCCCCATGAGACATACGTTTTTGTTAAAAGAGAGAATCCTTTTTCACCTTTCTCTTTTGTCCTCTGTAACACCTAGCAGGTGGCCAGAGTCACTATATGTGCTGAGCAAATTCTTCCCAATTTCCTTTTTTAAAATTTTTTAATGTTTTATTTATTTTTGAGAGAGAGAGAGAGAGAGAGAGAGAGCGTGAGCAGGGGAGAGTCAGAGAGAGAGGGAGACACAGAATCCGAAGATAGGCTCCAGGCTCTGAGCTAGCTGTCAGCACAGAGCCCAACGCGGGGCTCGAAACCACGAACCGTGAGATCATGACCTGAGCCAAAGTCAGACACCCAACCGACTGAGCCACCCAGGCACCCCAATTCTTTCCAATTTCCTAAATGCAAATGGCATTGGCTAGACTTGAACTAAGTTGCGCAGATTGTCACAAGATCTAAAACAGAGCATACTGATTATACACATATAACCAGCAGGACTGACTTGAGAATGGGGGTGAGCACGGTGTGATTTAGCAGGATGGGCAGCCCCTGGCATTGATTAATGGAAGGATATATCCCTTTAATTGTTTGGGTGGAAAGAAAACATCTTTAGCATTCTTTTTTCCCCTTGGATGAACTATTAGAAAATGAAAGGTCTCAGTAGTCCATTTCCATGGGGATAACTATAGACTTTTCAGGCAGCTTTGAACACCAGCACCCTCCCCTTGACCCATGGTGCTTCGGGCCAAGTGTTGAAGCAAGGAGATGAGTTAGAAGGACAGTGTAATAATCTGGTGAATATGGTGCCTTGGACATGGTTGGGTGCTGTGTGAGTTGTGAGAAGTGTGACCTGCTGAGTCTATTTAGAAGGCAGAACCAATTCTACAGATAAAGGATCAGGACCCTTCTAGTGGTTCCAGAAGTCCAGGGAATGAGTCCCAGGAGGCATGCCACTCTCAGTTTGGAGACACTTCCTGTCCCTGGAGGTGAGTTGTCAGAGGCGGATCCTGGGCACCGGTGTCTCTGTTATGGTCCATCCCAGTTTCTCTGATGGGTTGGCATTAGGACCATGTGATCCTTTTAGCTAATTCCTCTCCCTGGCGAGGCAGCATCGGTCATTCAGAAGTTGTGAAAATGCATCAGGTATCTGGAAAGGCCCCCCATTCTGGCCCCATCAGATCATGGAGAAGCTCTATGGGGACAGTCTCTGCTTCCTGCATTAGTTGGCCCTTTTATTGTGAGGGGCCCCAGAATCTGAGCCCCTAGGAGCAGAGGTCCAGGGGGTGCTCCTTCTTGTCAGGATTTGGCCTGGAGCTCAGCCCCAAAAACACTGCCCATGGAATGGGCTGTCAGTAGCTCCTACCCTTCCTGTCCTCCCCTGAATGAGGGAGGGCTTTTTCCAGGGCAAGCAGGGCAAGGCAATGATCTCTATAAGGCAAGGATGGCTTGCTGAGAAGATCTCAGTAGGTCCCAGGACAGAGACAACAAAGAGAAGGGATGAACTGTGTAGCCACCAGAAATCTCAGGAAGGAGTGGCAGTTAGAAGATTCCCAGCTCTGTGCCATTCACTGCTGTGGGACATTGGGCAAATGACCCAGCAGCCCTGGGCCTCGGTTTCCTCAGCCATAAAATGGGGGTAATAGTAACAGTAACTATTTTTTGTGGGGATTAAATATGTTCCTGTGAGTGAAGTATTTAGGATAGGCCTGGCACAAAATATGTACCACATACATATTTGCTGCTATTAACATTGTATTATTAATTTATTATGTAATGTGTTATATATTATATTAAGTTATTATATAGTTATTATGTTATTAGTATCCTCCCAAGTCAGGGCCAGTCACTAGCTTTTTGATACCTGCCTGCTGTGGATTTGGTTCAGGTGAGTTACTGGATCAAACTGTCTAAATCCTGCATAGACCTCACTCCTAATTCAAACATCTTGAACTGAGTACCCACTAAGCCTGGATCTGTGCAGGGAACTTTGCATGCATGAGCCACAAGCCTGCAATGTCTGCTTCAGAGGTGAAGAAACTGAGGCCCAGAGGGTTCAGAAGCTCCCATGGGACCACACAGGTCGGGTTAAAATCAGGTTCCCAGAGTGTAAGACCAGTGCCCTCTCCATGACCAGTGTATACAGTGCCAGCTTGGCAAGTGCTCTCTCATGTCTGCTGCACATCTCCATTGCTGTGCTGGGACGCACTCCTGGGCAGTTATTCTTGGCCTGGATCAGGGGTCTGAGTTTGCACATCTGGGGCAAGGCCTGGGCATGTGCATGTCAGCAGGCATCTCTGAGGCTTCCAGTGCAGCAGGTGTACAAAGGGTGACTGCTGAGGGGTCTTATTATGGAGGGGATTATCGAATTAAATCAAAGTGCATAGCAGGCACCAATTCCGTGCGTGTCTGCTAGGCCTGCTCTGAGCAGCAGCCCAGTTAACCAGTGAGGCCCATGAATCACATGTTGTCCGTGGGGACAGAAGTGGCTGGGAGAAGCTTCATGAATAGAGCTCCCCAGACTGACAGGATCTGTGACCGTGGAGAAGAGTGAGGATGGCGCACGGAGGGGCACCATTTGGGGAGAGGCTCAGAGGCGGAAGGAACGGCATTGGCAGGGATGGTAGGGACTCCCATGGGCACTTTCCCCATTTTCTGTGGAGAATTGAGGGCCTTTTCCTGCAAGATTAGTGGCTTTTCCGCAGTGCATTCCTCGGCTTTCACCAAGGGGACCCTTGGAGGGGAGATGGGAGGTGGCATAACCTTTGGTAAGACACAAGGGAGAAGCGGATTGTGTGAATGGGTGGGATGTCTGTGGGTGCCGTTGTCTGTCTCCCGGTGGCAGTGTTGCCCACTCCTCTCACCTGCCTTTCGCCCTTCTGCTGAGTGATGATGGCTGTCAGCAGCATAGCTGTTAGTTGTAGTTTTATAGGTCTTGTGCTTATGAGTAGCTTGGCTGGCTGTGCCCTCTCTGAGGGAACAGCCCCTGGGACTCTGGCAAGTTGAAGGCAAGCCCCTGGGCTCTTCCCTTCCCTCTTTGTCATCTAGTCTCCATGTTTTGCCTTTGCCTCTACTTATAGTCGAGCCTTGGACAAGTGAATTCCTCACTGGGTCCCAGTTTTCTCCCCTAAAATGCAAGCCCAGTGCTAGATATCCTTGATGATTCCTTCCCAGGGTAGCATTCAATGACTTTTTTGAATTCTTGGAACCATCTTGGTGTTCAGTTCTCTTGGCTTTGAGGACTTCTCCTTCACTGTTAGGTACTATCAGAGCTCACTGTCTGAGCAAGGGCCCAGATTCCTGGGTTCATTCCCCTCTAAACCTCCTGCTAACCTGGAGATAGTCCAAAAGTCAAGAAGGGAATCCTGATGCCCAGGGCCATTCCCTCAAACATTTGTTCATGAAATTTCCATTGGTAAAGGATCTCTGAGGTCAAACCCTTCCAAATAGGAAGAACCTGCTGTCTATGTGATTGACCATCCATGGCCATCCATTAACCATCCATGAAGGAGATTCTCAGATGATAAACCCTTCCATAAGCCTGATAATCATTGCCAAGGTTTTCCACTGAAGCACGTATCTGAACAAGGACCTTAGTATTAATCACTGGGTATTGGGGTGCCTGGGTGGCTCAGTAAATTAAGCAGCCAACTCTTAATTTCAGCTCAGGGCATGATCTCACAGTTCATGAGTTCGAGCCCCACATTGGGCTTTGTGCTCACAATGCTGAGCATGCTTTGGATCCTTTGTCTCCCTCTCTCTGCCCCTTCCCACTTGTTTTCTCTCTCTCTCTCTCTCTCTCTCTCTCTCAAAAATAAATAAATGTTTAAAAAAAACCCACTGGCATGAACTGCAGAGAAGGCAACAAACATCACCGTTTCATCTAGAGGGAGACAGTTTCCTGGGATGATGGACACCATGACAAGCCAAGTCCACTGCCATCTCTATCTTTATCACTTCTTTTCTCAGCATCTCTCCCTACAAAGCTCCCCATGAGCTTGCTTGTAGCAGTGAGGTTTACCTTCCAATAGAAAAGAAACCCTAGGGCAGTTGGCTAACAGACCAAACTTAGCTCCATTTCCACTGATAATCGGTAATTATCAATCACCTGCATTCTCCCCAACACTGGGTACAGTCCTTTCCTTTGTATCTCTGGGACAGCAAATGAAACCAGGATTAGCCAGCCAAGGTTTGTGATGCCTGGTATGCTTGTGTTTGTGTTTTTGGCTCACGGGCTGCCTTTACTAGGATGAAATAGTGGGCCTTCCGCTGGTCATGGCTCAGCAACTCCGCTAGTGTCTGTGCTTTATTGGGCAATAAATTAATACAGAGCACTGCCAAGGAAAGAGATAAATGGATAGGACAGCAAACACATTTTTAACAAGGAAAATGGCTTTGTTTCTCAGTAGCATCATTTAAATGATTAGCTCAGTAATTGTGCAGGTTCCTTGATTGGGACTGGGGGAGGGGATCCTGATTGAACACATCTCTGGGAGGAGCTGTGTGGGCATCCTCACTGCCTGTGGGGGTGTTGCGGAAGAGGAGGAGGATCCTGGGTCCTGGGAGAAGCTTGCATTTTCGTCACGAGTGACACAGATTCTGCCTGGGTTTTCAGCCTATAAATAGCGTGTGGTTCACGCGGGCTGTACCTGCAGGCTATAATCAGGATAGTCACACTTGAAAGAGTTAGGAGAAATCTTTTCTGATTTGTCATGGTCATTAACTGCATCCTATGGTTAATAATGGCGAGAGGGAAGGAGCAAGAAAAAGGGACACCCTGAGAGAGGAGGCTTCTTGTTTGCAACAAAGATCTTGCAAAACCCGGAGAAATTCTAGATGTCAGCATAAAGCAAGACCCTCAAGCCTCAAGCGAAAGGCAACAGAAAAGAGAAAGTAGACCCCTCCCTTTCCTGTACGTGCATGTCTTGTCATAGCTAATGCCTGGGAAGGGTGTTCTCCCCACCAAGGGTATCAGCTGCACAAAGGCTCTTTGTACCTTGTTTTTTGCAATATCCTCATGCTGGGAATGTTGCCCAGCTTATAGTAGGAGATCGATAAATGTGTGAATAAAATAACTTATAAGTGGACTGTTTTCCACCCCCCATATATACTACCCATTATTCCTTCACAACTTAATTATACTTCCGCTTCCGCCATCTCCTTCCCAATAGTTCCGGCCTGAATGGCCATTCTCTCCTCTGCTTACTTGATTAACAGTACTTTTCTTTTGGGAAAAGAAAGAATTGGAAATTGAGTCCTTGGTTTGGGCCATCTTTTCTATTGTCTCAATCTGACATTAAACTCTTATAGTATTGATTTTTTTTTATATCCATTTCACAAACCTTTTCAGGTTACTATAAAATTTTTATCAGCGTTTTTCTAGGACTAGATGAGTTGCATAAATGTGAATTCAATTTATCTTGCAAGGATAATAGCTTATCATAATAGACCCTTCATGTAATAAGTACATCAGAAAATAATTTTTGCCTTCATGGGATTTTTTTCCCTCCACTTAAAATGATTGGTCTGTATGCTTAATCGCTCAAGAACCCAGCTTTCTGTAGAAATTGAATTTATGTTGCATGTGACCAACCTCCTAATTTTTGTTTTAGAAAGACAGAAAGAGAAAAGAATGGGATGGAGACAGAAGAAAAGAACAAAAGAGAGAGAAAGAAAATATGGATGTGTACTGATGCCCAAAGCTTACTTTGTTATGAGTTTTTGAGGGCTTACTTACAGCTATCTTGTCGAAAATATTTATCAAAAGCAAGTGCCACATAGGATTTAAAATTGGAGAAGGGGGAAGACAAATTAATGCTTCTTCTGCCTTAGGGGGTATATCTTGGTGACTTCTGATAAAGGGAACTTTTCAAGCTTTTCTTGTCTCTGGTGCTTATAATGTTTCCATGTATCTCCTCTTGGTAGGGGGTTTAGAAGAAATGGCAACTCTTTGCCAAGGAATTGCTTTATTGGAACAAATCATTTGCAATAGTAATGTGTTTACTAAGATAAGATCCATTTTAAATGTAGCGTGCTGTACCCCTAGCAAAGAATCTTAAAGATGACTCAAAGCTTTTTTGAAACACTGCCATATAATTAAAGAAAACCAACTTAATGATCTAACATTTAGCATTATTTTTTTACAGTTTTACTCCGAGACTAGAAAATAGTTACCAAAAAAAGCTTCATTTAATTAGAAGGAGAAATATGACACACATCTAGATGTATGTATATATGTACTTACTTCATTTTACAAATTATTATTTGTAGAAATAGTCCACTATGTATGACCAAGAAGATTAATTTAGGGACTCTGCTTTATCCTTCCATTAATTCATCAACAAGTATTCATTTAGGATGTGCCTTACGCTAGGCATTAAGAAGGAAATGTAACATTCAGGACACAACCTCTGGGGATTAGTAGTCTAGTTGAGGAGACAAGACATATGCGCAAAAATAGTTAACCATATGTATCAAGTAGTATGGAATGGAGTGTCCTCAAAATATGAAAAATGAAATGTGCTTTGGAATACCAAGCAAAGAGAAGTGGGGAATGTATACATTACGGAGGGCATTCATTCATTCATTCATTCAGCAATTCTGTCTAAAGCATTTGCCATGTTCCAGCCACCGACCTAGGTGTTGGGGTTATAGTAAACACAAAACAGACCAGGCCTCTGTCTATACAATTTATCTTATCTTGAGGTTAGACAAGCAGTAAACAAGTAACAAGTATATAAACAAAGTGATTCCAAGGAACGATAAGCCAATGAAGGAAATGAAACTGTGCTAGGGGACAGGCCAGAGGTGTGTGCACCTGTGTGCACATGCACACTCACTTGCACACTCATGACGCAGCTTCAGTAAGTATAGTCAGGGAAGGCTTCTATGAGGAGCTGGCCTGAGATCAGGCCTGAATATGGAAAGGGAGCTTGCAAATGGGGTGGCGTTTTATCCTTGCCTTGAAGAACCAGGAGGATATGATTTGGAGGATGGGAAAGGGACAGACATTGTGGAACATTTCAGACTATCTGAGCTCCTTTTTCCCAAAGGTATAGGGTTGCAGTCCTCTGCCTAAGGAAGGACTCAGTGAATATTTCTCAAGTGTATCTGTGAATGACTCTGGCAGTCAGAAAGTTGATAACTGTTGACAGGCAAGTGATATATATATATATATATATATATATATATATATATATATATAGCATCTTTTAGTTAAGATCATCTGGAATGAGAGATATCAGTATGCTAAGTGCCAATCGGCAGGCATCCTGCTGGACATTTACTTATTTAACCTTTATTTATAGAGCACTTACTACATGCAAGACACTGTCTTGAGTGCTTTACAAATATTAACTTAGTTAATCTTTAGAACTCTTTGAGGTAGGTGCTCTGCTTACTCCCCTCTGACAGATGTGGGGACCAAGCTATAGAGAGTGGTCTACTCAAGGTCACATGGCCCCTAAGTGTCTGGGTACACAGTCTAGCCCTAAACCACTGTGTTTCCTTTCCGTAAGAGGAGGAGGCACCCACATCACTCAGAACATTTCAAAATGTCCTCATCCTAGATTGGTAGAAAGAGAGGAGGGGCCGTTTCAATTGGTGAAGGGCCCTAGAGCAATACTGCCCAGAAGAACTCTCTGTAAAGAAGAGAACGTTCTCTCTGTGCTGTCCGACACAGTACCTGCTAGCCTGTTAAGCACTTGATGTGTGGCTAGTGAGACTGAAGAACTAAGTTTTCCAATTTTATTCAGTTTTGGTTCATTTCAATATGAACCTCAAAACTGAAGCAGTCTGAACTATTTTTCTGTTAAACATAGCTATGTTGTTTCACTGGGACTAATTTGCACCAAATGCCACAACAGTTGCATCACATAAGACACTGTTGTATTGTAGTAGGTGTGGTGCATGCACCGGTGTTGCTAGGAGCCCCTTAATAACATTCAGTATTAACTGCATGTTGACATAAAAGTATTTTGCACTTGTAGGGTGGCATGTGAAATATCTTAAACATAAGTATCACTTATTTTTAATTTTTTTAAATAGGTGGCTACTAGGCTATTTAAAACAACAAATGCAGTCATTTCTGTTGGATGCCACTGGCCTGAAATTCACCCTCAGGCCACTGGATAGGGTGCTTGGTCAAAGGGAAGTACCTCTTGTGTTTTTGGTGGATACTGAGCCATCATCCTGATGACCAGCTCTCCAGGAATCCCTGGCCCTCACATCTTTATTCCATTTCCTAGAGACCAATGGGAGCTGTTGTGACATAGGTTTGACTGATGGAGTGCCTGGAGACAGAGGTTTGTGGGAGCTCATACATTGCACATGGCCCCCATTTTACTAAAAAGGATGTGGATTTGGTTGGAGTTGTAGGATCTTTGAACCAGATCCTACTCATGCTGTTCTGCTCTTGCCTGTTTCTGTGACCAGGACCGAGGCCTGCATTGCCACTGGCAGGAAGCAGCTGTCCACCCCTCCCCTTGTGTGAGGGCCCAACTCTGCACCTGGACCCAGAGGTGCCAAGGAGCAGGGGTGAGGTGGCTGTGCTTGTGGGAAACCACTGCCAAAGCACTTGGGCTACTGAAATGCAGGAAGCAGCAAATGGCCAATCGGTATGGGCCTCTGGCTCAGGCCCAGCCCCTGCATGCCATCTGTGTCCATAGAGGTCTGGCATGCAGCAGCCTCCCAGTCAGCCTTGGTGTCAAAGAGGGCCATGTGGGTGTGTGTGACAAAGGTGGGGCTTTGTCAGTGACTAGGTTAACTGAGGACCACCCTTCCAGCGTCATTCAAGTGGAGATTTTGGAGAACTAGGTAGTTTCTCCCTTTGCCAAAGCAGAGCCCTGACTGTCTGTGTTGGGCTTTCATTTACCCAGCCTCCTGGAGAATACCCATATTCTCCTTCCCCTCTGCCTTAAGATTCTTTCCAACCGCTGCTCAGGTTACTGCAGTTTTTGTATACGTGTAATGAGTGGTTTTACCCAGGCTGCACATTGGAATTACCTGAGGAACTTTATTTTCTAATCCATCTGAAAAATACTGATGCCTTGTCTTACATCCTAGAAATGCTGATGTCATTGCTCTGGGGTATAACTTGGTGATCTGGGTTTTAAAAACTCTAAAGTTTTCCTTTTCACAAAGGAACTGATGCATTAAATGGACCTTTCTCAAAATGTGTCAGAATTTACAGGGAATGGAAGTCCAGTGTGCTTGTTGAAAATGCAGATTTCTGAGTCATCTCTCAAGCCTTTGGAATAAGAATATTTAGAGAATTTTAAACAAGTGTTTAACAAAAACAGGATTTTTGACAAATAGCCCCAGTGGATCACAGGTACACTGTGCTGTCAACATCACTGTATTAAATCATTAACAACTTCATATGGATTTTTTTTGTTATCCCTTGTGCATTTTAAAAGGGCCAAGAAAGAAGGTTAATGCAAAATTCAAAGGAAGTAATCTCTAATGAATTTCACTGTTAAATTTAGACTTCATAAAAGAATTTTCTGTTATGGGGGATAAGACTGGAACATATGCCAATAATGTATACATAAAGCAGTAAACATACAATTTCCTTGGGGATGGAAGAGAGGGTTGCTTATGGTTTGGGGAATAAGTGGGATTAGTGCATACCTTTTGTGTCCCCATTTTGGGGGGGGGGGTTCTGCCATCAAAGCTATCCAAGAAAACCTTCCAGCCTTGATGCTTCTTCACCACAGTACTCCAAGAAAGCTGATGGAACCCCACAATGTTTCACCAGGGGAAGGTTTGGCAGATGCTGACAGCCTCCTAACCTGAAATTCAAGAACTTGCTTTGATATCATGGATTAAAAGAACAAAGGTAGGGAGTCGAGCCTGGATCTGGGGCCCAGCTCTGCCAATTGCAGAAGACATTTAAATTCCCTGTGGCTCAGTTTCTCTCTCTTCAGAATGGAGATACCTCTTCCAGCTTGAGAACAACTGGTCCTCATTCAGTTCAACTCCGTCAGTGTTTAACCCTGCCCTCACTCTGCCCTGTCATGGTGAGTGTGTAACACCACCTTGGTCCCTCCGTAAGCTCAGAAAACATTAGTGGGACAATGGTTAAGAGGCTTTGGATGTGCTGTTTTCTGCATGTAAAATGCTTGCCTTATTCTAGTTAACTCCTTATCCTTCTTCCCTGGGGAACCCTCTTTGGACCCCACAGTTGACAAAGCTCTCCATCCCTTCTTTTCAGAGTCTTCTTTGCCAGGTACAGTTTTTGCTCTCTCCTGTGACCATTGGTGGAGTGTCTGTCTTTCCTCTAGGCTGTAAGGTTCATAAGGGCAAGGGTCCTCCTTGGTTCTCTGCTATATATCCACACCTAGCACAAAGCTTGGTATGCAGTAGTTACCCAAATAAATGTTTGTAGAATGAATGAATGAATGAATGAATGGTGGAGACACAGACATGAATGATACACTTTCCGCCTTCAAGGAGATCACAGACAAGAGGCTGGGAAGAAAACTGGTGACTAAAGTCAGGAATGTGAGACGTGCTTTGATTAAAGTCTACTCTGAGCCTTTCAGGAGTTGCCTTCAGTGAAGCATCAGATGAAGTTAGGGAAGGCTGAGAGTTGGCACCTTGGCTGCTTCTGAATGGCTTGATGTTTCAATAGAATAAATGGAAGGAAGGGAGGGAGGGAGGGAGAAGAGAAGGGAGTTGGTCTGCCTTTCCTCTATCTTAGACACATCTGGGGGAAACGGTCAGAAGCCTGATCTTTGGTTCCGTTGATTTTAGAAGGCTTGTGGGCAACTATTCCTTAACGCTGCTTCATTCCAACAATAAAGGAAATAGTTTATCGATGAGCTCCCGTGTTCCATTTGTGGGACTTTTGGATTACTTTGTCTGGCAACAAATCTTCTCAGCCACACGGTTATAAGTCTTAGTTGAAGTATGTCTTCAGAAATCTAAGCTTACATATTGGAAGTGGGGGCTTTAATAGTTTTATTAGCAGTAGTGGTATATCTAAATTCATGAGATTGCTTTCTATGGAGAAGATTCATCAGCTTCATTAAAAAAGCACCAAAACATGTTGCTGGCATTATCGAGTGCATTGAACTAGAGTATGAAAATTATTTTGAATAATATTTCGAGATAGAGTTCTGGCCAGTTTTCTCCCTTTTGGAAGTCTTCAAAATTTATAGATATTTTAAGGGAATTTTGTCCAAAGCACATACCCAAAACAACCAATTTAAAATGTTTTTACACCCATCTTCAAAGAAGATAGAATGTCTTCAAAGGAGTGACTTTTTAATTTTTTTCTGATGGTTTAAAGCAATGATTCTTAAACTATGGTCTCCGAACCAGCCACATCATCCTCAGCTGGAAGATGTTACAGATGCAAATTCTCAGTGCCCCCCACCCCAGACTTACAGAACTGGAATTTCTGGGATGGGATTCAGCAATAAGTGTTTTTCTAAATATAATTTATTGCCAACTCGGTTTCCATGTAACACCCAGTGCTCATCCCAACAAGTGCCCTCCTCAATGCCCATCACCAACTTTCTCCTCTCCCTCAACCCCCATCAACCCTCAGTTTGTTCTCAGTATTTAAGAATCTCTTATGGTTTGCCTCCCTCCCTCTCTGTAACTTTTTTTCCCCTTCCCCCCCTCACCATGGTCTTCTATTAAGTTTCTTAAGATCCACATATGAGTGAAAACATATGGTACCTGTCTTTCTCTGCCTGACTTATTTCATTCAGCATAATACCCCCCAGTTCGATCCACGTTGCTGCAAATGGCCAGATTTTATTCTTTCTCATTGCCCTGTAGTATTCCATTGTATATATAAACCACATTTTCTTTATCCACTCATCAGTTGATGGACATTTAGGCTCTTTCCATAATTTGGCTATTGTTGAAAGTGCTGCTATAAACATTGGGGTACATGTGCCCCTATGCATTAGCACTCCTGTATCCCTTGGGTAAATTCCTAGCAGTTCTAGCAATATGTGTTCTAACATGCCCTGAAGATAATTCTGATACCTCCTCGTGTTTGACAACCACTGTTTGGCTGCTGCATAAATGTCTCAAAAGGCTTTTGATGCTGGGAGCCTCATCTCGGCATCTGTCATCCTGCTTTGCACAAAAATCAAAACTAGAGTCACATTTGATAAAGCACATTTGACCATTGTCTCCTACCCTGTACCCCTTGCCAGCTCAACCCTGAGTCTGTAGCAAACACTTGGCAACCGTGTGCAATGATGAATGAATGGATAGCCGTAGAATGGTGCGGGATGTTCAGAGGATGAGTTCTTGTGCAGAAAGATCTTATAATAGAGTGGACAGGGAGGGGATTTCAGCGATCAGGCTGGGGCAGTGCTGAAATGTGTGCCGGATTATGGCAAGAGCTCCCAAAACCCTGAGAAGATGATGGTTCTCCCCAACATATAAATTGAAAACTTGGAAAACCCATGTGAAGACTAAAGGACTCCCACCTCAATTTCGATTTCTCCTTCATAACTGTGTCAAAGCTCTTAAAAGTAGGAAATAAAAAATTCTTCCCATGTTTTCTGGCTCCTGCCTTGCTGAAGACAGACTGTGTGCCTGGTCCGCCCATATAGACACTGAAGTATGAGGGAGACCTGGACATCATACACATACTTGTCCCTTTTTTTTTTTCAAGTTTTTATTTATTTATTTTGAGAGAGAGAGAGAACATGCTAGAGAGGGGCAGAGAGAGAGGGAGAGAGAGAGAGAGAGAGAGAGGGAGAAGGAGAGAGAGAGAATCCCTAGCAGCCCTAGCAGGCATGCAGAGCCCGGTTCAGGGCTCGAACCCACGAACCATGAGCCCATGACTCAAGTCAAAACCAAGAGTCAGAAGCTTAACCGAGTTGAGCCACCCAGGCACCTGCTCTTCCCCTTTTTAAATGACCTTGAAAAGACAATAGATGGCCTTACATAGACCATCCTCTTTCTCCTCTTTTGTATCTAAACTAAGTGTGAGGCTGAGAGAGGCAGGAAAGCGATATTACCTGATCATGCTCCCATCCCTCCACCCCTAACATGTGTCCCATTGGAGGGGAACTTGCAGCTTTCTGACTGTTGGTGTCCTGTAAGCCAGAGCCCCAGGTATGCTGTGCGGCAGTATTAGCGTCTGATCATCACTGGGCCACAGGGAGATGAGTGAGATGTTGCAGAAAGTAGGGCAGCAGCTGGGGCTGTGGTCCAACCTTTCTAAATTAGCAACGATGCAGTGTTTGGTGGGGCATCCACCCCCACGTGGGACAACCGTAATTACACTTGGTGAGGTCTGTGGTGCTGACCCTTGCCTTCTGATTTTCCATGCTGTTGGGGTGGGAATTTGTGAGCATAAGGAATGCTATCTTGTGAAGATTTCTACTTCTTCCAGGAAAGGTAGCTTCTTTGTAAGAATACAATAGTATACTAAATATATATATATATTATATATATTTTTTTTTCATCTGAGGTGAGGGAAGGAGGGAGATATATCAGAAGTGGACAGTCTAGAACCTTCTCTTTGGAGACTTGTGTATCAAACCACTGTAAACCTTAGTAAAAGGGGCCTTGGTGGTTTCATTCTTACCAAGATGGCATTTGCCAAAGCCAACTCCTTTGTTATGGTCAGCAAAAGAGGAAATGGAGTGTGGTGCTTTTGGAACCAAGCATGTGAATGTGAAACTTCATGGTCAAGCCCAGTGTGGGGTGGGTAACTGATTCTGAAGCCTGGTCAATGTTGGTGTCAATGTTTTATTGTCAGTTGAATGGTTATTTATCATCTTTGGCCAACTCTCTTGATGAGGAAGGCCTTTGGTGGCATTGCTTTCTAGGGTGCATTGACAATCCTTTTTAAAACAGCACTCTAGTGGCAGTATCATTATTGTAAAAGATGGAAATTTTAGGTTCTTCTGGGTGACTTTAAGGTCCTACTAACTCACTAAGTGGCTGTGACTAAGTCATTACTGCAGCTTGGCCTTGAGGTTTAGACCTTGGGGACCAAATGTCCTGTGTCTATTATATTATCTTCTAGAGGACGTTGGTATATGTTTTAAAAGTGGTTATAAGCCAAAGACACATATCCTTCCCTTCCCTTCTCTTCCCTTCCCTTTTGTGGGAAAGGGCACATTCTTTTAAAACTCCCAGTCATATCTGGGACTTTAGCTATAGTTACCAAAAGACAAAGTTGGTTCTGGCTCTAGTCAGAAACCCTGATCCCTGAGAAATTCTTAGTCTCCTTTGTGTGTCTGTACTAGATGAGGCTGGAAGTGGGTAGGGAGGAACCCACGTAAATTCTCTGTGCCTAAATGGAGTTAGATTCTGGAACTAAGGGAGAAATTCCAGTTTACTAAGGAATAAGAGCAAACATCCCAGAGAGGTAAGAGTCACTTGTGTATAATACAAGTTTCTCAAAGGTACCCACCACCATTGAAAGGAGAGATATAAGTATCCCTCTGGAAAGGCGATTATGTTTGAATTTTGACACTTAAATATACTGCTGGATTCTGCTTGCAGATTCTTAGAATTTTCCTTCTATTTTTTATTGTGATTAAATTCACACAAGATTTGCACTTTTAGCCATCTGTAAGTGTACAATTCAGTAGCTTAAGTACATTCACAATGGTGTACAACCATCACCACTATCCATTTCCAGAACCTTTTAATCAATCTACAGAAACTCTATACATATTAAACAATAACTCCCTATTCCTTACCCCAGGCCCTTGCAACCACGATTGTTCTCTGTGTCTCCATGAACTTGATGACTCAAGGAGCTGCATGCAAGTGAAGTCATGCAACAATGGTCCTATTGTGTCTGGCATATTTCACTTAGCATAATATCTTTAAAGTTCACCCATGCTGTTGCATGTGTCAGAATATTTTTCCTTTTCAAGGCTGGTTTTCCGTTGTACATATAGATCACATTTTGCTTATCTGTCATCGATCAGTGGACACTTGGGCTGCTTCCAGAGCTGTTATGAACTTGAGTGTACAACTATCTATTTGAGTCCCTACATTCACTTCCATTTTTGGCTTTAATATAAGAATGGCAAGATTTGAGAAGTAGGGCAAAGGTGGCCATAAATTTAGTCCTTGGTGATGGTAAGTGACAACTGGTAACCTGACAGAGCTCCAGAAGTTTTCTCATCTTATGAAACTAATTAAATTAAAATCCAGTTGGCCAGCCCCATATGCACTTAAGCCAGGACAATTTCCCCAAAAGCTCATTAGCTGCAAACTTGGGAGCTTCACCAGCAGTTGGAACTTTTTCTCCTAGAGTTTTCAGTAATTAGACAGGAAAGGTCTCTCTAACTTTCGACCTCGAATGGAACATTTTATCTTGCTTGCCAGTGTGCCAGTTTAATGCTGTGGGTAAAAATATGTAAAAGTCAGCCTTTTAAGTTTTATGATGCAATGATATAAGATTTCAGTGTCATTAAAGCCTGATTCTCAGGAAGGTCACAGGTTTTAGGGAAAGTTTTCTGAGTCAATGTTACAATGGCTTTCCATCGTTTCGGTTTCTTGTTTCAGTTATAATAAGTTGAGACCTTCAGAGGAACATATTTGAGCTCTTCTGTATTTTTGTGTTTTGCAAAATGAAATGGACATGGTCAGCAAAACCCAAGATGTCAAATAGTTGACAACTTCATGGCATTTGGGAAACACTGACCTGCAGAAATTCACACAACTTGTGCCCTGCAGTTCTCTCAACATGAGCCCCCACAAAGGAAGAGATTGGTCCACTGACTTATAATTAATGCCCTGGATTCTTCTTTGGGGGAAAAAAAGAAGGATCCAGACCCTTTTTATCTATCCCATACTACTCGATTCTTCTCTGCCCTCTGCCAAAAGCTCATTATTGTATTTAGTTTGTCTACCTACCAGCAGATGTGTGATTTACAATAAAATTATTCTTCATCACTTACATTAAGGAGCCCTATTAGTTTCCATGGCTTTGTTTTTATCTACGGTCCTTTTGAAATTACCTAATTTGGAAATGGACAGAGACACATTGCTAGGAATGTGGTTGGTTAATAAATATTAATAGAGACCCAGTATTTGTGATTAATTAGTGGAGTATAGATTTTGTGTTTTTTTTGTTTTTGTTGTTTTTAAGCCATTTTATTTCTTTTTTCCTTTTATAGTTTATTGTCAAGTTAGTTTCCATATAACACCCAGTGCTCATCCCCACAAAGTGCCCTCCTCCATGCCCATCACCCTCCTTCCACTTTCCCCCTCCCCCTTCAGCCCTCAGTTTGTTTTTAGTATTCAAGAATCTCTCATGATTTGCCTCCCTCCCTCTCCCTCTTTTTCCCCCCTTCCCCTCCCCATGGTCCTCTGTTAGGTTTCTCCTGTTAGACCTATGAGGGAAAACATATGGTATCTGTCCTTCTCCACCTGACTTATTTCGCTTAGCATGACACCCTCGAGGTCCATCCACGTTGCTACGAATGGCCAGATTTCATTCTTTCTCATGGCCATGTATTAATACATTGTATAGAGAAACCACATCTTCTCGATCCATTCATCAGTTGGTGGACATTTAGGCTCTTTCCATGATTTGGCTATTGTTGAAAGTGCCGCTACGAACATTGGGGTACATGTGCCCCTATGCATCATCATTTCTGTATCCCTTGGGTAAATCCCTAGCAGTGCTATTGCTGGGTCATACGGGAGTTCTAGTGTTAATTTTTTGAGGAAACTCCACATTGTTTTCCAGAGTGGTTGTACCAGTTTACATTCCCACCAACAGTGTAGGAGGGTGCCCGTTTCAGTGGAGTATAGGTTTATCTCTGTGTTCCTTGCGGGGTGTATGTGTGTATACATATATACATCATATAGATATCCATGTATTACTTATACACTTATATTTACATTAGTTTGTGTCTCACCTCCTTATGACATGTACTTTGCTGTGTTTCCACACATTCTTGGTCCTGATCCTAATTTAAATTCTCACCTCCTTCATATAGCACTCCTGACATCTACCACCTTAATTGAACCTGTTATTCACAAAGACATAGTTTCTGTCTCTTCTCTCTATGTGGGTGGTAGGGACCCCCAGACACTCTGGTCCTCCGTAGTCTCTTCCATCTTTGTGCAAAACCTTTTCTCTTGAGATTCCTGCCATGCAACTGAATCCTCACCCCGTCTGCTGTCCATGATGCCGGCATCGACCTACCCTCAGGATCCTCTGCCGTTCAGGGTGGCTCCATCCCTGACCCGTCTCCTTGCGACACCTCCAGCCCTCCTTTCTTGGTCTGTGCACATGATCCTCCTCTTGAACCCATGTGCACGCCATATCCTTCACCTCCTCAACCATGATGCTTTCCAGCCCCACTCCATTCCAGCCACATGTCTCTTGGATCCTGCCTTCCCAGAAAGCTATACTTCACCTTTTTCTGGGGGTTGAAACTCCAAAGTCTCACTCAGCAAAAGTCCATGTCTTTCCAGCTCTCCTTTGCTTTCACTACACCTGGTCTCCAAACTTATTCTCCTGTCTTTTCTCCAAATATGCATTTATTTGATAAATATTGATCAAGACACTTTGCCAGATTCTGGGAGCTTAGTGATGAGTAAAAATGGACATGTACCCTGTCTTCATAGAACTTGCAGTGCAGCAGAGAAGAGAGACATTGATCAAGTGATTGCACACAAAAATTGTAAAATTGTTGCTATGCTAAGTGCTACAAAGTGCAGACTGTGCTTATGGGGGACCTTCTAGCATTAAGTGACAGGAAAGTAGCAGCAGAACTGAGATCTGAAGGATGAAAAGTGTATGAAGGGAGGTAAATAAAACTGCCAGGAGGAAGGAAATGCTTGTGCAAAGGCCCTGTGATAGTTGGTAGTAGGGAGGCACACATGGTGAATAAGAAGAACTGATATTCCCATTAATTGGAATTTATAACAGAGGAAAGAGACCAGAGTTTTCAGGGTCTTTTAAGCTGTGTTAGGGATTTTTTTTTCTTCATACCAAAAGCCATGGAAGTCATTTGAAGCAATTTAAAGGGGGAGGCCCCTCTCTAATTTATATCTTGTGTCCTAAAAATCCAGTCCATTCTATAGCGAGTATGGTTTTAAATGTTACATTTTTGGAAGAACCAGATTTAAATGCCTCCAAAGGCATGGACATTTTCACTAGGCTACCTTACATTTGAATAAAACAGAGTTTTCCTCTTATCTGGAAGTCCCATGTATTTTATAATTCTAAATACTGACTACTGAAAGCACTTCTTTCTTCTTCCTTTATTTCATCTTGAATACATCTATACTTAAACTGTTGTTTGGAGTCTTGGCTTTCAGTGAATCAATTTGCCGCAGTTTTTTGTAAGCACTTCATAAGTCAAAAGTATTGTGCCAGAATGTTATTTTGGAAACTTAGGGGACCTTTGGATGTTTAAATGGCACTGTCAAAATATTGGTTTTATATGTTACAAATCTTTTGTTATTTAGGATAACAAAAATACCTTTCTTGGTAGCAAGATTATATCTTCTATTGATAGTGATTTAAGGGTGAGGAAAATTTTACTGGCCAGATTATGAAGAAAAAAAATATCCTTCTTTTTTACCCTTAAGAAAACACAGATACTCAGAGGTTGAGTTTCTCTGGGCAAAACCTCCAGAAACATAGGCTTTTCAAAGAATCACATGGGCAGGCAGAGAGGAGACTGGGTGAGCCCACCCCTCAATTTCGTGTAGCAACAACAGAAAGAGACACAGAGCCAGGAGAGAGCGAGTCTGTGGCCCCTCCAGATTTTCCTGTAGTTGTGCAGGTTGCACGAGCGATTGATTGTGCTGCTGGAAACACAAAACTATGAATCTAAGTGTCCATGGTATTCCTGCTTGTGATTATCTGAAAGAAACATTCCCCTGTGACACAGATTAGTGACACACATAACGGCCATCAGGGTGAATTACAACTATGCACAAATGGCATCCCATTGGCATAGAAGGGCGCTGCCTTTTCAAGCCAAACATTTTTAGTTCATTTGCTGTGTGTCATAACCTGGTAAGGTCCCGATCTGATAATCATCCATTCCAATTCCCCATTTCGCAGATTGGGAAGCTGAGTCCTGGAGATGTTCAGGGTTGTGCTCAAGAGCATGCTGCTTACTGGGGCAGAGTCAGGATTCAAACCCAGGCAGGCCTGCTGATGGGAGGTCTGTGCCCTCTGTGCCACGAGTCTACTGCCAGTGCACCTGGCACCCGTGCTTCGCAGCAACAGACAGATGGCGCTGGGGTGTCAGGCATTTCCTTTCTTCTCTTTTGGTTTTCCATTCTCTCCTTCCCCTTCCCCTTTGGGCGTTTGCGATGGTGGTTCTGTTCCTTCTGTATCCTCTCCCTCCTCGGACATCCCAGAAGTGTTGGTTTATATGTGAGGCATTTACCAAAGCCACAGGGGACTCCTGAGTAATTTAAACTTCTGGATTCCATGCTTGTTGAGGGCAAAGACCAGCCTGACTTTGCTCTTTAAGTTTTCTATTTCCCTCTCTCTCCCTCTGGGCTTTGCACCTAGGAGTCCAATAAATGTTTGTCAGAGTTGTTAAATTCACTGGACCAAACATTTTAATTTGGATGTTGGAACGATGTTATCACTCATCAACAAAACGTCCCCACGTTGTTTTGCCTTGGGAGTTCTCAGGTCTATTGTTTTTATATAGTGAATTCCATTGTATATAAATTATCCTCAATAAAAAGAAAGTGATGTGCCCTAGGGATTCTATGTAGAAAATGGTCCATTTTTGGAGGGTGACTGCCGCCAGTAGCTGGCAAGGCCCAGTCAAACATGCAGAATCATTAATTAGGGTCATTTGTTAGACTGTGAGGTGAGCAGAATGTATAAAACCTGCCCAGGAGAGAATTGATTCATCTCCCTCTCTGTACTTTTCCGAGTACTTCTAACACAGTCCTCAAAGCCTGCAGGCCTCATACATATGTTCTAATGGGCTAATTGTTAAGGTGACATTTGTAAATTAATCCCTGACTTGAGCTAAGTGGTTTCCCCTAAAGGCTTTAATTCAGTGACTCCCATTCGTGGCCGTACATCAGATTCATTGGAGGAGCTTGTGAAAAATAGAGGTGCCCAGCTTCCCCTCTCCCCGGCTCGCCATTCTTTGCTTCCAGGGCAGGACGAGGGCGTCTGGTTTTTTTGTTTTGTTTTATTTTGTATAGTTTTAGAAATGCTTCTCAAGTGTGAGGATTGTGATGGTAGCTGCCTTTATGAGTCTCTGCTCTAATCAGTGTCTGGAGAGGCCCTCACAGACTTGTGTCGATTGGAAGCACTTGGGTCCAACTCAACAATTTGGAAGCAGTTTCTAGAACAGGCAATGTGCCTAAGAGCCCACCTTCCTGACTCATTCATTCTGTGTCTGCCTCACTGGAACCGTCCTTTCCTTGACAAGTTCCAGTGATCTGAGGGGAGCTATTCTGTGCGTTGCTATCTCGTTTCCCGTTTTTATGAACTTTTGAGACATTTGAAGATCTTCAGGGCCTGGTAGAATGTCCATCATGAAAATATCTGTGAATACCCCTTCTCTGTTCTCCATTTATCATCAGGCTCCTGGTGCCAAGTGTTAGGGACAGACTTTTTTCTTTTAAATGCTCTGTCTGCATCTCTGGGTGTCTGTGTTCCTGGCATTCTTCTGTGCAAACACACGTCATATTTGATCTTGAAGTTTCGAAAATCAATGATGCAAGAGCACCACTGTTTCAATTACATTTTTCAAATCGCTTTTGTTTTTAGGTATCTGGCACTCTGTAAATATCACAACGTACTTTGTATCAGCACACAACATGTGGGTATTTTCAGTAAACCTGAAATTACCATCCCAAGGTAGCCAAGGTGATTTGGTGAACCCAGCTAAGAAAGTTAGGAAGCCTCTGGAAAGGTCAGCAGACAGCATGCCCTGAGAGGGAATGCTCATACTGTCCCATGTGTCACACTGTGCTTACGAGATCTTGTTTGTGATGGCACTTTGTAAAGTGCTTGCTTATTATAATGTATCTTCTGTGACCTAGCTGCTGGAGGGCTGGTGTTTTTCTGTCTTAGGTTTTATGCCTTTCTTGGCCTCGTCTTACCGTGTCCCTTGGGCTTCAATGTCCCCTTATCCCTGGGACCCTCGAGGCACATGGAAGGACTCTCAGTGGCCGTTCCCCCTTACTGAAGGGATATTAGAGGAGCCATTATATGTGGGAAGAAGGGACACTTTGAGGACAAAAAAACATATTGAGACAAGAGCCCCTGTTGTTCTTGTCCATCCCTAACTTCTTCTCCCATTTATATCTCCACCCAGTCGATCCCTTATTGCATATTGACTATACCTATGCCATCCAATTGAGCACTGATTGCATAATAGCATAACATTCATCTATGTAAGGATTACTCTACAAAGGAGTGTATCTCATGACTCCAAGTGAACTTCTTTCATTTTTCCTAGGGCCTTAGAAGATATGAAATAAATACTTAAGGTAATTATTTTGGGGTGCTCTGTAACATAACCATTTAGGCATGTTAATCTAAACTAATCATGTTGTATAGTGGGCAAAAAATCTAATCGTTTTGTGTAGTTGGATAGAATTTTTTCGTATTTAAGTGGAGTTCTCAGACAATAGGGGATTTGTCAGAGAGGAAGAGGTAAGAGATGAAGAGAGCGAGAGAGAACTAGTCCTTTGCCAGGGCCCTATAGAAGATGAAGCTTTGCTGGATCCCTATTCTCATGGCCTGATCCAAAGGGTTGATTCACTTTCTCCAGCACCTGGATCCAGGTTGACAATGTAATCAGCCCGACGTGATAAAGAGCCATGTGGCAAGTTTAAAAATCACATGCACAGTTGCCTTAATACTGAGAAGCAGGCACCCCCGCCCCCTGCCCCAGCCCTGTCCGCCATTGATCATTTTATTCCTGGAGGCAGGTGGGTGGAAGAGTTTGGACACCTTGTAACTCCTCATGAGAAAGTCTTCCGGCTGAACATGTTGACTCAGGAATAGGTGCACTCATAAGCAGCTTCAGTTCTTGGGAGCGTTTTCCTCCTGGATTTCTTCCCTCCCTTACCCTATCACTGAGATGCCACTATTTGAATTTGCATCTTAAGAAGATAGCAGGAGTCCTCTCCTCCTGTCACTGGCTGCTTTGCTTAAATAAGCTGCACATTATTCCCTGTCACAGAGGCTGAGCCAAGGCAGCTGGGACAAATTAGTGTCAGCCACTTCGTCTGGCCCCCCAGTGCTGGGAAACCCTCACCGTTGCTGTACAGCTTAGATTTTGAGCTCATTTCATAATGATGTAGATGCCATTTGCAAGGGCTTCCATCCTTTTTCCTCTCCTCTCCCTTCTGTCCCTGCCCTCCCCTGCCCTCCCCTCATTGGCCTGTATAGCCAGCTCTGACCGAAGCTTAGCATTCACACACACACACACACACACACACACACACACACACACACAGCCCAGCTGACAGAGATTAGTCTTGGGTCAGCTGTTTATGAATGAAGAAGAGGTCCTTTCCCTGTGTCCTGGCCACGCCCCTTCTCTTTGCAGCATTTTGAGAATGAGGTCGGGGCAGGGATCTAACTGCTTGTGTCTCAGAAATAGCAACACAGATCAAAATTAATCTTAAGCTATTTGTTTTGCTGCCTCATTCAGATAATAGAGGGAAAAGCTGAGGCCTGTTTATGCTTTTGTTTGTTTGTTTTGGGGCATAACTTTGCAAAGAATGAATGAGTGAGTGTGTGTGAGGGAGAGCCTGGGGTGAGCCCATCAGGGGTTTAGCACCCAGTAGAATACTTGCTAGCAGACAGCAGAGTTTCCTTGGATTCAGCTGCAGCATGGTTTAGGTTTTGAGACAAAATGGAAGAATAAAATAAGCCCCAGTGCTGTACTGTTTTACCACTTCCTTTCATAAGGATGATTTGTCAGGTGCTATGAGGCTGAGTCTTCCTTCCACAGTGTCCGGGAGTTTGTAACTGTCAGTGTTAACTGCATGGTCCGCTCACCGTCCCAGGAGCTCCATGGGACATCTGCAATGTTTTGAATGAATACCGTATGCAGAATTCACTTTCTATTGGCAACTTTGGTTTACACACACAATACAGCTATGTGTGCATTGGTCTCTCTCTCTCTCTCTCTCTCTCTCTCTCTCTCTCTCTCTCACACACACACACACACACACACAGCTTGACCATGCCCAGCCATTACATAAATTGGGATTCATCTGTGTTCACCAGCCAATGCCACAGTGATGTCAATATGTAGATAGTATGAGGAGGCTGATGCTTCTCTCCATCTATAATACCTTTAGGATATTAGCATGTCTAAAAGCTATCTGTTGAGCCCTGGCACTGTGTGTTTACTTTTGTTTTCAATCTTAAGTATTGGCTCTCCACGTCTTTATTTTTGAGCATCCATTAAGTTGCCCTACTTGTCTTCTCTGTGAAAGACTAAATAAACTAGGATGCGGAGTGGGGACTGAGGTGTTGGTTATCGGCCTCTGCTGCTACATGTGCATTGGATGGACTTCAGTGTAACAGGTATCCTTTGAAGGAGATGCCAAACTATCTTTCATACCGGTGGCGATTAATTTTGAGTGCAGAGTGTAAAGATGAACAAGGATTCTCGTGTAGCTGGCCCAATGTATTACCTAATTTGACTTTCTGCACTTGAACTATTTCCAGAATACTGAGAAGTGTTGTAACCACACACACACACACACACACACACACAATGTGTATAAACACATTTGTACAAGCAGCAAATTTGTGTTTTTCAAATTGATGTTTCTTGTGTGGAGACAGGAAGTAAATCAGGGGTTGCATGGGGCTAGAGGTAGGAACGGGGGTTAAATGTTCATGGGCATGTGGGTTCTTACCAGGATGATGAAAATGTTCTGGCACTAGAAGATCCTAGTGATGGCTGTACCACTTGGTCGATTTACTTGAAGTCATTGATTAAATTGTACACTTAAAATGGGTGAATTTTATGGTATGTTAAGTTATATCTCAGCAGAGCTGCGAAAAATGGATATTCCCGTATCTGAGCTCCTCTGGGCCCAGGTTACACATAATATGACCAGTTGTATCACCCTGAATTTTC
This sequence comes from Cryptoprocta ferox, assembly GCA_028646485.1. NCBI lineage: Eukaryota > Metazoa > Chordata > Mammalia > Carnivora > Eupleridae > Cryptoprocta > Cryptoprocta ferox. Next base: position 34,572,097 of record CM053561.1, on the reverse strand, counting down.
TCTCACTCTTTTCCCACTGGAGTGTGCTGACTTCATTGCAGAGAAGCTGGACCCTGTGATAATAGGGCTAGAGGAGACCCAAAGCCGTACATACAAGAGTCTACCCTGACCCCTGTTGGCCAGCAATGAGGTTGCTGCCCACTGCAAGGTGCAGAGTCAGCATCAGGGTGTCTTGTGGGGGGGCCTTGAGGGGCTGAGATTCCCAAGCAGGCCCCAGAAAGCAGTTCGGAACCCTGCTTCCCAGCTGCTGCCGCACATGTGTCAAAAAAAACCCCGAAGCTTTCGAGTGTCGGCTCGTAAGTGATGGCATTTTCCTCTTCTTTTGCAGGTTGTCTTAGTCTTTGCTCTCAGCATTGGTGCACTTGTAATATACTTCATAGATTCGTCAAAGTGAGTATTCAAATACATTGTCTTGCCCTCTTCCCTAAAAACAACCATGAGCCTCTACATTGATCAGTTGATTGATTTTAACACCAAAATTTGCAAGAGTCTTTTGAATGTGGAAGGCTTTCAGAGGATGACAGGGCTACTCTGTGCTGGTTTTCTGAATGGGAAAACAAGCTCTCACATGGAAGGTTACTTTGATTCTACTGACCTGAGAGGGAGGGAGAGGTATCTGAGGGTGTTATTTATTTTTGCTGGGTATTATTTGGTTTGAAATAGCTGTTTCTTCTTGAAGTATTTGCACTGAAGATGTCAAGAGGTTAGCTAAGAAGGCTTTGGTGTGAATGTCCAACCATTGGGAGGGCTACAGGTATCCAGCCAATGAGAGTCTGAACCATTCTTGCCATGGTGTAGGGTCCTCTTCTCAGTAGGGTTTCCAATGCTTTAATCATGTTGGAGGTCTTATTAGGAAGCACGGCTCTATCCTTTGCAGCTACCAAGCTCAATATTCAGTGGAAGCATTGCTCACTGGTGCTTCTTCACTTGTGAAGGTCACAGATGGGACGGAGGAGTTCATGATGACTCCCAGAGGTGGAGACCCATGGCCATCTAGGATTTCCTAGAGTGGACATTTGTGCAGATCCCTGGGGTGCCAGTTGAGTGAACTGGTGCTCTAGGGTGAGCCTGAGGTGGGGTAATGCGATGAGGTAAAGGCTTCATACTCCCAGCGAAGGCTGGGAGTGTCAGAAGTCCTCTGCCCATTGCCACACATGAGGCTGGACTGCCCTCACCTTTCTCGGGAGGCAGGAGAGGTCACTGAGCAGAGCTGCTAGGTGGCGCTCAGCTCTGCCATGGTTCCTGCAGGTGTCACCCCAGTGTCGGGGCGGGGGGTGCGGTCGTTTTTTCAAACTATTCTACTGCAAGCTTGAGGCTGATAGCATCTGAGAAGCTGGAGCTGAGCTGGTCTGGCATACCTTTTTGTGGTGACATGTACTTGAAAACTTGGCAGTGGACATGAGCTCTCTGCCTGTATAGTCTACTGTGAGAGTATTTTCAACTCTTTGAACTCCATCCCTGGTATGGCCGTCTACTAGAGTTTGATTCCAGGAAACCTGCTTTGTGTCCTTGTTGGAGCAGACCCTGGGGTGCCTGAATTCTGAGCTTAGTGCTCTTTTCCTGTGGCTCAGGATGGTAGTAATTTCATGCACGCCTGAATTGTGAATTTCTCAGAGGCATCTGGTCACCAGCCAAAGGATTTTGTGCAATTGTGTGCTGAGGCCAAAATGCCATGTCAGAGAAAATAAAGAAAACTTCCTCTTTAATCGCTTGTCTCTGGGAATCAGCCAAGTCTGGGAGTATCAGAAGTCCTCTGCCCATTGCCACGAATGAGGCTGGACTGCCCTCACCTTTCTCGGGTGGAAGAGGGTCCTTTAAAAGTCCTTCAGGAGACAAGATTCCACGCGCTCCCTCCACCAGCTCTTCCTGGCCAAGAAAGAGAAGAGCTTTTTAAGTCTGGCTAATTCCAGTTGATATGTCATTGAAGGTAAGCCTCTTTTAAGTATCTATTCTTCAAAATTCTGTACCATATTTGAATTGAACCAAAGATCTCCTAAAGCCCTGGTCTTCTTTCTCCATTCCCTTTCAGGAGTGAGGAGTGTTCTCACATGTCAGGGGATGCATAACCTGTCAACCTCCATGGCAGGCTAGGAAATGGGTTTGGGCATGCATATGTGTGTCCCAGACAGAGCAAACCCTTACATGGAGGTGAGTGTGGTGTTCGGTTAGGAGAGATGCCTCTGCACCTTCTTTCCCATCCACACCCTTTCTGCCCCTCTGTATATCTCAGAAATAAAATGCTCTTGTTAGATGGATTTGAATTGTGTCCTTTTTTATAGTGTCTACCAAGAGGCAGTCTTTCGTTCTGTAGATCCCGGTGTTCTCGGCTCCATGTGAGAGGGTGAAAAGGAATGAAATTCTCCAAGGCCAAAGAGCCTCTTCCCTGGATGCCCTGTACCATCCCAGTGTCCTTTAGACTTAGCTATGATTTTGCTAAGCTTTGGGAAAGCCAGCATTGGGAACCCTCTCTGGTTCTGGTTTCTTTTATGGACTTGCAAAGAGTCTTTTCCAAAGATGGAGAGTCAGTCCTTTTCTCCACTTTTCTTCAGCAAAAATGCCAAAAATTTTAGAACCAAGCTTGTCTCCACTCTCCCTGGAGACTGTCCTATATCAGTCTTTCTTCTCTGTCCCTGAACTGTGTGGCTTGGCAAAGTGAGACTTGGTTTATTTATGTTGACCCTTCCATTTCTCATTTGCATTACAACCTCTGGTTCTAAAGCCATCTCCCAAGGTCTGCACTGTGGGTGACCTGATTGGCACAGCCAATACCAAGGAGACTTCCATCTTCCTGGGGAAAGACCAGCAGAGCATGTGCACATCAAGCACAGGGAAGAAGTAAGGTTGAGTCTGTAGAGTAACCTTTATAGCAAGTCCACAGATTCCCAGGAATAAACAAAGAACCTGTTACACATTGTAATCAAGCATAGTAAACAAGAGAAAATGACATTCTGTTCACACATAAGATGCAAATGGAAAATGTGCAAGAAAGCTGGATGTAAATTCCCCAATCCATCTTTTCATTCAAGATTCTCATTGATTGTACACACTGGTGGTTTGGCTGGCCATTTGGGCATCTTGGAACGAGAGCTTTAAACTTCTCTTGGAAGTTATACTGTGTCATCACCCAGAACTGGGAAAAAACATCCAGTGTTCTTCTGATGAATTTCAGTTAACATTTATGCCGTTGGAATAAATCAATCAATCTATAGGCTTTCCCTTGCATGAGCCTAATTGGGCAGACATTGTCCTGAAGAGGCTTGTCTCAGTGAATTTTAATCAGAGCTGGCCTTCCCCACAATGGTGGGGGATACTCTGGCAGCACAAGCTCAAGATGTGAAGCTCTCTGCACCCAGCCCCTTGCAGAGTTCGAGGAATACAGATCAATATACGAGGTAAGCTCCGGGGTCTGCCCTGCTGGCTCAGTGTCAGGCAGGCCTGTCCAGGCTGTGCGAATGGGCAGGCAGGCGTGCGGGAACAGGTGGGGAAGGCAGTTCACATAAATGTCATGAAGAGTGGTTCTCTGATCTTTTTTACCTTTCAAAATTGATTTTAGTATCAGAGGCAGTGGATAAGTCATTTCTAAACACAGCCTGTCCTGCGCATCTTTCCTTTCCCATTGTTGGGCCAAGATCGGTCCCTGAGCATCTCTTTCTCATTCAAGGGTTTGAGGAGCCCTTCTTTGGGTCTTAGTTTTCCTAGAGTGATCACCGCAGAAGAATCACTTGTGCAGCCTCAAGTGATTACTATCTAGCTAGGACAGATTGTGCTCAGAGCTCCTGGAGTTGAAAGCCAAAGAGAATGACATTAAACCGTGTTAAAATTACGCTTCATCATCCCAGCGGTAGACTCTCCAGAAACACCCAAGCAGAGGGAGTTGTTCTACCAAGTCTTTGGATGGGCACAAGTGCTGATTCCTTGCAGACACAGAGGAGCATGAAGCCCTCCAAACACTGTCATCCCATCCCTCAAAAGATATTAAATTAGCCACATGAGGCAGATATTGTCCAAAAGAACTCCATTTCTTTTTCATTCTTTTTAAAGGTGTTCTGCCCAATGTAAGGCATTTGCCACTCCAGCTCCTTATTCTGATGTCTCTTGATGTCTATTCTAAGCCTTTCCTCCCACACACTCTGATACTCTGTGAAGCAAAGATTTTTAAAAAATTGTACAACCAAGTCAAAAGTGCCCCAGACACCCTGTGGGTGATAATGTCACCATTGCTGGTTCCATCCCTGTCTATTTTCTCTCTTTGACATAGGAACAGTAGTTCTTCTCTAATAGATAAGAAAAAAAAAAAGACCCAACGATGTCAGTGTGAGGGCAGGATTCATGGATTGCATAATGCAGCAGTTCCTGCTGCTTCTAGAATTTCAAGAGAAAGTTGGAAGAGACAGAGGCTCTGGGCCCTGGGTATTTGCATTTTTTTCCAGGGGCATTCTTGGAAAGGATGACTCACCTGTGGGGAGATATTTATTCCTTTGATTCATGTTTAAACTCAGCTGCTTCTTATGCTACAGTTCTGTGGATATGAATATTTAATAATGCGTATACTGAAAATGAAGGTCAAGTTCTGCTTACTGGTGACTTCAGTGCAGGCTCATGTCTCTGCAAGGCAAGCTACCTGCTGTTACCAGAGTAAAGCTGAAAGGTTATACATTGTTAAAATTTTCCTTAATGACTTTATCTGCTCCAAAATTGCTGGCACACAGTGGGGGCACCCGCTGATTTCACCAGCCTTTGCTCTTGGCTTCTCATATCAGCAGTGAAGCTTTGGGGATATGGACATTAGCAAGGAGGAGGGAAGAGCAGTGCAAAATTTGGAGAGTATTTAATCCAAGGGCTGGATTCCAGGATAATGGTGGTATTATGATGTGGAAATGGCCTTCCCCTGGTCTTTAACATCCATTTAACATTTTACGTCTGTATCCATGGATTCACTCATCCTGTATTCATTCACTCATCTGAGACTTCTTCAGTGCGATAACATGGAAGATTTTTCACACTGTAAAATTGCTTAGGGTTAGGTATGGTTCAGGAATATTATCTTGAAGATGGCAGTAGAAATTGACCAAACCATTTCCATAGTTTCTGAAAATAAAACTGTACCCTTGATATAATGGGGATACACAGAGCCTTCGCAGAACTGGCCAATCACCAGCTATTTTACTCACTGAGTGTTCACACAGTCAGACCTCTCATCCCTCAGCCTAGAAGTTGTCTTGAAAGAAGAAGAAGAGACAGGCAGGTAGCCAGGAGAACTAACATTCCGTCATCATAGACTTGTGTGAGGTATAGTGTCAAGCACATTACAATACACACCACATGGGATCTCACTGGATTCCCCCAATATCCTGATCAGGTGGTGTTATTACCTTTCCCACTGTACAGGAGAGGAGGCTGAAGATGCAACATTGGTCCCAAACCACATAGCTCATGAGTCATGGAGTAAGGATTTGAATCCAATGTTATCTAAAGGCTTCTCTCTTCCAAGTGTCTGGAAGTGAAATTCCAGATTGTATAAGTGACTAAATGGGTTGAGTGAGGTGTCGCCAGAATGAGACGTGGCTTAGTCTCCTTGGCCAGCTCGTCTGTCCTGTTTTCTCTTTTGTTCTCCATCTTCCCATTTCCTACCTTTGGAGCCAGGTCTGCAAGTCAGCAGTGCCAAGGTGGGGCCCTATCACAGTTTACTCCCTAGGACATGAGACACATGGGAAATATCTGTGGGACATGTGCTGTCTGATGTCTGTTTAGGTCTTGATTCATTTCTTCCTACATTATGGCTTAATAAGACTCCCTTCTCTTTTATCTCAATGGAGTGGCAGCATTTGGTGATGGAATAGGGTCATGTTTGCAAAGAACAAGGAAAGTTGATTGTTTCTCAAAGGCTTCTCTCAGTTAAGGGATTTGTTCCCAGTAGAAAGACCCTTTGCCCCCCCTCCCATCCCCATGCTTACCTTCCCCTCTGTGCCTATCATTTGGAACACGAAAGTAGGTAATGAGAGAGCCCCTGCTTCTCCATTAGACAGAGTCTTTTATCTCTTACTTCTTTCGAAAGTTGTACACTTTAGTTAATTTGTTATAGTTTTGCATCGTGTGCCTGGAGAGTTAGGATTACCCAACCAGTGGACTTCAGGAGAATTTGGTCCAAAAAACGTTTCTGTTGAGGTCTTTGTAACAATGTAAGGTATCCTGATCCTCCATCCAGTCTTGTTCTTGCTGGCCGTGAGCACAGGTGTCGACCCAGTGCCTCACATGTGCCAGCTTTGTAGCAGGCACCTGGCAGAGCTGTAAGGACAGTGTCAGCACCTCCATGACAGCCCATCGCAGACTGTAAACTACTATGGAGGCTGCTTTCACTTTCACCGTGAACATGTCCTCTGCCGCACAGCAAGAATAGCCGGGTAGCCCATGGTATGGAGAAGGAAGCTCACCACCTTCCATTGTGCTCAGCTCCTTTATGGAACCTGGCCTTTCTAGCCAGTGTGCTGAGAAATTCACTGCCGTTCTCCGCCTTGATGCCCTTTTTGTGGAGTCACGGTATGCATTTAGCTTTTGTTGAAGAAGTCAACACAAATCACTATGCAAAGCATCCCCCTCTTCTTTTTTTTTTTCCTTTTTACATACTCCCCCCAGTTTTCTCTGTCCTTCACTGACATTTTTATTGCCAGGCTTTGGTCTGGAAAATTATGGGTAGGGAAAGTTCAAGGGCAGGATGTTCAGAACTGCACTGCACATCTGTGAAGGGGAGCACAACAGGAGCGCCTGCAGCTGTTGAAATAATGGAATGTCAGATGGTGGAGGAGCTGGGCCCACTGAGGGGATGGAGGAAGGGGGGGCACCTTCAGGGCAAAGAGTCTGTAAATAACTCCCAATGGGAAGTCCTTGTCCCCTTTCTGGATTTAACCTTTAATGTCAACACTCGATTCTCCTACATGAGAGCAACCCTGACTCAATGGTGCCCCTTCATCTAGCTTTCTGAAATGCCATTTTTTCATCAGGTGGAGCATAAACCTGGCAAGAAGACAAGTGGAAGAGGTGCCCACAGGGTGACTGCTCTGCATCCTTCCCCCTTCCATCTGGGTGAGGCGGTCTTCACTTCCTCACTTATTTCTCATTGTGCAGGTGGGACCTGGGTACCATGCGTGACAGCATCTAGAAGCATCAGGGATGACCTGCTCATCTTTGGCATCTCCTTGGAAAAAATCAGGACTATGTTAGGAGTGGGAAGGAAGATAGAGCTAGACCTACTACCAGGTTTTCAGTAAAGGACTACTTGAGAGAATAAAATGTTAGAACTTGGAGAGATTTCAGAGTCCACTCGGTGCCACTATTCCCTGTGCCTCAGCATTCTTTCCTGCCTAATGAGGGTTAAGTGACCTTCTCAAGGACACCCAACAAGCCAGGGGCTGAACTGGAGCCAGAGCAATGCCCCCCAGTCCAGGCCCCTTTCTCCTTGATCTCTTGGGTTCTTTCCACCAAATACGAGATGAACAAAGATGTAATAGCAAATATTATCCTTTAAAGAAAAAGGTGAATAGGGATTTTTACACCCATTTTGGAATTTTAGGCTATCATCACGGGGGCAACTTTAGGGCCATGGATAAGAACAAAGATAATGCCGGGTAGGTGCTTAGGAATCCTTTATTTCATCCCCCCTTGGCAGGAGGCCCTGAATTCTTTGATTTTATGATTTTTTTCTTTTCCTTTTTTTTCTGTACTATTTCAGAGGGCGAGTAAGAGCTCAACTGTGTTGTGGAAGGTTAACAAGTCTGAATGCTTTGGTTTGGCCTGTTTGGAATTTGTTATGCATGACCTTTGAGGTCATGTTGCCCCAGGGCTCATTTGTTTCCCTGTGAAAACCCTATCTGATAACTCTGTCTATAAATCCATATTTACTCTCCTTTCCAAAAACTACAGTGAATTATTTCTTCTCTCCTCACCACTCTCCAGAATTTCAAAGGAAAACTTGGGATTCTCTGACACTTTGAAAAGAATGCTTATTTCAGGGAAAATAAAGAAAATGCATTCCCTTGGAGGTTCAGTTAGGGTTTATGTCATCTGCAATTAGCGTGTGTTTATGTTGCACGAGGGTCAGATCTGCCTGTTGCACAGCAATAGTCCTCCACCCGAAGTCCAGTCAGACACGCATGCAAAACTCTCAAGGGATCAGGGTAGGAGCCAGCTGGAGAGAAGGTTAGCACCCAGGACAGTGCAATCCAAACACAAGGGCGGAGCTCATGCTCAATGCAACCATGGTTGTGCTGAGCTTGGTGTAGATGGTCACAGCTTTATGATGGGTTTTATGGGCCGCAGACGAGGATGGAGATTTGACCTCTGTCTTTGCTTTTTGTTCCCCGTCCTTCTTCCTGATAGCCTGACAAATTGTAGCTTTGGGGAGACCCTGGTCAGTGATGAGTCATTTGCGTTTTGAAAATAGAATTTCTTACAGCAAAGATGCCCTTGGGACTTTTTAATGCACTCGTGACTATTCATAGAATTTGGGAGAAGGGAGTGTGTGGGTGCGTGTGTGTGTTTGTGTGTGTGTGTGTGTAGGGGACAATCCCTGTCCCACCTCTCGCTTGATGGGAAAACATAGCATTGGAGGACTGGCCACCAATCTTATCGTAACAACAGAGATGAAGCTTAGAGCCATGTACCCATGACCTTAAAGGTATCAGTCAGGTAACAGATTCTGATTAACTACTGACTGTGTGTAAGACATTTGCTAGTTATAGAAGATTTAAAATATGTGAAAGACTTGATCTTTTTCATTAAGATTTTAAAATTATGTATAATTTACAAGGGTCAGGAAGTCTAGCCATCATATCGGAAATAAATATAGGAAATAGAGGGAAAATGAGCATAAACATAGGAAAAAGAAAAAAAAAGATATAGGAAAACAGAGGCAATAAAACAAGGTAACAAGTGAGATTTCAGTATATCATCAGTCTCTACCATGAGCCTTGCTAAGGATAAGGGCTAAAGTTGGAAAAGCCAAGTAGACAGCTAGATCTTGGGAGGGTTTGGGGTCTGGCAAGGTTTTGAGTTGAGGAGAGAGAAAACACAGTCTCCTCTTGATTCTAAGAATCCACAAGAGGGGCTTCCCCTTCTGGCCTGTGCTGTGTCCTCTGGTTTTTATTGTCAGTATGTGCTGAGTCCAGCAAAGCCCTGCCTTGAAATGAGCTGCTGAGATAAAGGATGGAGATTGCTCCAGAGGTGGCAGAATAGAACCAGAAAAGCAAACTGTCCCTGTTGGCTGTAATACCTGTTCTCCAATTGCACATGACGAAAATCCTTGGAAACTTCTCTTTGGAAAATTCCAGAAGTGGCTCACCAAAAGACATCCACTCCATCTTTCTGAGGCCAAGGTCAGGGTGTACTGTGCCTTTCAGGGGCCTTGTTTATGAACTTGGCACATGCAGAGTGTCCCGCAATGTGGTGGGAAGGAAAGGTATGGCTAAGGGAGGCAGTGCTACCGACAAAGTTCCATAGCACATTCCAGGATGCTTGTCTGGAGATCACGGTTTGCCTGTAGGGTCACATAATGATTTCTGTGGGTATAGGTCCTTATGCCTTCTTGGGTCCCTTTCTCTGTACACAATATTAAAAGTTACATTGTGTGACTACATTCATATAAAGATAAATATAGTCCAGGCTGGATTCATTATTATGTGTTCATTATTATTATATTTATGTTTTTTTCTTCTGATTTTAAAGAAATGAAAAGTAAGACATTTTTGCTGGTTGCTAGATGTCTGGTGGGCCAGAGACAGTGTCTCCCATGCCTGATGGAAAGCTGGCTCTGGTTCCTCCCTTCCTGTCAGCCCCATCCATCTGGAAATTTTCACAGATAAGAAAACATGCCCAGAGACAGAAGCCTAATATCCCATCCCTCCCAGCATCATCTAATTGTTTCTGATGAGGAAATAAAAAAAAAAAAACACATTCCATTTCAAACCGTGTGTTTCGACTTGGCTTTGGGAAATGGAAACTTCAGCACTCCAGCCTTAAAAAGAATGGCACCCATAGAGATGTCCAATTTTTTCAGAAAACCTAATGATCTTCTGATGAGTTTTAGAGAGAAACGTGTGCTTTGCCCGTCATTATATCTGAAAAGAAACCTTGCCAGTTTAGGAGATCTGCTCACTAAGAGTGAAAAATAACATTCCCTATAGCAAGGTCTGCAGGCTCCAGTAGACAGCAGCGGCCAGATGTTAGGAAGGAGGACAGGAGATCTGGTGAGAACTGAGCTGAGATGAGAGCTCAGACCTCTCCTGAAGTGACTTCCCAGCTCTGGCTGATCATCCCCAAGCAGAGTGCAGGCTCATGTGGCCAGATCTTCCTGTGTTTCAGAGAGAGGAGAGGAAAGCCAGGCTTGATGTTGAATCTGAAGTTTTAAAATACTGCCCACAGCTCCAGATCTTTTAAAGCACTCTGCAGGCCAAACAAAACACTTCTGCAGGCCCAATTTGGGCCTCCCGTTTTCAGTCTTTATTCTAAACTGTCTCTCTTTCTGGTCTTGAATTAGCTCTGCTCTCTGCGTGCCAGAAAAATCTTCTTAACTCTTGATTCTCCATCTCCCAGAAAGGGAACCTTAACTCTCCAAAGTGACAAGACCCTGGTCTCAAGGTGCTCTGTCTTGTTTCCCATCTAACACACTTGCAAGTGCTGCTTAGATAAGTGTCCACTCTTCTCTAGGCAAATACTGTATGTCACAGCAATAACTCACCCATAACTTACTGTAAATCCCTAAAGCTACATATCAAAAACTCTACGTCATCCCTGAAAATAACGTCGTTAGGACCTCATAAACATACGCTCTGTTTGTTTAAGAACTGCAAGAGCTTTTTAAACATGGTTGCTAAGTCACAAGAGTGTATTTTCCAGGACATAAATGGAAGTGAACATAACCCCCTTAAATTGTCTGATTCTTTATAAGAAAAGAGGCCCAAATCTGTCTGTTCTGCTGGTGTATTAACTTGACCAAAACCAAGTTGATTATACTGAGCATGTGTGTTGATCCCTGTTGGAATCTGTCTTCTGACTTGTCTAAATGCCCACATTATATTGAAACTTGGTTTAATTTCTAGCATGTGTGGGTAATAAAAACATGGGTTAACATAGATAAATCTTGGCTGTATATGTTATCAACTTTAAAGGTTGCAATTTGCCGAGCATTCGGTTCAGCACTTACTGATGAAATTCTTATGCGATGGCGCCTTTAAAAAAAAAATCGGAAGCATCTCTGGACCTTTCTTCCTGCTATGGTCCCAAGTCGGAACTGTATCTTCATCCCCTCATCTTTCACTTTTTATATGGAAACTTGGCAGTTAATGTTAAAGTAGCGCTATTAGGCTGTCCTTGAATACCTAGCTCAGATATTTTCAGAGCTACAAAAAAGATGGCCGTTCCATTATGATAACCCTGATTCCAGTAGAGCTGCTTCACCAGTCTGGTTTCCAAATGGAAAATACTCATACCACCTTTCACTTATCATGATACTCTCAGGAAGAAAACATAGGTAGGACTCTACGGCCTACCAATTAGAGGTTGGAATCTACTATAAGGCACTTGTCTTTCTTAAAGATATTCGATCCATGTTCCTATTTATGCCCAGGCAGAGAGCCCCCGTCTCTTCCTTTGAGAACTGGTATTTTCACCTTTCTCTTTCTGCCTCCCCCTACCTCCCACCCAGAAATGAGCCTATGGCGCAGTATGAGATACAGTTGATCTTGATGCCTCAGAGAGAACTGCAGGAACTGTATGTAGAGAAAGATGAAGGACATGGATGCCATTAGATGACTCTACCTGGCATATGGTTTTCCTCTAGCATCAGGAAGAAGGGTGGGGAATGCACGAAGGATTTTGCCCTCTTCATAATAGCATGAACAGGAATGATAAGGCAAGGTCTGTAAAGAGCAGCAGTAATAACTGAGATGTGCTCCAGGCAGCCATGCAGTCTGTCAGTGCCTTGAAGCACAATCTGTTATCAAGTACCTAGTGAGGCTGGGGAGTAGACAAGGACAGGGCATTTGGTGGCTGTGTGTCTGTGTGCACTCATATGTATGTGCTCAGAGGAGACATGAATGAGTAAGAGCTGATACCTAGAGCAAGTAAAATTATGGAAGGCAATGTGTATAGATTTCCGTGTGCAGTGGTGGTGGTTCTCTTGTGGGTCAGGCACCCCTTTGGAAATTTGATGAATGCTATGGGAATTTTGCTTGCCAGGGACCCTAAAGTTGGCCCATGTACCCCAAGTTAAGGATTCCTGCTCTGTAGGGTGCATTCATCTGCTCACACACTGTTGTTTCTTCTGCCATGAAGATCACATGACAGACAGAGGGCAGTCCTCATATCCAAAGGCTAAGCAGAGATTGATTGACAACCCTCCCCTCCTGGCATCGAAAACACATCCAAGTGCAAGTTTTCTCATCTCAAGCAGTCATACATACCCCTTACCCCCACTGCATTTGAAATCTTGAGAATGGGGAGCGATGCTAACAAAACCAGGGAAGGGAGGCTCCTAGGCTTCCTGGCTATTGCTTTACTGCTAGGCAATGCTGAAAGCAGTACGTAAGGTGAGCTGGGTCTACAGGGCAGAAACAAACACTCTTTCTTTTCTGATTCGCTTTTACACTGTGGGTTAGCACATATATTTAGAGGGAAATTTTCTCCCTGGGTTGCAATCCAGGGATACAAACAATCCCCAGCCAAGAGCATTTCATCTGAGACACAGCTCTGGAGCACCAGGACCTGGGCATCTGTGGGGTTCCCAAACAGATGCAAGCAGCTGCCACTTCTCCAGAAGGCTGTGTCTCTCACCTATGGCTGCAGAGTCTCTGGGGACCTCTGTGGGCTCATCCAACGAGTCTTCAGACCAGTTTGACAGAAAACCGAAGAGCAGCTTCCGAGAGAAACCCCATCTCCCCTGAATTCCCAGCTTCCTTTGGATTTCTTCCTGCTTGCACCTGTCTCCAACCCAGCCAACTGTGACAGTTTAATTGGTGCAGGGTGGAGGAAGCAGTCAGGGGTGACTGGTGTTCCGGAAGAAGGAGACCCCCCTGAGACGTGTGAAGGGAACCGTGACAGACAGGCCTGGCAGTGCTGTGTAGGGTCAGAAGGTCAGTGACCCTTGCTTGAAAAGAGTGCTGGCAGGGCGCCTGCGTGGCTCAGTTGGTTGAGCATCCGGCTTCGGCTCAGGTCATGATCTCGCGGTTCATGGGTTCAAGCCCCGCGTCAGGCTCTGTGCTGACAGCTAGCTCAGAGCCTGGAGCCTGTCTTTGGATTCTGTGTCTCCCTCTCTCTCTGACCCTCCCCTGCTCAGGCTGTCTCTCTCTCTCTCTCTCAAAAATAAATAAAACATTAACAATTTTTTAAAAAAATAATTCAAAAATTAAAAAAAACATTAAAAAATTTAAAAAGGCAAGGACAGAGTGCTTGCTGGCGGAAACGTTTGTCAGCTTCTTCCACACTGAGTTGCTTGGCCAGTTTTATGCATTCACGTGTGCTGTTGCTGCCTTGTCCATGGAGGGCAAAAAGGTCAAGGGGGGAGCTTTGGCCTGGCATGAGAATGGGTAGAAAGGAAGGGCAGCACCACCCACTAGCGAGCATCAGGATTTGAAATCCTGAGCTTATCTTGCTCCACCACTTTGTAGTCCTTGTCCTTGGGTGAGCTAGTTAAACTTTTCAAGCTATAAGGTCTTTTGTGTGCAGTGGGGTGAAAATGGTGACACGGACAGCGATAATACCTACCTTGTGGCAGTGTGTTCAAGGAATCAGATTATGCCTATAAAAGCTCTTAGTATAGTACCCAGCATGAAAGTGGCCCCCCAAATTTAGATATTTCTGTTGTCCTTCTGAAGTTTGTTTTGAAGCTTTTCATCAGGTCTTTAGAGAGAAAAGATGTGAACACATTAAAATTAGAAAACAAAACAAGAAGTTGCAAAGCAGTGATGTGGTTAATTATCAAGGTGGTGTATAAGACCTGAGCTTCTTCCAACTGCAACCCTCAACTCGTTAATGGTTTGGGAAGGCAATAGAGTGGGTCACAATGAGAGCTTTTAAAAGATGAGATTGAACAGCCTTTGATGAAAGCGCTGCTCTGGAAGGTCAGTGTGATTTGATGAAAATTTGTCTAAGTTATATACATAGAGCTGTGTGTACTGTGTAAATGTATGTCTATGCTGGCTTGTGATGTAAAATCTGTATCTTACTCTGGGTTTTGTGAAAAAGTAGTCTGAGCAATGCTGGCTCTGAGTCCAGAAGAGAACATGCTTTCTGAGCTGCGGTAATTTTGGGCACCAGGGAGGTGGGGTCTGGGCATGGGTGGAATTTAGATAGCATGGAAGGAGGGGATAGGGTGAACTGTCCACAAGACCACCCTTACTTCTGACACCACCCCCAAGCTCAAAGAGCTCCCCAAACCATCCCCAGCTTTGATAATTCCCTAGAAGGACAGCACTCATTAAAAGCTGTTAGGTTCAAAGACAGTTTCCTTCAGGGAAAGAATACGGATTAAACTCAGCCAAGGGAAGAGGCACATAATACCACAAAAGTACCAAACATGGAGCTTCCATTGTTCTCTCCCTGAGGAGTCACAGACAGTGTTACTTTTCCAACATCCATATCTGACAACATACAAAGAATATTGCCAGTGGGGGAAGCTTGCCAAGGTAGATGTTCAGAGTGTTTTGGGGGGCTCCAACACACAAACTTGGGTGACTGTCCATATGGCTGACCTCAGTCTCCAGCCTTTTTGGTAGTTGCAAATACCACATGACCCTGAGCCCATGCTATACGTCACAATGTGAGACTTTCTGGTTTGGTTAGCCATCCTCTTCACCTTGCCAATCTCATTGTTACTTGCTGGCTGATGCAAGACACTCAAACAAAGACTTCTAATTGGACATGACACCCCAAAGTCTTAGAGATTGCCTCCCAGAAGCTGAGGGCCAAGGCCAGACTTCTGTCTGGGCAAGGTTAACATCTTTATACCAGAATCAGTGAGGGAACTAGGCTGGCTGGAGGAGGGGTCTCTCCTGGAAAGGACTGGGGGTAGGTCCTTTGATCACATGCATAAATAGCAGGGGAGAGGGAAATGCTAATTCACAAAGTCTAGTGTTTCCAGGGTGTGTTAATGTCAGTAAAATCACTGTTGAGTACAACAGGATTTATCTATCACCATGTACATCCAAGTTGAATAGCTTAACAGGTGAGCCTGCTGTTGGTAAGGTAAAGCTGGGCACAGGGGACAGGAAAGGGGCCGCCTGGATGCATGCTTCCCATGTGAGTGAGTTGCTCTGGGCTTTTGGTTCGACCACATTGATGCCATTTCTAGGTGATCAGGACTCTTCCTGTGCCCAACCCAAAGGATGGGCCTCCAGGTGCCCTCAACAGCTTTGGTAAGGAGAACATCTGTCTCCCTGCTCCAGTTTAACATCCCCACTGTAAGCCTTGATGAGGTCAAAACCAGAAAATGCCGAGACCTCAAGCTGGGGATAAAATGCAAATCCAACATGCCATCAGGCCATGCTACCCCCTTGCCACCTGACAAATGAGACAATCTCCAGTCAGGGACCATTTGTAATTGTGCAGTCAAATTAACTTGGATTTCAGTTTAATGAAGTGCTTAATATCCTGAATGAGGCCGAGTCGTAATATTTAGAGAAGCAAGCTGGACCCTAGGAAAGGAAAGAACAGACTTTGGTTGATAGCTGTTAGTATTAATTGTGCTTGCAAAGTCAACCTTTTCAGAAATTCATCCTTTTATGTGAGGCAATCTGTTAGCACCCAGTTCTGCTATAGTTTTGCTAAGGGGTTTTCCTGCTTGGCTTGTAAACAGGACAGTGGAAAAAACGTTTTACTGGAAATCTCTGCTGCACTCTATGTCCCAGGGCATATTTCTTCACAGGATCTCAGCTTTCTCAATTTAACAATAAGAAATGTCTTTCTCTTTTTCTCTGAAATCCAGCCTCCCACCTCTTTTCTTTTCCTAGAATTGTTTTGTTGCAGTTAAAAACTGAGGTTAGTAGACCTGGTTACAAATACTGATGTTGTTGCTTACTAGCTGTGTGCCCTTGGCAGGAAATTACCCTCTCTGAGACTTAATATCCCCAACTGTAAATATGGATCAAAATAATTTCTGCTCCTTAGTATTGAGAACCGTAAATGAATACTCCACATAAAGCATCTAGTACAGGGCATAGACTATATTGCCATTTATTAAATCTGATGATATGAATATGAAATTATTTTTGGCATGAATTGTACATCACTAACGGTACCAGTAGTTTTCATTTTTATTAAGCTGACGGTTTAGCTCTTGTTTAGAAAAATGACTGATGATTTAGTAATTAGCTTAATAAATATTTATTGAATGGCTATTATGTGCCAGGCACTATTTTAATCACCAGACACTTACCAATTGTAGTGTCAAAGGAAGACAGATAATAAACACATCAACAAATGAATAAATAAGATAATTTCAGTTGATGATCAGTGCTGGGAAGAAAATAAGACTGGTAATGGGAAAAGCAGGGTTTCTTAACATTTTTGTGCTGAGGATTTCTTTGGCAGTCTAGTGGAGACTATTACTCCCTTTTGAGCATGTTTATAAATGCATAATATAAAAACACTGCCTTATAAGAAAACCAGTTATATTGAGGTATAGTTATCAGAATATAAAAAAGCAAATTCATGATAAAGTATGTATGCTTCCTTATTTGTACATTATTATCAAGATCAAGTGCAACAATTCTAATACACTCCTTTAATTTTAAAGTACAATTAATGTAAATGATATTTTGAGGTATCTGCATCAATTATAATCTCATATATAAATATCTGATATTTTTATCGCTAAGAAAATCAGAAGTTTCATTAATTCTATCCTAGTTTGTTGCCCACATTTATAATTAAAGAACATGCTATATTGGAGTTAGAGGCTGATAAAAGTAAAAATGTAATTTTTCTCATATAAGGTTATGTAATCCCTGACTATTATCCCCAAGTCTGTGCCAACCAGGTAAAAGCCCTTGGAATAGAGAGTGACTTGTGCTGGGGGTTAAGCTGTTTTATTGAGAGATGAATAATGTGATTTCTACTTTAAGAAAGCTATTGCGGACATACAGATTAGTGCAATAGAATTGAGAGTCCGGGTATAAACCCATATGTTTATAGTTGATTGGTTTTGATAAGGATGCTAAGATCATTCAACGGGGGAAAGAATAACATTTTCAAAAGATGGTGCGAGGAAACCTGGATGAGCCACGTGCAAAATAGTGAAGTTCGACTCCTACATCACACTATATGCAAAATTGACTCAAAATGGATCAAAGACTTAAATGTCAAAGCAGAAACCATTAAATTTTAGGAGAAAACATAAGAGTAAACTTTTTTTGACATTGGATTTGGAAATTAATTCTTAGATATGATGGCAAAGCATAAGCAAAAAAATGAAAATACATAAATTAGACCTCATAAAAATTGAAAACTTTTGTGTTTCAAAGGACACTACCAAGAAGTGAAAAGAATCTACACAATGGGAGAAAATATTTGCGTGTCATATATCTGATAAGAGACTTGTATCTGGAATATATAAATAACTCTGGATACTCATTGATAAAAAATACAACTCAGTTAAAAATGAGCTAAGGGTGGATATCCATCAACACATTCATCATCAAGGAAGTACAAATTAAGACCACAATGAAATACCACTTCACACTCATTACTATGGCTATACTAAAAGACACTTCATAACAAGTGTCAGCAAGAATGAAAATGCCAACAGATTGAAACCCTGTACATTGCTGGTGGGAATGTAAAATGTCTCAGCAGCCTTGGAAGGCAGGCTGGCAATTCCTCAAAAAGTTAATCATGGAGTTACAGTAGGACACAACTATTCCACTTCTAGGAATATAACCAAGAGTAATGAAAGCTTGTACCCAGGTGTTCATAGAATCATTATTCATAACCGTCAAAAAATGGCAACAACCTAAATGCCTATCAGTGAACAATTGGATGAAGCAAATGTGGTATATCCACATGAGAGAATATTATTTGGCCATAAAAAGGAACGAAGTACTGATATATGCCGCAACATGGATGAACTATGAGAAAGTTATGCTAAGGGAAAGAAGCCAGTGACAAAAGATTACATATTATATGGCTCCATTTATATGAAATGTCTAGAACAGGCAATATAGAAAGACAGAGAATAGATGAGTGGTTGCCTAGGGCTTGTAGGAGTGAGAAAATTGAAGAAGATGGCTAAAAGATATAAGGTTTCTTTCTAAGGTGATCAGAGTATTCTGAAATTTATTGTAGTGATGATTGTGCAACTTTGTGAATGTACTAAATACCAATGAATTGTACACTTTAAGGGGGTGAATTGTATGATATATGAATCATAACTCAATAAAGCTGTTACCAGAAAGTCACTCTGATGTGATGTGAAGAAGAGAGTGTGGGGCACAAGATTAAAAGAAGAAAATATTTGGGAGGCTGTTTCATTGGTCCAGTTGAGAGAATGATGCCTTGGGCTGGGATGGAGGCAGTAAGGGGACGAACACACACTGGAGTATCACAGACAGACCCCATGGTGTTTAGTTGAGAATAGAGAAAAATGAAGAGTGACTTTTGGGCTGTTGACCTTAGTAATTGGTATTTTTCTTCCTAGAAGACTTGAGTTTTAGTTACAATCTATAGAAATGTTAAGAAGATTTGTGATAGACCTAAACATGACAAAATCTTTAGAGAGTTGGATCTCAACATGTCATGATTATCAATTTCATTGGAGCTTTTAACAGAGAAAAATGTTAATTAGGCACATGCATCTGTGCACACACTCACCACATCTCCATACGCACTTTCATGAACGCAAAGAAAGAACATAAAAGTCACATGCTTTGGAAAGCCAAGCCAGGGGAGAAAGAATGAACCCCCAGCTTGTTCAGTAGAAAGAGATCTGTGATCAGAGTAAGTAGGAAAGAATCTATTCAAGAATTTATGTTTCTTAAACATGTCCATCAAACATAATTTTCTCCTAGTCACATGTGCAAATAGTAAGGGAGAGGAAAATGTCACTTCAGGGCCTTGAGTATTACAGGATTTTGATAATGTTAGCAAAATAATGGATAAAATAACTGATTGCTTCAGTCACCAGGTCCCAACTGAAGCCCAGGCTAAGTAAATTGCCAGTCCAGGCGTGTTAAAATCCTTGTTACTTAAGGTCTTTCTCTGGAGACAGTGTGGCTTCAGTAATGAATGAGCTCTGGAAATTAAAGAAGTAATCAGATTGTTAATTGAGGTTATTTGCTTCACCTCAAGCAGAAGCAAATGGAACAGACTCCTCCTGAACGTGTGCATGGCTCTGTTGTGGGGAGTCAAGGATTTTCCATGATGCTGAGTTCTCCATGGCTCCTGTTCACATGAAACAGAAGGTGTTTTCCCTGGGGTGGGGGTGGAGGAAGACTTCCCAGGAACCTTAACCTTGAGCCAGAGAGGCAGGAGTTGATATGCATTCAGTTATGCTTGAGGAAGATCTGTTTCCCTCCACATTTTTCCTCTTTCTCCAGTGTCCCTTGGGAGCCCGGATGTCCAACTCCATGAAATTAATTGACAGAGCGCTCATTTCTAATCCTGACTGGACCAAAAGAACTTGACTTTTTGCTGTGTAACTCTAGGTTAGACAGACTCACAGGCTCAGTATTCTCATCCGCAGAGGATAGAGTTGAATAGAGAACTTGTACAATCATCTTCTATACTTTACCACCCTTCGTTGTTTTTTCAACTTGAGGTAATATTCACATACCATAAAATTAACCATATGCCATATTAAAGCATACAATTCAGTGGCATTTAATATATTCACCATGTTAGGCAACCATTACCTCTTTCCAATTCCAAGACACTTTTATCACCCCTAAAAGAATCTCTTACCCATAAGCAGTCATTTCCCTGCCCCTGGCAACCAACAGTCTGCTCTCTGTCTCTACAGATTTGCCTTTTCTGGATGTCTCATATAAATAAAATTATATGCCTGTGTCTGGCTTCTTTCACAGGGCATTATATTTTCAAGGTTCATCTATGTTGGAGCATGCATCAGTACTTCATTCCTTTTTATGACTGAATAATATTCCATCATATGGATTTGTCACATTTTGTTTATCCATCCATCAGTTGATGCACATTTGAGTTGTTTCTACTTTTTGGCTCTTTTTAATAATGCTGCTGTGAACATTTCTGCACAAAAGTTTGTTCGAATTCCTGCTTTCAGTTCTTTTATACCTAGGAGTGGAATTGCTGGGTCATCTTATTATTCTGTTTAACTTTTTGAGGAATCACCAAATTGTTTCCCACAGATTTTGGACTCAGAGTTGGGATTCAGATCTAGGTCTGTGGAGTGTAACCTGTTTTAATCTGAAAGATGCAGAATGTAGCCTGTTATAATCTGTGTGAATCTTTCATCTGTACAATAGCCATGATACCACCTACTTTAACACTGGGGTGAAGGGATTAGTAACTTCCCAGTACATGCCTGGCAGACAGTAGGCTGAAAATTGTATTGTTCTGCCTTCTCAATGATGTAGACAAGCAGAGTGAAAGAGCTGGATTTTAAACAATCTGCTTTTAAATTCTTATTCTTATTTTATTTTTGCTATTGGACTTTATCATAGAGTGTTTTCTTTGCAGTGGACTTCCTGCCAAAGCACACTTGATTAAATTATTATTTTGTTTTATAAATAACATATTTATTAAATTTATAAATTTATTTTACAAATAAAATATTTGTATTATTTATAAATTTATTTTCTTTGTGTATGCCAGTTGATGGGGGCAAGAGAAATGACAAAATTAGGAAGATAAACTGGGCTAACTCTTGAGCTGGAGATTTCTCAGGTGGATGATGCATTATGTCCATGTTTTAGGATGGACTTGGTTATTGGAGTGGTTATTGATCTCTGTGTTCCTGCCATAACATGGCCTTCCTATCATTAAAAAAAATGAGCAACTGTTGGCCACAAATTGCCTCTTTAATTTTGGAGGAGACAATAACTATTTATATTATTTATGATGTAGAATGATCCCTACATTCAAAGCTCAGCCATATCTCCTGAATAACACCTATCGATAAGTCACAGTGGTGCAGTTTTCATGATGGGTTGTTTTTTTCTTGGTCTCAAGCACTGTAGGTCCTCATACAGTGAGCACTAAGGACCACTCCTCCCTTGGGGTTTGGCCCCATTGATAGTGAGGGTTTGGGGGTGGTCCCATGGGAAGTGACTCATGAGGGGTCACTGTGTGACTACAGGTGGTCTGAGTTGGAATTTCTGCTCACTAGAGATGGTTAAATAATAGTTGAGAATCAGAAAAACAATGGGAGAATGGTAGACCAAGGAGATGCATAGGCTGGCTAATAATTTTTGCATCCCTTCAAATTGGTTTTCTTTACATATTTATTAAATATTCAGTGGAGAGCAGAGCCTTGTGTGAGCAAAGAAAAAGAAGAGGAGGAAGAAAACAATGATAGAGGTGCCTCAGAGGCCCTGGCCAGCTGCCTTGACAGTTCAGAGACTCTCTGGTCTTCAAATTTGTCCTTACAGAATCTTACCTCCTCACAAGTGGCTTTTCCAAATATTCACTTCCTGATCACATGTAATAATGATTCTCCCTGAAAATCCCATTTTTCCATCTTGCTACTTTTCCAGCACCTTATAGTTGGACACCCAGGAAACTGCTCAACTGGGCCACTCCCTCGTTGACCTCTGGCTGAGAGTTTAACAAAATATTGAATTAAATGTTTATTCTGTGACAGGCATTGTGCTGAGTCCATTGTAAGTATTACCTCATTTATTGCTCTCAGCAGTCCGTAAGGTATGCACCTGTCCCATCCTCATGGAACAGGCGAGGAAACCAACACACAGGGCAGTGACAGTGGCTTACATAAGGTGACAGCTAGGAGATGGCAGAAGGAGGATTTGAGCCCATACCTTTAACTTTAACACCTACATTTTTCTTGGGAAAAATCACCCATTATTTCTTCTAAAGTCAGACCCCTGATAATGACAGTGAAATGAAAGCCGTTTGGGGATCATTTGTTACTAAAGCATCACACGTACCAATGCTTGTGAATTATTTCAGAATCAAAATCATTATAATCATGATGGATAAGGATCTACAATGTAAATCTTTCTGAGAACTGGAAGGAGCTGCCCATCTAGGAAGGTGGTTCTGTGTAGCATTTATGCTATAATTTGCATTTGGCAGTACCTTCCAAGATGCTGATGGGCCAGAGCTTTAGAAAGATGGAACTTTGGAGTTCACAGGCATCTTCCGGGGCCTGGTGAACCTCAGAACCAGAACCTCGGTGTAGTCAGACATTCAGTAAGGAAAGTGATTGATCACTTTTCCTATCTGTAACTAATTGCAAAAAAATTCCCGGAACTTAACAGGGAAATTTTTCCGTCTTCTGCTTTTCTCCATGGACCTCAAATTGCTTGATATTCTGGCTGTTTCCAGGGTATCGACGTCAGTGGAAATGGCATGCACGGAATAATTATCTAATATGCCATAAACTCCATGCTATGGTCTGGCAAAGGAAAGTTCCCCTATGCTCCAGGCAAAGGGAAACTTAGATTATATAAAATAGCAATAAGCCTTTCCTTCATTACTCTTGAGAAAGGAGAATTCTGGCTTTTAAGATGAACTGAAAAGTACAAAAAGGACATATTTTGTAATGGGGAGGTGCACCTCTCTCTTAGAATACCGAGGTTATTTTTTTCTGGATGGTGGCTGTTAGTAAAATGGAGACCATAAAATATCTTCGGCGACACACCCAGGAGTATGTGGTGGTCGTGATGACTCCTCCTTTTACCTGAAGCCCCTCCTTGCGGGGTAAACAGGTTTCCTTAGAGCCGATGTGATTTATTCCTCTTCTCTCCTGAAAGCATCCAGTCCTGGGCTGGACGAGGGAAAGATAGATGAGTCCCAGTGGCCGTGTTGTAGATTACTTAGTGCCAGTTGTCAGTCCTTTTTTCCCTGGGAAGGGTTTGAAATGAGATTGTTTTCGACAGACTGTCCATGATAAATGATTCTCCAAGTAAGAAATTGCTTTCCATGCTGAACCTCACCAAATCACGCTGACAAATGTTTGTGGTGGCAGGGGGCCTTCTCCTTGGCACTTCATGCTCAGGGAGGGGTGGGGGGTATGGGAGGCTGAGATGGGTCAGGGTGTCACCTGAATGCAGACAAAGAGGGATGAAGGTCTTTGTTTCTGGGCTCTGCTTTTGTTCAACCCCTTTCAGCCATTGCTGACGGTCCAGAATATTCCAGATCTGAGGGAGGAAGTAGGTAGGGGTAAGGGATGTGTACATCTGTTACGTCCTGGATTACTGTGTTGTTTCCATGTGTAACTGTTAGTGTGAGGAGACTGATGCCAGTTATAAATAGAGCAGTGATATGTACACACAGCAGGGGCAGAAACCCTTCAGGCCATGTTCCCAAACTCTCACTGGTTCCTGACCCCTTCTGAAAAATCTTAAAAATAGCATTCCCTTTTTCAATACTATTTGGCATTTCAAAAGAGATTAAATACCATGTCTAAAGTCACAAAGGACTGCTAGAACACACCTTTTCCAGCTGCACAGGGCCCCCTTTCCTCCTCTAGACTCCTGCCTGGCAGTCCTATAGGGCATGGCAACGGACGCCCCCAGGGCATGGGCAAGAGGATATTTCTTGAGCTGGCATCTGGAGGCTGAGCCTGCAGCATCACAGCGTTGTTTAGTCAGAGCCCAGGTAAGGTAGCCAGCCTGCAGGAGGGGGCCATGGTGCTGTCTGAGCTGCAGATGGGACCTCAGCACTTGAGTGTCCAAGGGGCTGATTACTCTCCTGCATTTGGGCACATGGCCTCCACGGCTCCTTGGCTGCCTGTCAAGTCCCAGCCCCTGCCTCCTCTTAAGGTCATGGGAGCAAAGCCACGAATGCCTCTTCAGTGATGGTTACCCAGGGGCCAACAGCCCAGGCCAGCTCTGTGAGTCACCTGTGAGCAGCCGCAGGAGTGTCACAGACTTCCTGACATGCAGATTCAGGGAGAGACAGAGCATGACACTGCATGCCCAGGGCCTGTGATGGGGAGAAACTGGCCCTTAGGTTGGTAACAGGAACAACCCTGGAGAATTACTGGGGATACCAGTTGGCTTCTGCTGTGACTTCAGAAGCAGGGTTTGTTGACAGCTTGCTGGTTTTCCTAGTCATGGTGGGGTCTCCTGGGACAGGTGGAGACATGCTGTCCTCCCCACCTTGTTCTTCCTGAAATAACGACCCAATCTTCCTAAGTTTCAGCCTCTGTTTAGGCACACCAGTGGATGGACTGAGTCCTGAGAGCAAATGCAGGTGCCCAAGAACACCCAGTTGGTCAATGTTAATACTTGTCTGTTTTTCTGCCACATTCACCCCCCTGGTCTGTCCTGACCTTGCTCAGATCCTGTCTGCCTGGTATGCCCCATGGCATCCTCCCTTCACTCAGGATACTGCAGAGGAGGACTCAGTAGGGCAACCATGGCCTCGTAAAACTGAGTGTCAGTATTCCACCACTCCCTACTGGATTGACATCATTCATCCATCAAACATTTATTGAACCTGTATACCATGCTTTGTTCTGGGTACTGGGGCCACAGATAGAAACAGAAAAAGCTTTCTGCCTTCAGGAGCTCACAGTCTCATGGAATCTGACAAGTAGTAGTAGTGGTAACAATAGCAGCTTACTATTCTAGTATGTTCTAGTCCATGTTCTAAGCTTTTTCTTCTTATTAACTCATCTGAGCCTTACTATTATCATCATCCTCATTTTATAGATGAGGAGATAGGGCTTCACAGGAGCAATGGAGCTCCCCCAGAGTCACGTAGATAATGGGCACCACCAAGATCTGAATCCCGGGAGCTCTAGCTCCAGGGATAGATGCTCTAAATTAACCCTGCAGTGGAGGTGAGTCTAGGGCAGTGTGGATGTGAGGGAAGGGCATGGTGAGCACTTCAGTGGGCTAAGGGAAAGCCGCTCTAGGGAGCTGAGGCTTGATTTGGGTCCTGACTCTTCTCAAGGCATCCTGGTCTTCAACACTGGGGAGAAGCAGCCCTGCTTTCCTGATCTCTGTGCTCAGTCTCCAGGCGTTAGGACTGTCCTACAACCCTTTCTTGTAGTGCAAGGACCTTCACAAAGGAGGCAAGTTCACGAGTGCTCTCCATTTGGATCCCAGGACTTGGAAGCTGTATGCAAAGGGAGAAGGTATGCACATAGATCCCTGTGCTCAGTTCCATCTTCTGTTGGAGCTTCAGCTTTCAAAGTTACAGTCATGTGGGATAGAAAGCCTTTTGTGCAGAAGGAATGTGGTTCCTCTCCCAATTTGGGTCTATGAGCCATGGGCCCAGGCCATGCCTTGTTGGTTAGAGCAGAAATTAGAATAATTAACTCTCTATTTTGGGAGCAGACACATCTAGGGCTAATTAGATCAGCCAAACCCCAGGTGTGTCTGGATCCATGGAACTGTAACATCCCAGATATTCAGAAAATTTGGTAAAAGGAAAGAGAGGAAAGGATTAAGATCAGTGGACTCATGGAAAGCACCCCTTTCTTTGTGCCCTGACTTCAGCAGCAAGCCGATAGCAGCACGTGGCAGGGAAATTCCCAGCCCTTCTGTAGCCACCAAATTCATGCTGGGAGAGACACAGTCGGCTTGCTCAAGGACTGCTCTGTTCTGGAACTTCTCTGATGTTAGGCAATATTCCAAGTAGTGGAGACTCCCACACACTTCCTTACTGCCCCAGATCTCTGATTCATTGGGCTCTTTGGTTCTCCAAGGGAACAAGCATCAATGAGGCTTTTCACCTCCCTCTACATGTCACTCACCACCTCTGCCAGGTGAGGCCACGTTTGTGGCCTGAGCTCACCCTCCTTGAACTTGTGGTATCTGAAACTGTACTATCCAGAGAAGCTATCCTTGGTTAGGGGACTACCCCCCAGAACTGAGAAAGGGAAGGAGACATGACAGCCAGTCAGAATGAGGAGAAAGGGCAGAATACACACATTTGAGAAAATGAACTTGTAGCCTAGTGATCTTCATTACCCCGACAGTGACTCTTGAAACCATCAGACCAATCCTCTTCCCTTCTTTTTCCTGCCACCATGTCTGCAAGTCCAATCAAGAAGGTATCCCAACAAAGCCTCCACTGTTATGAGGTTCTCTTTTTTGGTTCATCCTAGGCATGTCCTAACTTTCTTGCACTGTCTTTTAAATCTGCTTTGGGGACAAATAGCTTCTCTAACCGGGGAATAAGGCTGATAGTAAGCATTTTAAGGATGCAGTACAGATAGGCAAAGATCACCTGAGAAGATCAAGATGAGCAAGTGGCTGGGTCAATGTCATCTGAAAAACCAACAAATTCTGTGTTACAACATAATATGATGAGAAAAACTATGATCACTCTAAATGGCCTCCAAATTATAGTTCTTTAAAGCTGAAGAGAAATGGCATAATTATTTAAATGCTGTTCAATCCTTCAGTAGGATGCTGCACAGTCCAATTCATAATGTAAAATCAGTTATCTAGAGAATGACTATCATCTCCAATCCCTGACCTAGTCTCAGCTAATTAGGCTAAAGTTCTTTTTTTTTTTTTTTTTTGCGGGGGGGTGGGTGTTGGGGCAGCTTTGTCTTGGGAAGCAGAAATGCAGAAGGTGGGGTCCTCTTTTCCTCAGTGTTTTCCTGGTTCTACCTCCCTGGAATTTGGAATCTGGCCAATAAAACAGGAGCCAACTAATCAAGATGTTTCTGGAATCACTACTGCTGTCCTGGAAGTCCGAGCAGTCAAAACTTCTAGAGTCATCCCATTGGTATTTACCCCAGAGCAGCCCACTGGCCCAGGTAGAACCAGGCTGCTACTGGGATGGAGAAAATGTGGATCTTACAGCAGGCTGACTGTGCAGGCTCCCTCAGATCATTTTAGTGCCCTTACAGTGATGCAACCCCACATTTTACGTGATTGAAATATTTAGACCTCTCCTGTCATATTAAATTGGGGGTAGTGGACAGTGGATAAAGTGGGTGGGAAAGTAGAGTGTTGGAGGTTTATTTTAATTTTATTTATTTGTTTGTTTGTTTATTTTTAATGTTTATTTTTGAGAGAGCGGGAGAGGGAGAGAGAGAGAGAACATGAGTGGAGGAGGGGCAGAGAGAGAGGGGGACAGAGGATCTGAATCTGAAGCAGGGCTCCCTTCTGACAGCAGAAAGCCTGATTTGGGGCTTGAACCCATGACCTGTGAGATCATGACCTGAGCCAAAATCAAGAGTTAGACACTTAAACGACCAAGCCACCCAGGTGCCTCTAATATAATTTTATTTAATTCAGATTGGACATTTCAATATGATGCTAAAAAAAAAGTGCTCATACTAATTCTTGTGGATTTTCCAGGGACCATACCAACCTGATTGCCTTTGTAGAACCCTGAGCTTCACCTGTAACAAAGCCTAGGATGTGCCTCCCAAAGGTCAGAGAGCAAGTTCATTGCTAATGAGTCTAGATCTACCTTTTCCTCTTTCCTGTAGAGAGGATTTTCATGTTGCCTCTTTTATATATGAATGCTATGTGCTTTCATGTATTATTTTGTTTAATCACCAGTAATCCTGTAATGAAGTTGTTTTTAGAATCATCATGGTACAGATGAGGCAACAGGGGCTCAGGGAAGTTAAGACACTTGTCTAAATTCATATAGCTTATAAGTGACAGAGCTGGGATTTGAACCTGGGTCTGTCTGGCTCCAAAGTCCAGACTCTCCCACTCTGCATCATAAATGTCCTTATGCTGCAGTAGTTAGGCAGGTATGGATTAGTTCTTTAATGTATAAAGCTCTTTTTTGGAGGGTGGTAGGGGATGCAGACCTTTTTGAGAATTTTATGGAAACTGTGCCCCTCTGGGTGGGCAGAGACGGGAGAACATCCCAACTTCACAATTTTGCATTCAATTTCTAGGTGTTCATGGGGCCTCTGAAGCCCATATGGGGATTATTTAGGCCTAGGAGAGTCTTGGGATCCCAGGTTAAACTAATTGGGATCTTGGGAAAATTTATACAAGTAAAAGATTCATTAAAAATGTTTAAAGATGTGTGCCTTGGTGGCTCAGTCGGTTAAGTGTCTGACTCTTGATCTCGGCTCAAGTCATTAGCTCATGTTTCATGAGTTTGAGCCCCATGTTGGTCTTTGATCTGACAGCATGGAAACTGCTTGGGATTCTTTCTCTCTCTCTCTCTCTGCCCCTTCTCTTCTCTCTCTCTTGCTCTCAAAATAAACAAATAAGTTTAAAAAATTTTAAAGAAAAAGATAGGATGATAGCCTTCTGGCTCTTCAGGAATAAAGAACAGGGATGAGGGAAGATGGAGAGGAGATGAGTGAGGAGAAGAGGAAGCAGGATGGAAGGCATTAAGGAATTATCCAGCAAGCAGTAAAAGCAATTTGCATTGTGAATAATTAAGGCTGTTCAGACCCTACGGACTTGGTGAAGCACTATTCACAAGCATTTTCTTTTCATGTTACAATTAATTGGAGTGTTGGTTTATTTATCTTTTCCCTTGGTGAACCAAATAACTCATCCTGATTTATAAACCTTCCACCTACCCACTCTCTATTAAGATCAGTGGGGGTGAGTGATTGACAATCTTACTTAGCTCCCTGGGGCCATTATTAGTAAAACTCAGATGCTGGTGGCCAGGTCAGTAGCTGCTAGAGACTTCTCAAGAGCCCCCTAGAATCTCCAGTTTCTATGAAAAGAAAAAAACAGGTAGCCTCATGAGGGTGGACGTGATTTCTGTTCTCAGGTAGATTTTTAAAAAAGAAACTGGAATACAGAGCTAAGTGGGCAAGGAGGATTAGGTCCAAGAACTTTGGGATTTTTCTATTTCAAAACTAGATGGAGTTTCAAACCCACCAGGAAGAAGAATACCTGATACAAGTTCCTGCTCCTTGTGTTTGAAAAATATCCCCTGAGACCACTTTATATGCACAAGAATGACCTAGAATTCTTTCATATGGCTTATCTCCTCTGCTAGACACTTTTAATCTCCTGAGATTTCAGAAAAAAAATAATATAAGGAGACATTTTTCCCAGCCTAGCTCTGAGGAAGATAGAACATTCATCCTAGACCCTGTTGGCCAGACTTTGGAGACACTGCAGAGGAGACTGGGCTCCACAGTGATCTGAAGGCCACAGAGCCCGTGGCGACTCCTCTGGCTCTAGATTCTGACCAAACAGGCACACTCTCAGCCCTAGTCCTGAGCAGTGGTGTGACCTTGAGCAAGTCAGCCTAGAGGTTAAAGCACAGTTTTGGTGTCAAAGTGCCTGCCATGTTTAGAGGACTAGAACAGTGACTTCACGAATAGTTATTATTATTATTTAGGCCCTGAGCTTCAGGTGCTCAACTTGTAGAATAGAGCTGAAAATGCAGGGTTGACACAAGGATAATAAGGTACTGCAGCAAACGTGCTTAAACAGTGTGGGGCAGATCACGCATGCTCAGCCAGTGTTTGGTGGCAGTGGGTCATAGCTGTAAGGACAAGAAACAGACCTGGAGGATCTTGGCAGCTTCCACATGGATCGAGGTTGCTGAGAAACCTTGGAGTGGGTAGGAGATTTAAAAATGCTGGTCTTCACCTGCCATGTCCTATGTAGCTTCAGTCAGTGTCAAAGCAGAGGACGCCCAGAGCAGCACACCACTTGGTACCCAAGTGGTACCCACTTGGCAGGCTTGCCTGAGTTTAGGATTTGTCCCTTTCTCATGGCCCCCCATGTGAACACAGTGAACCTGAGTGTCTCTGCCTTTATATATTGAGTTTCTGGTTCCAGTTTACTGCTAATAGTGCTTCGAAGAAATGAACATATGAGGCTCTTCTTAGAAAAATGGCATCAAGATTGTATTATGCTGATGGAAAGCAGAAAAGAAATCAGTGCATCTCTCTAGGCCCTATGATCTAAAAGGGAAAATTTAATTTATTAAGTATGTCTGTGAAGCAAAAGCTCTGGAAAGGTGACGCCAGTGGTGATTCTGGGGACAGCAGTGATCTAGAGTACTGATTCTCACTGGATAAGGTGAACCAGGCAGGCAGGCACTTTAAGACCAGAGAATCTGAAAGAATTTGGGATGGATCTAAAAAAAATTAATATATTTTTTAAAAAAAGAAAAAGAAATAGTCTCATAAACATTGAAGACTGAAGCAACAGTAGAAAAAGGGCATTCTTGAGGTCCTGGATATTGGGTGGGGTTGCATGAAAGTGGAACTGCATCTGGGCTAATGTGGTTGGACTACATGGTGGGTATTTAGCTCTGAAGGGCCTCCCTTGGGGGTTCGAGTGAAAATGCCCACAGGAGCCAGGCTGGACATAATGCGACAAGGAGTCGTGGAGCCTGGAGAGACTGGTCCGTAGGTCAATGCTAAAGAATTATTCCCCAGTGGGAACATGGAGCTGGAAATCGAATTTCTGTTTTTATATGACACTTCTGATTTTAAAGAACCATGTGGGTGGCCATTTTGCAACCTTTGACCTTAGAAGAAGACTAGGGAGATCTTGCTTTGTATGTGCAAGGAGGCCAGAGGGGGTCCTCTGGCAATGGGGTGCTGGACTCCTTCAACTCTGGCCACCTCCCTCCAGCTGTCAAGAGAGAAGGGCTCACAGCTTTTGAGGACTTGTGGGATATACTCTTCTCCTTCAAGCCTTCTGTGCGCCCTCCCTCCAATTCTAAGTGGTCCTAGAATTCCATTCCCTAGCTTACACTTCCCCGTCTCTTCCAGAAAGCATCCTCCAGCTCTTCCATTGGGTTGAAATATACATTTAAAGCATTATGGAAATGACTGTTGTAAGTATGGTAGAATCCAGGCATATTTTTAAAGTCTTTAAACAATCTTTTAGTCTCATGACATTCCTGTCTCCCAAAGGTCCAAGAGGGTTATGGAATGTATGGTAGGTAGGTCCCACGTGAAAAGAAAAAAAAGAAAGAAAACTGAATTCCAAACAGAGATTGGGAACTGACTGCTCTCAGCACAAAAGGAATTTTCTCATTATAAATGTTTCCATTGCAAGGTTTCATCACAGTGTTCTTGGTGAATTTACAATAGGATTTAGTTTATAAATCAATTTGATCTACACATAACTTTCAGGAAGACATTGGGAGCATAAATTGAGGTGCACCTGCTCTTCATACCATTTTTTTCTCATTGTGTTTTTCATTTTCCACTTTGTTCTGTCTGTGTCATCTTTAAGTATCTCTGTGTTTTCATTTCTGCAGCTCTTGGAGCCTCCACAGCAAGCCCACCTATTGAAGGCAGGGAGCTCAGGGGTGGCCCAAAACATGCTCCATAAATGGATAATAATTCCTATTCCTTTAATATATAACAGTTGGTGTTGAGAGGAGGTGACCAAGAAAAAGTGGGGGATGATGGGATGGATCTGGTGTCTACATCTGTATAACTGATACAGATGTGTCAGCTGGAAACAATAGAGTTCATTTAAAAAAATGAAAGCTTCTCATCTAAGCTTGTCATCCATAAGGTGGTAGAGTGAGAGACATGCCTTAGTGTCCTGCTCTGCTGCTCACTAACTATGGGGCCTTTCTGAAGCCCATTCCCTTGTCTATAAAATGGAAGCATCATGCTGGCTTAGATAGTTGTTGAAGATTAAATGAATGATGTATGCAAAGCCAAAGTCACATGCGAAGCCAATATCCACCTCATAGTACTTGTTTGATAAATGTTAGTTCTTTTTTTTATTTTTTAATAAGTGAGTTCATGGTTAAAGGAATTCCTTTAAAGAAGTAATTCCTGGGGCATCTGGGTGACTCAGTCAGTTAAGCGTCTGACTTCAGCTCAGGTCATGATCTCATAGTCCGTGAGTTCGAGCCCTGCGTGGGGCTCTGCGCTGACAGCTCAGAGCCTGGAGCCTGCTTCAGGTTCTGTGTGTGTCTCTCTCTGCCCCTCCCCTGCTCTCTCTCTCTCTTCTTCAAAAATAAATAAACATTAAAAAAAGAAGAAGTAATTCCTTTTTAGAGTGCACCAGGAGCAGATGCTTAGAACTTAAGAAATCTACCGTATTTCATTTTAAGATACAAAGATTAAAGCAATATTTTAACATTTCCAAAATTAAGAAGGGTCTTTATAATTGATGGCTTCATAAGACTATAATTGGCATTATTTGTTTTTCTTCTTGGTGGTACATAAAACAGTGGTCCTTCTTATTGATGGCAACTTAGATTCAATAAACTAGAGTATTTGTATTTTTAAAGGTGAGCCTAGTAGACATTACATGTATAATGCATAACTTCTCCTTCTCTTCTCTTCTTCCTTGTCTTCTGCTCTGCTATCTTCTTCCTCTTTATGTTCTTATTAACAGCTTTATTGAGGCATATTTCATATACCATAAAATTTACCCACTTAAATAGTTCAGTGGTTTTTGGTATATTCACAGAGTTGTACAACCATCACCATAATCTAATTCTAGAACATTTTCAACACCCCCACAGAAACCCTGTATCCATCATCAGTCACTCCCCCTCTCCTGCCCTCATTGCCCAATCCGAGGCCAATCTACTTTCTGTCTCTATGGATTAGCCTATTCTAAACATTTCACATAAATAGAATCTTAGAATATGTGGCTTACTGTGACTGGCTTCTTTCATTTAGCATAATATTTTCAAGGTTCATCCATGTTATAGCGTGTATCAGTACCTCATCCAAATAAGATTTCCAGTCTATGCATATGCCAGATTTTATTCCTCCATTCATCAGTTGATGGGCATGTAGGTTAATTACACTTTTTGTCTATTATGGATTATGTTTGATGAACATTTGTGTACAGGATTTTGTGTGGATGTATGATTTTCATTCCTTTTGAGAATACATCCAGCAGTGGGATTACTGGATCATATGATATTTTCGTCATCATGGAGTGTCATAACAAAATATACTGGATGGGTTAAATAACACATTTGTTTCTTATATTTCTGAAGGCTGGGAAGTCCAAGATCAAAATGCTAACATGGTGGGCTTTTAGTGAGAGCCCTCTTCTTGGCTTGAAGAACTTCTCCCTGTGTTTTCACGTGGCAAACTCTCTTGTGTCCATTTTTATAAGGGCACTAATCCCATCGCGACAGCTCCACCCTCATGACATCATATAAACCTAATTATCTCCCAAAGGCCCCATCCGAACACCATCACATTGGAGTTTCGGACTTCAACCTAACAGTTTTGGAGAGTCACAATTCAGTCCATGGTACGGTAGCTCTATGTTTAACATTTGGAATAACTTTTAGCTTCTTTCATTATGAGCTGTGTTCTGGCCCCAGCTTTTATAGTGATCCTTATGAGTTTACTATGAGGTAGTGACTCTGCAGCTTTCAGATGCAAACACCGTGGCCATTCATTTATCCATCCAATGGAAACTCAATTACTTGATCAGTGCTGGCTGCTGTAAATCAGCAAGCCAGTAAATGTAATCAGGGGACATTTATAATCTAGTGGGGGAGACAGGCAAAAAATAAAAAGCAAAATGAAACAAACAGATGAATATTAAAAGCCAATTTTAATCTGTAATCATGCTCTGAAGTGAAGAGAGGACATCAGTCACAGATAGTGGTGGCTTGACTGAATGGGTGGTAAAGAAAAGAAATTAATGAGAAAGGTATTTTGGGTGGGACTCGCTGGTGGGCTAGATGTGGCGTGAAGGGAACAAAGGAATCATGGAACCCTGTAGGTGTTTGGCTTGAATAATAGGTTGAGGGTGTTGCCATTTCCTGAGAAGGGAAGGGCTGCATTGGAAGGTAAGTTGTTGGGTGAGAAATTAGGATTTCGTGGATGTGTTAAACTTGAGAAGTCTGTGAGACGTGGAAGAAGAGATGTCAAGAGGAAGTTAGAGAGTCCGGACCATGGAAGAGAGTCTGGGCTGGTGTTAACTTTCAGAAAATATAAAGGTGATTTTGAACTCATGGGAATGGATTGCATTATTTAGGGGAAAGAGGAGAAAGTGACCCGGGCCGAGGGAGGAGCATCCCTAACATGTAGAGGCTGGTAAAGTAGGAGCAGACATGGGAAACAGAACGTGCAATGGAAGATAGCTGAGCAAGTGTATATTTTGATGCCAGTGCTCCGGTCATGGGGGAGAGATGGCAAGAGCCACAGATACAGGACAGAACTGACAGAGCATCTATGAAGGGCATGGCCTTTTGTGGGAGGAGGAAAACTGGCTCCAAGGAATGAGAGGCACTCAGGAGAGGCCGATGGCTGCCAGTGCAGGCTTGGAGGGCTGCTGGGAGGAAAAGGGGTGGAACTTGATCTGATTTTGCGTAGTATTCTTTCTAATAACATTATGAAGCAAGGGCATGGCCTGAGCACGATGGTGCACAAAAGGGCATGGGAGGTTAGAGGAGAAGAGAAGCTATGAAATCGTTGCCTTGGGGAATTGGAAAGCAAATGAATTGAAGAAAAATAGGAGCTGGTCGGTCAGCCTTGAGTGTCAGTTTGCAGTGTGAGATCATGAAATTAGAGTAAGAGTGGTCATTTCAGTTGTGTGATTTTATCCAGGGGTTGTTACTATTCAGGGACCGGGAGGGAGCAGAGGAAGAGGAAGAAGAGTCCAGTCCATCATGGGGAGGCCTTTGTTAGGGTTGGAGGGTGGCAACAGAGGGGTGGTGATAATGCTGGGCTGGGGGCATCAAGCTGGACCAGAAGGATTGGGAGATGGGGGCAGGGAGCAAATGATGGCTAGGGGTGTGGACGATTTGGAGCATTCCTGGAGGCCCAGGAATGATGCCAGAGGGGAACTCTTGAGCAGGTGACCCCATGGGGTAAGAGACTATGGTTGAAGAGCTGGCTGTTTGAGGTGGAGATAGCAGATACTTTGCAGTTAGTGGGGCTGACCAGGTCCAGAGCGTGACTGCGGAAGCAGTGGGTGACATGCAGTGGGGGGATAGGTCTCAGACAATTAACAGGGCAAGAAACCAAGAGTCCAGCATTCCTGTGGTTCATCAATGTCATAATTATCAAAAGATGATAGGAGGTGGAGAGCATGGGGAAGACTGTGAACTGGGAGCTGGGACCCCAGCCATAATCATTAGGCCCACTTGGAATTGTATGCGTGGTTCTCATGTCCTGATTACAATTTTGAATTTGAAATTGACATGTGGGAATTAAAGTTTCAGAGATTCAAGACTGTCCCTTGCAGCTCCTGCTTTATGTTTAAAGGATGATTGTTTTGGTGACCTGGTTCTTGACGATGTGGGTGCTTCTGTTCTCACAAGTACCTACTTCATGTATCCTCTGCTGCTGCCTTCAATTAGCACAGAGCATGGGCATGGACAGGTAGATTAATGCAATAAAGATGAATAAGAAGTCCAAGCCTAGATGCTTCAACCTTAGCTGCCTTTCCCGCATGCAGAACGAAAGCTGGGCTCCCTCTTCACGGGTACCCTGTGAATTATACCACATGGTGACACATCATAATTGTATCATTGCACGTCATAACAATGGGATTTCAACAGTTATTACTGCACATTCTAATTATGTGATTACTCAGTCTTTCACCAATTATGTAATTAGATTTAATTATACCAATTGCACAAATAAACCATCGTTAACTACGAATTACTTAAAATAAAATCCAGAACTATGCATACGTTGGCAATTGCCCCGAAAACAAGAATACAAAACAAGAAAGGAGGAAGACTTACGAAACCAATTAGCAAGTGAAAGGAACGCTATGATCTGGACAGATCTTTAAGGATTATGGCAGGGGATCTGGAAGTTTGCTGTCAGTTTTCTGTCCAACAGAGCGTGGTGGGAAGAATTGAGGGTGTCAAAGTCAAGAATACTGATGCACCATTGTTGTCATGCCTGGAGGAACAGATTGCTCTTATTTCCTTAATAAGGAAGGGGAGAGAGAAGGAGTGAGAAAAGAATGAGAGATATAGATGAGAGAGGGAGGGAAGAAGGGAGAGGGAATGGAGAGAGGAGGGGAGAGGGGAAGGGAGGGGGAAAGCCAGAAGAGAGGAGGAAGAGAATAAGTTTGGCGTTTAGTAATTTTAAGTAGTATAGTATCATTTAATGTGGAGCATAGAATCCATGTTAAGAGAATTCAGATTTTGTATTTGAACTTTAATCCTTATCTGACCCACTTTGACTTTTTTCTTTCTTTAAATTTTTTTAAAAGTTTGGGGGGGTTTTGTTTATTGGGGGGGGGATGAATGGGGGAGGGGCAGAGAGAGAGAGAGAGAGGTCGACAGAATCCAAAGCAGGCTCCAGGCTCTGAGCTGTCAGCACAGACCCCAATGCGGGGCTCCGACTCATGAACTGGGGGATCATGATATGAGCCAAAGTTGGACACTTAACCAACTGAGCCACCCAGGCATCCCCTGGACTTTTTCTTTCCTTTACCCATAGTTTAACTCCCCAAACTCCTTCTGAGGTTGTTATTTGAAGCTAGAACTTTAGGACCAAGCACCTGTCACGCTCAAGACTAAATTTGCGAGACAAAGCTTAATAGGAGACAAACCCAGCATTTGGAACAGGGAATAAATACCATCTTCATCATGGTGCATCATGTGCATTGTCCTTGGTTGTTGGGTAGTTGTGAATCGGGGTGCCTGTGAGAACTTGGGGCTGTATTACAGGGCCCAGTTGTTTTTATGGAGACATCCCAGAGGGGTGGTCTTGTCTGGGAGCAGGTTTTGTTCGACTCAGGTCTCAGAGCCAGAATCGAGAACAGTGGTAACTGCACCAGTCACGGTTTTCTTGGCTCTTCTGCACCCGGGAGAAGGGCTCCCTAGGGTTTCTGGGGAGGAGAGGCAGAGAGCGCTCTGGGGAGGTGGGATGGTGCATGCATCTGGGAGAGTGGGCCTGCTGCATTTGTGCTCTTACAAAGAGATATAATTGGTAGGTGCCATTTAAGCACGTATATACTTAGGGAAAATTACCCACTGGGCTTGGCCGAGGAACCACTGAGCATCAGAATTGCCCAGCATCTGCCCCAGGATCCTACAGCAGTTGACAGGATGAGGATTACTTCAAAAGTACACATAATGGCTGGTGTGAGTACTTAACATTGCTATAAAAATAAGTCTCCGTGCTGTTGAGGGCCAGGTTGGGGGTTCAGTGTACTTGGTTAGCTTTTGCCTGTACATTAAAAATGAACAAGGTGCATTGCTGCAATAAATGAGGGAAAGTGTGCTTTTAAATCTAAAAGGAAGGCATGTTAATGCCTTCTCTTCTCCTGTGGGTTTGTCTATGGAAGCCACTGAGATGGACAGAGGAAGACAATGGACCTTAATCTATAGGCACCTGCTATTTGGTTTCTCCATGGCTCCAGGACTGTGTTTCACATTTTGCTCTGCTATGATGGGCATTCATTCCTGTGTGGAGGTTTAGTGCCTATTGTGGCCAAGCCTCAGCTATGGAAGGGGGTGCCAAAGGTAGGGTGGTCCAGTCATGTTGGGAATTTGAGCAGGAGAATTCTGTGAAATTGGGACGAAGGGAGGGGAGTTGGGCCGGAACTCTGTAGCCCAAATATCTCTTTCCTCATCTCCCCCAATCCAGCAGATTGAGTAAGGATAAGTCAATCCTTATTAGCAGTTTTGCAACAGCACTGAATTTCACTCTCCACTTCTCTTGTCAGAATCTTGGAGCACGTAAAACAGAAGATGTGCTGGTATTAAGCAGCCAGGGCCATTTTCTAAATGAGCGCAAAAGAAGCCTAAGCAGTTTACACAAACAAGGCAACTTGCTGAGCTGCTGTAATCTGCATTCCAGATTCTTAGCCCAGAGCTGGCCACTCCTGGCTTGCTCTTCTAAACAAAATGCCAACGCAAAGATTAAAGTGGAATGTATTTATGCATAAAGGCATAAGCTGGAACTGATATCACAGTCTTACAGGGGCACTTTCCCACTTAAGCATCTCCAGTAAGCATGCAATCCTGGCTATAATGGGCTCAAGGAAAGAGATTCTACAAAATGTGTCTTGTAAGTGTACAGAGCACCACACAACTTGAATAGTTGTCAGCAAAGGTGGAAGAGGAGGGCTGCCGCGTGGCCAGTCACCAGGAAGCAGCCATTCCTTAAGCCAGTATTTATCAGACGCTCACGAGGTCAGGGCCTGTCTCAGCTAGCTATTATTAAGGGATTCTGGCTTTAGTTCTGGTTTGCTCTCTCTAGGCCTATAAGCAGTTTCTATATTTATTGAGAACGTACTATGTGCAAAGATAAGCCCTTTACAAACTTATCTTATTATTCTACTCAGTAGCGCTACTGTGTTTTTCTCCATTTGACTGATGAAGAAACGGAGCCTCGCAAAGTTTAAAGAACTTACCTGAGGTCACCCGGTCACTAATTGGGATCAGAATTTAAGCCCCTGGTCTGAATGCAGAGTCCTTTTTCTTAACTCCAAAATTACACATCCTGTCATATGCCAATATGTATGGAGTCCTGCACCATTTCCTCCTTGTCAGCACACTTGAAGTGTGGGAGATTTGCATAAGGGGGCTCAAATTTATTTAGGGGCATTCCTTTATTAATATACATAATAAGGAGAGCTTTGGATTAACATGGATCAGGCTGTCAGTTTCTTATTCACGTGACCCAGAAAAGCAATTGTCAAGAAAATGTTCTGTTTTGCCTTCAAGGGAGGTTGGAAGTATGTGGCTAAATGTTAGTCAAAAATTAGATGTTAAACATTGATCCAGGTGCATTTATTATAGAATATCAAATTATCAAGGGACTCCTTCTGTTGCAATAAGAGATGAAAATCCTTTGATGTGGGTATGTAAGTCATATACATGTAGGAACTGAGGTGGGAGCAAGCTTGCTAATGATCATGGTTTGATGAGAGAAACATAACAAACTAGGTCCTTGTTTGCTTTTATTCCTTCCCTTGATCCTTCATTTATTTTTAAAATTCATTTAGCAAAGATTATTGAGTACCTACCATGTCCCAGGCACCAAATTAGACTCTGGTGAAGCAAGTGGATTTTCTGCTTTCATGGAACTTGCATGCCAGGGGAGGTAGACAACACTTGGGGATTTGGAGGAACAGAAAGAAGGTGAGTGTGATTGGAGCTTAGTGGGCAAGAGAGAGAGTGATGTGCAGAACAGGAAACTTCTCTAGAAGCAGAAGAGATCCAGTTTTCAGTGAGACCTACCTAAAAGCAGACAGAAGCTTGGTTTGT
The DNA here is from genome assembly GCA_028646485.1 of Cryptoprocta ferox. Taxonomy (NCBI): domain Eukaryota; kingdom Metazoa; phylum Chordata; class Mammalia; order Carnivora; family Eupleridae; genus Cryptoprocta; species Cryptoprocta ferox. Next base: position 34,532,854 of record CM053561.1, on the reverse strand, counting down.
GGTGTTACATTTAACAACGATATCAGCAGGTAGCAGTTAATGAGCCCTTACTAGGTGCCAGCAGCCTAAGCATTTGTCATATTTTAACTCATTTAAACATCATGACTCCACTCCAGGAATTTTAAAACACCTCTACTAAGTTGAAAAACAATGAATTCAATGTCAGTTTGATCATTCTAAAAACTCTTTAACTATTCAGTGAGTTAGGACACAAATGACATTAGATTATTTTTTTCCAGTTTCAGTGATGATGCTGTTCTAATGTAATTGTGTTAGCACTAATAGTTAAAAACTAATAACTTTTTAACTGAGGAAAAATATTTATATATTTGATGAGATTATTTTTAAGCTTTAAATCTAACTAGTGTTTTCCCTCCTTTTGGTGAAACTGGCTCATTAACATATAGGTCCATCGAATGGCTTTATTTTGCTCTGTTCACATGATGATATCACGTTGTTCATAGTTTCATCTGAGCAAAAGTGGTGCTTTGATGCATACAATTTTGTTGCTACTCATAATAAACAAATATTATTACATCTTTGCTTCTCTACTATTAGTTAGCTCACACAGAACTACGGATAGTCTTTTTAGAATTGCTTACACAGAGCGTGGTGTTTTAGAAACTAGTGGCAACTTAGAAAATTATTATAATTTCATGCCATTTTAGAAAATAATACTGATTTTTTTATCTACTTACTATTTAGGGAGAATGATGACTAGAAGGAGCTGTCCATCAAAATATATGCTGATTTGAGAGGACAAATTAAAGGAAAGTCAATGTTAAGTGATTTAAATGCTTGGTTCAGAGACAGTCTTGAATGGAACTTTCATCACATGTACAACATGGGGTAGAAACTGTGATGGGACCTGTCTTCACCTATGTAAGATTGCATTAAACATTATTGTATTTTTTGGAAGGTTAGAATGTATTCTATTCAGCATTACTTGAATACTGGAGCATGTTGTTTCATATCTCGTAAGACTAGTCTGTTTATAAGAAGAACTTTTAGGTTTGAATACTCATCTAAACTCCTGCCCCCTGTGTTTTTATGGGGACCCTTTAATTTGTTGTTTTCCATTATTACTTCAACACTTGGTTCTTTGGATTGGTTCCTGGAGAATTGGAGCAGTGAGAGAGAGCCAAGTTTACATCCTAACATCTGATCTGCAGATACCTCTAGAGTTTCAGTTTATGCTGCTAATATGCTTCATGTCAAGTTCAGATCAAGCTTTCTGATCTACAGCACAAAAATGTGTCATTTGAAGAAAAGAGAGAAGAATGAATTGTGACTCCCGTCATCTGTATGTATTATTTCCATCCTGGCCTCCCAGTGATAGACGATTATCCTCATATAAAGAAAAGAAAAACACATCCATTAGTTTAGGAGAAATGAGTTCTACCTTGGCTTGAGGCATTTGATTTTGTGATGTCTAATGACACAGAGAAATCAAATGCCCTGATGGAGATCCCCCTATTATGGGACTCAATATCTCCCATAACCCTCTAAGGGCTTTGGCTTCTCATGGGTAGTAGGTCAGATGGTTTCACCAAATGGTGAGGCTTGTTCTCCGAGACCCTTATTTAAGGCTTAGAATTTTCTCCCAGGTTGGAATCACATCTAGGTGAGAGAACCTGTAACTCTCCTGGGACACAGGAGGAGTCCATAAACCCATCCACTGAAGACACTGCATCCTTTAGAGACGGTAGCATCATAGCAGATGTAATTGTCATATGATTTAAGTTCTCAATCTGCACAGGATCCTGGGACCATTCCATGTCATGTCAGAAGATGGCGTTTCTCTAGTAGGCTTGGCCCCTCATCTTGATGCTGTTGGATTATAATAACTTTTCCCTAGATTCTTCCATTTCCTCCCTCCATCCTTTTATTTTTCTCCTCTTCCCTAAATATTTGTTGAAGACCTCTTGCACAGACATAGTGCTAGTGGAAACAGACATAAAAAACAAAGCACGTCCCCTTAGGGAGCTCACAGTCTAGCAGGGAAGGGAGGGGGATGAACAAACAGATAAATGACCACTGCGTGAATGCTAAGTGCTACAACAAAAGCACTCATAAAGAAAGGGAAAACCTGGAAAAGGGCATAGGACCCCCAGGTGAGAGGAGGATCAAGGAAGTCTTCCTGGAGGAGGTAACCACTGAGCTGGGTGTTCAAAGGTAGATGAGTAAGAGTTTTCAAGGGAATAGCATGGGTGTGAAACAGAAGAGTGAGTTCAGCAGTCCATTCTTCCTTAGATGGTGTTCATTCTTACGGATGCCATACATTTCTGTAAGTCTCTCTCTCTTCCCCCGGTTAAGAAATACCTAAAAAAAAATATGGCAGTTAGGATAGGATTCTTCTTCAGAGTAGGATTTTCCTAGCTCTTTGGGAAAGAGGTTTGAATAACTCAGTTGTTTCCAGTGCCAGCTGATCTGCTTGTTTATCCTTTAAACAGCTAGAGAAAGGTGGAGGTTCCAGACTCCTTACAAACACAAACCACCTGCAGGTAATAACAGTGTTAGGTTAACAGCACTGCCACATCTTCTATTTCAGGAAGGATTGAAGTGGCTCTTCCTGGATATTCATTTGTAAGGCTTCAGTTCCAGGAGATTTTATTCTTTGCACATTTCTCCAATTCTCTTTTGTTCCTAGTAGAGGAAGCTTCTCAGAAAGATAAAGCAGTGGACATGTTCCTTGTAAAGTCTTTGGCATTCTAAGGATCCTTCTTTACTGCCTCATGCTGGTCTTGACTTTATTTCCTATAGAATTGCCTCGAACAAGCATAATTTTAGTAGGTAGAGAGGACGGATGGCTACCCTTGGGTGATTTTGAGGTGCTGCAAAGACCCCTGTACTCCAAATATCTCTCTCACTTAAAATTTATCTGAAAATCTACAATTATAAATCCATTCTTGAAGTCCGTTTGGTTGTTTTTAAAAATCTAAGTAATTTTTAGCCTTCCCTTGTACCTTAACTAAGCAGGTATCAGATATTGGCTCCTTGCTAAGGGGAGCATTGAGCTCCAGGAAGAGAAAGAGGGGGGAAAAAAACAAGATAAAGAACAGCTTAGTCTAAGACATGCTTTTTGTTACATGGGGAGGTCATTATAACACCAGCAGTATTACTCAACACAGCCTGTCACCTGACATCTGTTTACCTGAGGAGATTGCTGTGGGTTAATTCGAGGAGCTTCCTTATCACATTAATGACCTGTATTTATTGACAGTTCATTCTGTCTTGAGAGATTGTCTATGATAACTTGCAAAGTAAATAAACAACATCTTTGCCTCAATTAACGTTCCTCTGAGAAGGGAGCAAGATAGTTAATATCGATTGGTATTTCCAGTCTATCTTATACCTCTTTTGTATCTTTTTGGATTGAACACAGTACTATTCATGTAACAGGTGCCAAATAAACACTTTTTAAAGAAATCAGTATTTCTTTAAATTTCTTTAAACCGTATATATATATATGGTGTTTTTTTTTGAGGCTCTTCATCACCACTGAATAGAATACTAACCTGATACCTGGTTAAAGTAAAACCAAGCAGGCAAAGTAACTTATTATGTCATTATTATAGCTTTATTTTGAAATAGTTTAGTATTCTCAAGAAGTTGCAGAAACAATAGAGTTTCTGTGTACCCTTCCTCCAACCATAGTATTGTATGTTACATAGCTGTAGGTCATTGTTGAAAACCAGCAAACTGATGTCGCCACAGCACTGTAATAAGATGTGGACCTTTTTTGATTTTTTTTGCCAGTTTTTAGAAGCACTTATTTTCATTTGAGGACATTTTATCACATGTGGATTTGTGTGTTGTTTTTTTTTTGCCAGTTTTTAGAAGCACTTTTTTTCATTTGAGGACATCTTATCACGTGTGGATTTGTGTTTTTTCCTTCCCAATCAGAAGATAGAGATCTTCCATCAGCACATAGAAACTCCCTTTTTAAAAGAGAAGTAAACAAATTGAAAAACATACAAATTTCTAAAAGGTTCCATTGAATGAATTTTTAAAATGGCATTAATTTCAAAATGACTTCGATTGAGGTTTAAAATCAACTAAAAACCAATCACTATTTAGTAAACTACTTGTAAATACAGTGTGTGTGTGTGTGTTTTAAATCTCCTGTGTTCTTTTTTTAAGCCTCTCTAAATATAAACAATCCACCACGGTCAGTTCTGTTGATCAAACTATGTACTTGCTACCTACTGAGAAGTTACTCTCAGTTTGTCACGCTCATCTGAAATCACACACAGATGCATACATATGAAGGTGCACATGATCAGCACTATTTCTTGGCAGGAGCACACGCTTTGAAAGGAGCAGAGGAAACAGATCTACTTACTGAGTCACTGGGAAAGACCTTGGGAACATGGACACATGCTCTGAGCTCTTGCAAATTCCCAGTTTCTGTCTAATAAGCAACAGGAGAGTAACCTGGGGAGGTGATGAGACCCTGCTGCATGGTATTGTCACCTCTTTGGAGTTCTATGTGTGTATATTTTTTTACTTGCTGGGGCAGCAGGAGGGAGAAAACAGCTTTCGTTGGTATCCATCTTTTTACCCAGCTGGGAGAGAAAAAGAGAGGCATTAGGTAGCTGAGGAACATTCACCCTCTTTCCTGACAAGACATACTTACTCCTTCCTCCATTCTTCAGCGGCAACAGCTACCTGGGTGGGATCTTTTATTTTAGCTTTAGTTAAGACTTGTTACACTCTACTTTGAAATAGGTCCCTGTGGCAGCAGCTGCCCCACAGAGATGCCTTCCTGCTGAGCTGACCGGTTCCTTGACTGTGCAGTGGCAGTCATTTTAGACAGTACCAGCCTGGGCTTCTGCCACGAGTTCAGCTCATCATGTTTTCTTCTTGCAAGTCCGAGAGCAGAGGGTTCATTTCCCCCCAGGTCAGCGTGTATACTCCGGTCCTGGCTTCAAACTAGAATGCACTTAGAATGAATGAGAACCCACCAAAGAAGTATGATCACATGGTCACAGCAGTATATAAGCAAACCTTTCCTGTTCCTGCCTCATCAGCTGAGGGTACAGAGTTCCCACCACATTTGTCCTTGAAAGTCAGGCTGACTGAACACCACACTTAATAACTTTTAACAGGAGAGCACATTCTTACAAATGGCCCTCTCCCTCTTGCTGTCTTGACTCTAGACAAAAGAAAGCTGTATCCCCTCAAAATTCATATTCTCAGCAGCCCTCTGGGATATGAGGAAATCTAAGTCTCTAAAGAAAAAACACTTCGTCATGCTCGCAGAAGCCTAGACACACCACATGTAGGGTTTTATAGAACATTTAAAAGGCATTGGAGTATGATGCTTTGTGACAGTACGAACCAAGGCCTTTCGACAATGAGCAGAGAAGGTGGAGGCAGAGAAAGTGTTCACTGGAACTCCTCTACATGCCTAGGTGTGTTCACATGTAAATTGTCTATAACTGTTGTCAAGTATTTAGTATGTACAGGTGCCCTCCCTCCATTCTAGGTCCTGAAATTTGTCCACTGTATGTAGATTCTAACTATAACTTAGAGACTGCTCTCCAAAAAGCAGAGAGACTGCCTTCTTAATAGGGTAGGTCCTTTTCAAGGATGAAGAGACACATGTTCTGTGACACAAAGACTGTAATGATGGGGAGGGCCATCTTAGAAGTTGCCACCTGGTGGGGTGCCTGGGTGGCTCCGTCGGTTGAGTGTCCAACTCTTGATTTCACAGCTCAGGTCATGATCTCATGGTTTGTGAGTTCGAGCCCCGTTCGAGCCCCTGTTAGCACAGAGTCCGCTTAGGATTTTCTCTCTCCTTCTCTTTCTGCCCCTCTCCTGCTCCCTCTCTTTCTCTCTCTCAATAATAAAGAAATAAACTTTAAAAAAGTAGCCACATGGTTAGGTAAGGGGAATTTTCCAGGATCTTAGGATACCCTGTGCTGCAATAACAGTTTTTATCTTATTATCTGTATAGGTGACTTTTTTCCTTTAGAATTTAATTTGACTAATGAACCTCTTTGCCTCCACGTGTTCCTGCTTCCAATTTCTTCTCCATATCGTTACCTGTTAACTTCCTACAAAAGATAATGGCCTTCTTCGCCTGCATTTAAACTTCTATCACCTCTCTGTTTCCCATAGGATAAAGACTAGACATGCTACCAAGGCACATAGATGCCTCACAGTCTCCATCCAGCCCCATTTCTTGCCGATCCTGCAGTCTACTTAGGCTCCAGTCATATGGAGCCCCCTCCTTCCATTCCAGAATGCACTGTGTGCTCCTGTGCCTCCAAGTTTCTGTCCATGCTTGTCCCTCTGCTTCAGTACCTTATCCTGCCTTCTGTCCCTGACAGATTTTACTCATCACTCATAACCTACCTCAAAAGTTAGAGGCTACCTTCTCCAGAGCCCGTTGTTTCTTATCTGTATTAGAGTACTAATGACCATAATAGCTAAAATGACACAGCATTTCCTGTGTGCCAGCCACTAACCAAACAGTTAACATTTACTAACTCATTTGTTTCTCTCAACAATCTGAGGAGGTGGGTATTCTTTGCATTTTATACATGAGGAAACTGAGGTACAGAAAGATTAAGTAACATGCTTGAGGTCCTATAGCAGAATTTTGAAGCAAGGCACCGTTGTATATATGCTTCCAGAAATTAAAATATGAGTAGGCTCCTCTACTAAATGGAAGATGACTCAAGAACAGGAACCATGTTTGATTGAATTTTATGTCCCCCAAGCTAGATAGTGCCTGTCTCCAAAGAACCTCAGAGAAATTTGTTGAATGAATGTACAGACTACTATATTTTTGCTCCAAACTATAATCATGTCATTTAACTTAAGCCTTTAGGTTTTTAGTCAGTAAGAAAGGAATGAGTTGCGACCAAGTGGAAACAGCTACATTTTGAGGCATGCGGAAGCTGGTGTGGGGAGTAGCCCTGGGTTCCTTTTCTACCTGCATCCAGGTATTAGTGGATGGTCAGCTCTCAGGGAGCATGTGAGGCCGAGATAGTGCCCTGCCCCTTCCCGTGGAGCCTGTGTCCTTCACCAGGGCTGTGATCACACCCGCAAGGCAGGAGAAGGCTGAGCTCCAGGAGCGCATTTCAAGAGGTGCCTGCTTTCCTCCAATCAGAACCAGGAGGGAGAAATTGGAGGCAGTTAGGCTTAGACCACACCATCCTTTGCGTTGTGTTCATTGAGATCACAAGAGGCACCAGGGAAGGAGGAAAGATAGCAGATGTTAAGCAGGCAGTTCTCAGATATCCTGTGTGGCCTTGACATCAATGGGGCGCTTGATGGGCTCCTACTGAATCAGTGCTATTTTTATTCCCTTAGGAAGAACTTTAATTTTTTTTCTTATCAATTGATTTTGGTAAAAACACCTTTGGGGAGTCTCACCTATAACTAAGGTTTTGTGAAATGGTCAAGGTATATGTTGATTAAGTCACTTCTAACCTGCTCTGCATGCTGGGATGAGGAAAACATGGCTCTCCTTGGGACTGGGTTTGAATTCAGGGTCATAAGTGGCTTCCTGGGGCTGTAGTTGCATAGAGTTACCTACTTCGTGCTGCCCTGAGCTTTCATGACTGTTGGGTTGCTTCACTGCCATGTTACACCTCGGGAGTCACCATGAGTTCTGTAACCCATGTGTTAAGGATGTTGGCACTTAACTGTCTCTTATTTATCTGACCAGCTCAGCTCTGCTTGTATAATGAATTGTAACCACAGGAAATCATGGTGTGTATCTTTATGTAACTGATGCCTTGCTTTTCCTGAATTTTCAAAACATCTTAAAAATTATGGTTGATGTTAAAGACTCTAATGAGGTTATTTGTTGAAGCAACATACATTATAATAAGACATGCATTCGAAAGGATGGCCAGGGACACCATCTCATCAGAGTGACGACCAGTTCTGTCCTCACCTTCCTTCCTCTGTCTCTCCCCTCCCCGTCCCCAATGCTGCCTCTTCTCACGTGTAATGCCAGTGCTCTGTACAGTGTTCTGTTTAGAGTGGTTTGAACATTTTTCTGCCCGTGTCTTTCATTGCTGAAGTAACTCACCTCTCTCATATCGACTCTTACCCAGGAGCCGCACTGCAGACTCTTTGATGTAGGTCTTTTCTGCATGGCAGCTAAGGCCAAGCTGTGGTTTTCATTGCATGATGCAACTTCACCCTTTCGGTTGTCACCTCCAGGTTAACCAGATCCTTTTCCTGCACTGTGCATGCATGCCGCGAGCTTTCCCCCAAGGCCCGGACCTGAATGTAGTGAGCACTGGGCGCATGCATGGAATTGAAGCGGCGAGCATTCCAATACACTGAAGCACTGGGATGTAGGGTTCTCTTTGGAATTCTTTGTGGGTCCCCAGTTTGCTGTGATACCACGGAGGCCATTCTGTCCCTTGAAAACTCAAGACTAAAATGTTGGGAAAGAGAGAAATAAATCTCCTGTTTAGACCTATGCTGAGCAAAGGCTAACAACAAGGAATTTAGAAACAAGGGTCAGTTTTCCAAGCAACCACTTACCTGATGATCAGTCCTCCAAATTCCCAGCTCTGCATGGATGTGCTCCAAATGACCAGTTATTACGGTACCTTATCATATATTTCTGAACACTGTGACCTAGTTTGGTTTTGTTTAGACCTGATAAGATTAATAAATATCTGACTGTGTATGCTTAAAAAAAAAAAAAAAAACCTCTTAGGCTAAATGGCCTGGGAAATACAATCATTGGCCTTTGTCTTAGTTTATTGTGTAAACAGGAGTACCACTAATTCAACTTTAAAAGAGTAAAATACTAGTACTATGAAGAAATACCACATTCATCTAAACATGTTGGCATTGCATTCAGTATTACTGATTAGTAACTGTGATCGTTTTTCATTCATTGAAATATATTTTTGCCTTAGGGGTGTCTAATGACTCCTTTTAAAACTGCTTTTCTTTCTTTCACATGTTTTTTTCTCTTTTTTTCTTGCTTTTATTCTCAGAATAAACTTTTACAAAAAGTAATTGTTAAGGATCTTTTTTTGAACTGGATTTTTTTGTTATTTTACATAAATAATAGATGCTTTACATTTTAGACATACCTTGGCTGTAAACTGAGAATGTTGACAGGTAGGTGTTACCAAACTCTGATAATCCTAGGGCAGAAATAAGAGTTCCTAGAGAATTCTTGGTAGAACCAGCTTGCCAGAGCCTCTTAGATTGAAACTCCACACTAAGCAGTCATAATAACACAAAACTGAAAGCTTCATATCTTGTGTTTTATTTTTCCTCATGAATCCTGATTTCTTCATATCTGGGGACTTTAGTAGATTGAAGTTCTTTCCATACTTCTTTCCCCCCTTTTCTGTTCAACATATCCTATTCACCCTATAGAAATAGACTTTGCTTAGAATTTTATAGCATGTTTTTGGTAACCAGTACAAAGACTCTTCGCGTGGAAGTGTTTGCTTTTTTGAAAGGAGCTTAGATGGAATTGTAGTGTAGACCAGTACAGAGCAGGTGATCCTGACCAGCACGGCAACATGCTCTCACTTTATGAGAGCTTTCCTTCATCTGGGGGTTCAGTAAGGGAAACAATTGATTTTCCTCTTTGGGGTTCTTCAGTAAAGGGACCCATTTTTCTTTCTCAGAAAAACACAGTGCTTCCAAATAAAATGAAAGGATTTCTGAAACCCAACATAGAGGGGGGATAAATGGATCCATTCATGAAGACAGAAGAGAGAATCATTAAAAAATCAGCTTCCTAGGGGCACCCCCCTTTCATGGTGAGGGGGAAAATGACTCTAGAGAAAAATCAAAGATCTGGCAATAAAATTAAAAAGGGGGAACTGCAGAAGGAAGCCAGGAAAATGAAGCTTTACCCCAGTGAACATACAATTCATGATATTACTTTCTGAATGTGGATTCAGAAGTCAAGTGGACACCATTAATATGGTAGAAAGACCTATTTTTTCCTGAGGTATGAGCAGGACAATTTTGATAATAAATGATTTGCCATGCTAACCAGAAGCAAATGGGAAAGAGAGTGAAGAAAATAAATGTTCCTGGAGGTAAGAAGTTATTTTCATGAAGTAGTTAAAGAGGAAATTGAGTGTGTACTTGAAGATATGATTGCATAACCATAGGGTTTAACAAGCCATTACCATTTTTCCTGTTAATTATGACAATTTGTCTCTAAAGGTAACTTGTCACATCTGACTTTCCATAGTGATCTTGGTCCTCCCTGCCCAGGTCACTTTATGACATTCCTAAGGAATGATTCCTGCTTTGGACTCGGCAAACTCATGACTTCTAATCAGCAACATCTCAGACTCTCCGTTTTGGCTGTGAGGCTGCTGGGCTCTCAACAAAACTCCTAAATAGGAATACTTACAAAACTTCCATGACTCAGCTGTCAGCCAAAGACAGAGCTAAGACACAGCTATTTTGTTTTCTTGTGTAATATAAAGGTGCAATTGTTTTCTATGCCAGATATTAGAAGGACTTGTACCAGGTTTTTCTGTGTCTTCTTAAAAAAATAAATTTCTCAACAAAAAAGAACCACCTCAGGATGTCAGAAACAAAACTATCATAATTATCCTTTAGCATCACATATAAGTTCATGTGTAGCTTTTAACAAATGCCGGTGTCCCGGTGGTGAGTATACATGTTATGTGACAGTGTTTTCCATTCTTCAAAGTGAAGCAAAGCAGATAAACTCAACAACTGTGTCTTTACCTACTGAAGTGTCCCCTTGTGCTTTTGAGCCTCCCAGTATTGGTACCAGGCAGGTCTTCAACTTTGGCAGTCTTTGTCATTGCAGCTCTTTGGATGAGACCACCGAGGAGATATGTGCCATGCTGCTTGGGTTGGGATGTGGCTGGCAGATAGCAGGGTTGAAACTGTAGCAGATCTAGGTCTCCTAGGCTGCTGGCAGGAAATAGGAGTTCAGTGAAGAGAACAGGGAAAGGATCTGTCTCATGCATCCTCATTACCCCTATCTGATTAAGGTGCCAGTCTGGGACCCAGAGCAGGCTGGGCCTGGCTGTATAGATTTGGTAGTTTGTGGCTTTCCCACTCGAAATCCTTGTAGGTAGACCCAAACCAAGGAGGCATTGCCAAGTTGAGGCTGTTTTGGTGTGTCAGGATTACATTAACGCCAGGGAAGTGGACAGGGATGGTAGCATAGAGAGATAGTTCCTTAGCCTACTAAGTAGGAGACTAGTAGGATGATCAAAGAACGCCCAGAAGAATCCAAGACAAACAGCAGAAGAAAGCCCAAATAGGAGAATTTTAAAGTCTGCACCCCATAACAGCTCAAAGAGGTCCCACGGTGCTTTGAAAGACTGTTAAACTATGGGAATCCCAACCCACCTGCTCAACCTTTGGAGCCCCTCCCACTCTCTATGCAATTATGAGACCTTTGTAGTTTATTTGGGAAGCTTGAGGCCAAAGCACCTAGAAACTGTGCCCCAAGGCTGCTTCCTCATGGTTGCTCTCTCCTCCAGAAATGGTTACCCAGGCAGTTGCCCCTCAGTGTCTAGGAGCTGACTAGTGATTATTACTGGCAAGAGATGATTGTCTATGTGCCTATCAGCACATGTGTGGTGTGGCAGCACTTAATATCTAGGAGTGTTAGGATGAATCCGCGTTTCTGGCTTCTTCAGGTCTAAGTTTTTGCAGGCACCAGAGTAGTTTGGCTCCAGGGCTCAGAGCTACTGTGTCCCCCACCCCCACTGTCCCCCTCCATGCCAGGCATTGTGTCTGGATCCCCTGCTCTCCTTTCAGACCTGGAACTTATTCTCTCTTCCCTCTTCTCCCCATTTCTACTCACCTCACCCAGGCCATCCTGTTTTGTGGATGATCCCAGAGTGTAGTTGGGTAGAGAGAATACACTTGTGCTGGAAGGCTGTGGGTATGTGCACATGTGTATGTGTATGTTTAACCACCCACACATACCACTCGATGACTGCCCATGCTCATTGACTCTGCCCTTGAAGAACTCTCAGTCTGTTTTATAGTATTTGTGTGTATATGTGTGTATATTTGAAACATCTACTTCATCCTATCCCTCTACTAGATAAATAGTTTACTCAAGAAGAGATGGCTGTAGTCAGTGGAGGTAGAGAAATAAGAGTAAAAATTAATCTGTCATGAGTCCTCAGACAGTTCAGTGAAAACCAAAGCAGCACTCATTTGATGAGACCCTGTTTCATGTAGTAGCTTAACTCTGATTTATTACATAAAAGTTGCTGGCAAATATGAATACTAATTCCACTCTGGTAACAACAGTGATTGAAATAATTTTAGTCTGTGGACAAATTGGAGAAAACAAGCATCAGTGGGTAGGTTGTCTTGGACATCATTCCAAGAGTGCAACAGTGATCTTATGGACATAGAGTTGGAAGAGATATTTAGAAGACATATGACTGGTTCGTCCCCCTGCCTCTCCTCCAGATTCATGTTAAGCCAACTAGGCAAATGAAACTCTCTCTTCTGCTAAAGACCCCGGAAAAGAATACACAACCTCCTGTGGCCACTCATTAAAATGACTCATGGCTTTCTCTGTCAGGAAATCTTGGTTAATTATTTAGTATTTATGAGACTATGTGGCTGCTTTCATGGAAATATAATTTCCCTTGTGTTTCTCCTTTAATATTACCCAAATGCAATGCTCTAATATATAGAAACACACCAGATGTTAGCTCACTGCATAATCTATTGGGTATTTGAATTATATTACAACACCCGATAAAAAGGCAATAAAGCAGGTACAAATGGAAAATTAAGTGTGAAATAATTGATTCTATCAGTTTTTGTTCATTTGGATGATTGCCTTTTTTGGCATTTTTCTGCAAACAGTTCTTATTATCACTATTGTTATTACCTTAGTTTTAAAAATAACTATCACCTGTTGAGCACTTAGTCTTTACTCATTATCTGATATCATTCTTGGAATAGCCTTGCAACTATATCCTTATCTCCAGTTTACAGATGAGAAAACCAAAGTGTGGAGGTGAAATTATTTGCCCATGACTATATAGCTAATAAGTAATAGAACTAGGATTTTAACCCTTCCATCAATTCCAAAACTGCCTCACTGCTATTTGTGCTTGAGGTCAACTTGTAATGCCCACATCTTGCTTTTGATTTACTTATTTTGGTGCATAAGTGGATAAAAAATATGGTATGAAGATGAAGAGACCCTAAGTTCAGATAGCACATTGAAATCTTGTGAGAAAATTCAGAGGAACTCCATAAGAAAGTGACAAAGATTTCACCATGTGAGTTTCATGAAAACAAATTATCTGTATGTTTCATTGAGAAATCCAGTGTGTGAGGAACTGACGAATTTTGTTCTCTTCATCAGCAATTCATGTCATTTTTTTTGTCTCCTGAGAATGCTTAATTATTAGGACCAATTATTCAGGTAGATATCCTGAGCCATACAACTGCTCTGAAGTCTACGGCTATCGTTGTTCCAGGATACTCCATAACAGTCAAAGCTCAAGGAGACAGAGCACATAGGATTCCAGAGTAGTAAGGGTTTATATATCACCTCTCCATTTGTTCCAGTTCATTTCAGCATGACCCCAATGAGGCATATGTTTGTGGCTCTTGGATCACATCTCATCAATTGAGCAGAGACACAACTGGAACCCAGATGCTGTCAGAAAGATTAATACAAACCCGTAACTAAAGATTTCCCAACAAAGCCATTTAACCAACTGGCTTGGGATCAAGTAAGAAAAAGTGTTTTGCAAGGGCTAAAACAAGTGTCCTAAGATTTAGAAAAGGCTCCTTTTGATGCCACTGTCATTAGTATTGATTAATGACTGAACACAAACTGCCCCCCATCAACAATAATGTCTTAGAAGATCGCTACTCAGATGTTCTTGGATAAAGTGAAAATGATGGTCAACAGAAGAGGCAGGCTTCTGTTTGATAAAAGTAATAAAGCGTACACAAGTTATTGAATATATGTTCCACTCAGTGTAAACACTAAAAGCACCAACATTAGAAGATAAGCTCTTAAGTACATAACTCTGACAAGGTAATTATAATGGGAGCAATAATGATAGCTAAAGGATAGAAAGCTTGTAACTTGGATCCATTCAAGACCTGGGGTGCTGTGCAGGTTAGAAGACAATGTTCTGTATGAAGATTATTATTTTCTCAATAATTAATTACTATCATGTCATTTGCACTAAATCCACTATTATCATTAACTTGCAATGTATTTTTCTGAGATCTAAAATTATATGAGTAATAATATTGATTTCTAATTTGGAGTATATTGCAAAGACTTGCATTCCCTTTAAAAAATTTTTTGATCTCATATTCTGATCAGCTAGGTGCTCTTATTCCTATCTTGGGGCACCTGGGTGGCTTAGTTAGTTAAGGGTCTGACTTCGGTTCAGGTCATAATCTCGCAGTTTGTGAATTCAAGTCCTATGTCAGGGTTTGTGCTAACAGCTCAGAACCTGGAGCCTGCTTCATATTCTGTGTCTCCCTCTCTCTCTGCCCCTCTCCTCCTCACAATCTGTCTATCTCTCTCAAAAATAAATAAACATTAAAAAAATTTATTCCTGTTTCGTTGGCAGGAAAACTGAGGCACTTTGCTTATCCAGTATATCCAGTATATCCAGACATTGCTAGGAAAAACCTCAAATCACTTAGATTTTCTCCCTCTACATTGCAAATAGATTCCATAGAATCCATGACTATATGAAGTTATATTTTTTCTTTATTTCAATGGAATGGAATGAGATGCAAAATTTACTGTCTAGTCCATAATTAGAAGTGTTCAAAGTATCTGAAACATTAATCTGTTACTATGTCCATTCTTATTCTTCCAGAGGGTGAGAAAAAATTGGGGCATCTTGAAGGTCATCCATCTTTAAGCAGATGGATAACTAGGAGTTACTTCCCAAGAAGCAGTGAAACTTAACCTCAGCAGATGGGCTCAGGCTCCATGATGCCACTACCCCCCCTCCAGGGTCCCAGGAAACACTTCTGGGGATTAGTAGTGTCCCATATGACCATCTTTACAGAGCAGGGTTAGATACAGGTTGGGCAGGTCAGCTTCCTTTGAATTTTCCCAAACCATTTGACAAACACATTACATTTTTCTAGGGCAGTTTTACCTCCTCTGTAAATCAGTCAGCCCTCATTGTTTTTATGTAAGCTCCATGCCAGGGTCTGTGGATAGCAGAGGCTACCTCTTGTGTTTCTTTGACCTCTCCAAGGATGTTGCAGTTCTTCTGGAACAGTAAGGTGGTATTGCAGGAAAGATATTGGGTCTCTGTCCCAACTCTTCCACTTAGCTACATGATCTTAAGTAGGTTTCTGAGACTCTACTTCTTAGAAGCCTGCAAAATGGGGTTTATAATAAAATATCTACTTTATTTTGCCAAGTTGTAAGAGCTAAATGCAATAGTATGTGCAAATTCTATACAATTGCCAGATATGATTATATTGGATTGGATGAGAATCAACATTATGAGACAATTTAGAAATCCTCGCTCCTAATGCTGTAGGAATTCACAGACAGGAGAGGTCAATGAGGGCATGAGTAATTCACTGAGCTGCACTTTCTGTTGATTTTGAAGGCTGCATAAGGTTTGAACACAAAGAAGGAGGAACAATTTGAAGAGGCCATGGCAAAATACAGATTTAGAATTAGGAATATGTGGGTCACACTCATGAAGTAAGGAAGGCACCAGCTCATGGTAGCAAAGGGCTTGGCCTGGAGCATATGGTCAAGAATGGGACATGTGGTGAGGTTGGGTTTTAGAGGTCCTTCACAGCCAGGATTAGAGCTGATGTAGGAGACAGGAGGGAGCCATGATGGTAGATGAATGACATCTTTTAATTAAATTAATCTGGAAACATTGCAGAGGTGAGACTAGAAGAAGAGCCTGGAATCATTAAGCTTATTGTATTGATTCATGTCTGTGGTGCTGTGGACCTGCACTCTGGTGGTCCATAATCCTGGTGGGAATTGAGAAGGCTCCATCCAATTTAAAAAGGGACTAGCCACAAAAGCAAGGAGAATTTAAGTGTTGGAAATTATTTCACAAAGTGCTATTTTGTTCCTCAGTTAGTCCCTTCCCTCTCATGTGATTATTTATTAAATCACCTCAGATATTTGCTGCTGCCGTTGTTGTTGTCCCTAAACTGCTTAACATTTTGTTATCTCTTATAAATGATGGTCTCCGTAACCTCTCCCCATATATACCTTATCATTTTTCCTTTTATCCGAAACAAAAATGTGCTCCTCAGGCACTCTGTTAATTAGAATGTCGTTGGTGAAGCTCGCATGGTGGTATTGTAATTACTTCTCCATATTGTCTTAATTTTTGTTCCCATCTGAAACTGAAAATATCTGTTCAACCTCTTCATCTCAGCAATTAGTTAAGTGGTATGCAGCTGGTTATCCGGGGGTGGGCTCAGATGTTTAATCACCTCTGTTCAGGTCTGAATGGGAATCTGCTCAAGCAGCAACACCTGTAATTAGTGTGTAGTTGCAAGAAAGTTCTTCTGGAACAATGGCTCTCAACATGTGGTTGCCGGACAAGCAGCAGTGTCTGGGAAACTGTTAGAAATGCAAATTCCCAGGGACCCATCCTCGCCCTACTAAATCAGAAACTCTGGATGGGGCCACCAATGTTTCAATAAGCCTTCTAGGTGCATGCTAAAGTTTGATAACCACTGTTCGGAGATATATCTTCACAGGGTTGGGCAGCCAGACTCAGGGGGTTAGGAAAACAGACTTCAGAAGACACCAGGGCTGCGAAGAGAGGGCAGTTACTACCCTCTTGGAGATGATGCAGATTTCCAGAGGAACAAATGTTGGAAGTGAGATTTTTTTTGTCCTTAGTCCCTGCTCCTTGAGAGAAAACCTGGCTAGCTATTGCTTGCCCTATGCTTTGGAAAGACAAGTGTCTTTTTTGTTTGTTTGTTTTTGTTTTTTGTTTTGTTTCATTTTGTTTTGGAGAGAGAGAGAGAGAGGAAAGGAGAGGGGCAGAGGGAGAGAGAGAGAGAGAAAGAGAGAATCTCAAGGAAGGTCAACGTTCAGCACAGACCCTAATATGGGGCTCGATCTCACTACTGTGAGATCATGACCTGAGCTGGAACCAAGAATCAGACACTTAACCAACTGAGCCATCGAGGCTCAGGAAACTCTGTCTTTGGAAAGACAAGTTCTTAAGTCAGTTTCAGGAAAGACTGTTGGATCTTCTGGCTCAAGGGTCTTCATTGGACATTTTAATGTTAAATAGATGAAGAAAGAGATCTATTTGCCACTTTGAGTGAGTCTCATTTTCCTCTACAGACATCTAAATACTGAAGATATGCTTATTTGATGGTCAAGAGGAAATAAGACCCTATCCTACACTGAACATTTAAACAAAAAGAAGCAGCTCTTTATTGAGATTCTTTTGAAGGTCCCAATCGTAGAGTCCTGGTCAAAACACTAACCTTGACTACAGTTTTAGTATCACTTTTGATCCATGCACTGTGTAAGTCTAAGAATGAAGAGTCCATCAGCTTACCAATGGTCTTGTGTCATCTAATTGATTAGTCATTAGTTAACCAGTAACAATTTAGGGAAAGTCCATTTTCTACTACCACGATCAGAACCAGTATCCTTATTTCAGTTCTTGAAACTTCACTTTGTTTTTTCTATTGGCAACATATATCCATATAAAACCTATTCTGATGTGGGCATGCCTCATCAGAATGGCAATCCAAATTTAAGTGTGCAATTCAGAATTTATTTTGTGTTAAAAAAAAAAAAGTGATTTCTTTTCTAGCTCTCGAAACTTCTGTGTATCCAGACAAGGAACTCTCTTATTTTACACAAAATGGAAGAAGAATTTGTGTTTCATTTTCTACCCTACAATGAGCATTAATCATTTAGATAAAAATCTCTTTGGGAGAAAAATAAATCCTGGTTGATATGGCTAACCCTTTTATTGTTGAATTATGTATTTTCTTTTTATAAGATCAATGAACTTCTCCATGGGTTGTTTCCATTTGGGGAATGAAATGATGGGGCTTTAGAATCTCCACTCTGTGGTCTCTGATTGTGTGCGTTTATGGACTGCAGGCACTCGGAGGACTTAACTCAGAGGGGATCCTGATAAATAGTTCTACGGCCACTTGAGAAAACTAGGCAGGACATTTCTCCTTGGGCTCTCATGCAAGCAGGAAAGAATTAAAAGTGATAGAAAACAGACTTTCTGATCGCTCTGACCCCTATAGGGGTCCCAGAGGCTGGCCCTCTTAACCCAGAGTTTTCTGCTTCTCTTTCATCTTAGCAGAATATGCTCATATCATTGGTGAGTTCCAGTCAGAGAAAAAGCTACATAATTTACAACAGCATAATTTACTCCTTTTCTTACTGCAGCTCAAAGTCTAGGACTCAAGGAACAATATGAAGCAATGATTAAATCAGTTCTGAATGTTTGAAAGAAGTATGAAAGAAAAAGTTTAATATGGTTTCAACATTGTTCTCTGTAAATCAGAGATGCTGTTGAGGTATATTTTCCAGCATTGTGTCTTTTAGCATTAAGCCCTCTCATTGTTGCCTTTGGGTATGGACAATATAGGAGGGGACAACAGAAATGGCAAGGAAGGGAAAGGATTGATGGAAAGAAGTTGCTAACAGCCTGATTCCTTATACTTCTGCTTCTATTTATACTGAGCCAAAATATCCTCAATGGCATTGAGCTAACATCTTTCCCCCCCACTATTCCATTCTCTTCCACAGCCTAGCAAATGTTTTCTCTGTTAGATACATTTTAAGGTTACTACCAAAATAACCACGAAGGCAATGGCCTTCATAGAAGCTAGAAAATTCACAGGACCCCCAAATAAACCACTAATAACTATTGTGTGGGCAATAGTAAGGTTATTATTTGGCCTTGATGAAGTGATAGTGGGTCTTCCATAATAGGCTTGGGAAAAAAGACTTTTTCTCTGACCCTTTGACTATAACTGTTAATCTTGATGACTATAAATTTAAGTCCACAGCTAAGTCACTACTGGTATAAGTAAAAACATAAGTGCAGTATTTACCAATGGAGCATCCCATCCTCATTCTCTTGCTCACTCTCTGACACACACACACACACACACACACACACACACACCCCATTCATTCTTCGGTAGCACATCATACTAGTGGCTTATGTAGCACAGAGATGCACTGTCTCTTCGTCCCTTGGAATCTACAGTGGATTTCTGGTCAACCTAGTTCATGTACTTCTTTTCACTGCAACTAGAGTAGCTAAGAACTCTGACACGTTTGAACCTTATGGGTCTTGTTTTTGAAATGAAACAAAACACCATCATGGCTTGGGAATTGCAGGAATGTCACTTACTAACTCTAGGCCTGGATTTTCCTTTTTTCATTTAAATTAATACCTGTGTAAGGGAGGAGGCAAAGAACAATGGTTTAGCTTTTTGTGCTTCTGCCTCCTTTCAGCATTGGACACAGCAAATTCCATGCTGTCTTCCCTCCCACTTCCCCACCTTAGTGAAAATCTAGGAGTGGTCATTTCCTTTATAAAAGAAATGTTTTTCAGTGTTTGCTTTTTGTTCAGTCTGCGTAGTTGGTAAATGCAAATGTAGATAACCCTTAATGCTTGTCTGGAGGTTTTTCCACCTATTTGTGATTTGGGCGATGACCAAGGGCATGTTTGACTTGTAACAGAGATGAAGAATGGATAAATCCAGTGCATGTAATATGATTGGAGAGTCCCATAGACTGACCCACTGTGCATTCCCATAATGCCTGTTGAACAACCAAGCATTGCCCTTTCAGAAGTACAACTATACTAACTGGTATTGCAAACAGTGATTTCCAAAGTGGTGGTACTAGGAAATCTTCCATCCTGCCCTTCTCAAGGGGGCCCTCTCCTGGCCCAGAGGTCCACATTGCCTCCCATC
This sequence comes from Cryptoprocta ferox, assembly GCA_028646485.1. Taxonomy (NCBI): domain Eukaryota; kingdom Metazoa; phylum Chordata; class Mammalia; order Carnivora; family Eupleridae; genus Cryptoprocta; species Cryptoprocta ferox. Next base: position 34,512,919 of record CM053561.1, on the reverse strand, counting down.
CAGGGAAAGTATTTTGCTTCTCCCCATCCTTCCTTCCCTTTTCCTCCCCTCACTTTCTTTATGTTCCTGGCCTGATTGTTACCATTTGCTTACTGATAATAGTATACTATGAATTTTCATTCACAGCTTTGAGATGCTTATGAGGCTTTCCTGCTTCCCACCCAGCCCCAAACTTGGGACTTTTCACACACTGATCCTCTGATCAGTTTGACGCGGGAAAGCACACGGAAGCCATGTACCAGTTTGTATAGTAGTACCCTTTTAAACTGTCTACTCTTGAACAAAGTAGAGTGTGCTGGGGATTCGCATTGGCTGCTTGACACACACAAAGCCAATTAACTTGCATGCCAAAAAAAAAAAAAAAATTAACCCTTAGAGTACTGCTTCAACATTTTGGTGTAAGGGTCTTGAACTTTACCAGTTGGGCAATGCTTCTTTCTCCAGATCCGAGTGCTGCACATAAAGTCCATATTTAGTCTAGCCAGAACATCAACCAGGATCCTCTCCTCCACAGCTTTCTTGAGATGCTCCTGGGTCCTTTATTGTTAATCAACTGATGGCATTAAAGAGGTCTAAAACATAGCCACTGTGTTTCACTGAAAATGGGCTCCACTTCCAATGTGCTTGAGGGTGTGAGGGACTATTTTTAGCTTTGGTATGTGTCCTCTAAAAGAAAGAAGTCAGTTCTTTAAGGGTTAATATGAAATTAAGGAATTTGATGGTTTCTCTTGCTTGTCCTTCCTCCAAGGTGTCTGCATGATCCTTTTTAGATCCTTAGCTCAACTGTTGAATGATGATAAAACACAATGTATATATATATATATATCTAATTACAAAAGCAAAAGAACAAAAGACTGAATGGTTGAATGGAAAGACCCCTTGGCAATGCTTGCTTGATTATCACAGAGGGTAGAAAGACCAAATGTTTTAGTTAACGAATATTCATTTTGTCCTCTACCCCGAGCACCACTCCCACACAGTATTGTGGAAGACTTGATGATGCTTTTCATTTACCTCTTGCTTTTTCTTCTTCCTGTCTAATAGCCCAATAGAATCCTGCCAGAATTTCTACAAAGATTTCACATTACAGATCGACATGGCTTTCAACGTGTTCTTCCTTCTCTACTTTGGCTTGAGGGTAAGTCTGATCTGCGCTACTTGGTATCACAATGGGGCATCTGGTACCCAGGGACCATCCTTCACCAGCATCTGCTCTTGCGGAGATGAAGCCATTGTTTCCAGGGGAGGCAACAGACCTGCGTTGCGATTTTCAGTCTCTGAGAGAGCCCTTTCCTTAACTCAGCATTTTCTGAAGTGCACATTAAAATCTTGTTCCAAGGAGGAGAAACAGGGGTTGAAATAACTATTATGCCTTTACTGGCTAACTGTTTCTCATCTCTCTAAATATGAATGCATTGTTGCCTTAAATAAGAACAAAAACAACTTCTCTTAAAATTATGTTTATCAGGACTCACTTAGCTGATTCCTGAAAGAACATTTGTGAGGACTGAATCAAGGAGGTAGATTGGCAGACTTTGGGGCTTGCGGGATTTACGAAGAGGGGCTTATAGAGTGTGTATTACAGAGATTGTGTGTGCATGTGTGTGCATGTGTGCATGTGTGAGTGGATGCATATGTATATGGCTTATTTACAGTTATATTTACATTGGAGTCTAATGAAGATGAGACCACTCAAACTTTCTGATGATGCTATTGAAAACCACAGGAAAATAGATTGCCTGATATTTCTCCAAGGTTAACATAGTCTACAGTTACTCTCCAGAAAAGGCTGTATCTCCAAATTCTAAGACAGAAATAGCCTATAATTGGTATAGACATGACATCTCCCTCCAGGCCCCCGTGAAAAACCAAAACATAGCCTTTGGCAAAAGAGCATGGTTAGAATGCTAGCATCGTGCTTCTCATTTTTTGGTCTCCTTTTCTCTTTCCCCAGTTTATTGCAGCCAATGATAAGCTGTGGTTCTGGCTGGAAGTGAACTCTGTGGTAGATTTCTTCACGGTTCCCCCAGTGTTTGTGTCTGTGTACTTAAACAGAAGTTGGCTTGGTAAGTCAGTCTCTCTTCCTTTCTTCTTACTGGCTCCCGAGCTGTGGTGGATCAGAGGCCTGGGCTGTCCCCACGGAAAGAACATTTTGTGTCAATGTATACAACTCTTGGCATTTGGGGAGTTAGTGAGGACAGTTCTCTTCGGAGCACTAGCCCCAGAAGATTTGCACAGTGAGTGCTTCAGGTAAGGCAGTTTTATTAGTGTTGAAGCCTCGTGGTCACACTGTCATTGCCAGGACCTCTGCCTTCGTGCTTCTGTCATTTTCATTCAACCTGCAGTTAGAACTGGACAAAGAAGCCCATGGGGACGAGGCCAACTTGCCAAGAAGCTGATTCAGGTGCCCCAGAAGGCCTGCCTGCCAAAGTCAGCTTCTGTCCACTTCTCAGTTTTATGAAGAGTGGTTCCTGCATGGTTTATCTGTGACTAAGAGTTCCTCTGTGAGGCAGGGTACAATAAAATATCTCGAGCCACCATCTCCTTGAAGGAGATGGAGCTCCTTTCCTGTGTTAAAGGAGGGGCTTTTGCTGATGCCGTGTTCACATCTTACTTCCTGTATCTGTTCAACACATCACTTCCTGTCTGTCCCTGGCAGGTGACTTCCTGCACTAAGACCAGTACAGTTTGGCAGGAGAAGTAATTAGCTCAGAGGATGGTCATGGCAGCCAGAGGCAGAGAGAGACAGTGTTGAGCTTCTCTTTGTTGCGCTGAATAATTCTTTCAGAATGTTGCTGCTGCCATAGGTCTACCAGGGGGAAGGGAGGCTGAAACAAGATTCACAGGACTATTTGTGGGTTCCTTCCATCTGCATTTTTAGAAAGTTTTGGTCTTACCTCATTTTTTTTCAAAGTAATATAAGTAAATAATATAATATTTTATATAATAATATATTACTTTATATAATATATATTACTTTATATAATAATATAAGTAAAACTTTGGATTGCAAGTAACCTGTTCTGTGAGTGTTCCACAAGACGAGCAAACATTTCTAAGAAATCTTAACTTGATAAACGAGCGACGTCTTGCAATATGAGTAGTACGTGAGGCCGAATGTCATATGATCACAACTGAGACAATGGTTCTTGAAATTCGCTTTGATATACAAGTGCTTTGGATTACAAGTGTGTTTCTGGAACGAATTATGCTCACAAACCAAGGTTTTACTGTGTATTATTGTATTCAGTATAAACATTTAAAGGTGTATAAAGGAAATATCAATCATGTCTTCCTCGTTTTCACTGTCTTCTCCCTGGGATGCTCAGTATTCATAGACTTCCATATCTTTCCTTCATGTCCCGTTGCCACAAACATGGATGAGTACGTATATGTGTTGTAGAGGTGGTGGTCTTTGTACAAATACGTGTGTCCATAACATCGTACTGCAGCTTGGTTTTCTCACTAACTCATAAATGATGGACATCCCTTCAGCTCTGTAATAATGCATTTTATTAAAGTTACGCAAAATTCTACAAATTGTTGTATTGCAGTTCATTTGGACACAACCCTAATGACAGACCACCTGATTGTTTTCTTTTTGCACTGTAAACAATGGTTTAATAAACACCCTCATCCACACATCTGTGCGATTCTATTTCTCTAGATGGTTCCAGGTTCCTGGAAGAGTAGTTGCTGACTCAAAGAATGCATATATTTTAGTTTGTACAGAAATTAATGGTTCACTTTTCAAAAATGTTGTGTCAAGATATGCTTCCACTAGCAACGTGTTTTTGATGTCCTGGCCAGCATTGTGAATTTATTCCATGCCTCGTATCAAATATTAAAAAAAAGGACCCTTTATATATGGTGTTTGCAGTAATCACATACACACATATCTGTGTGTATCTATGTGTGTATATCCCATAAAGATTCTATTTTGTGCTGGTTTCCACATTAGAATTGTATTCATTCACTCCATGGAAAAGTTGTCATCCTTGATTCGAGACCCGCTTGCTTAGATTGGGTTTTCCAGCCAGTGTGATGAAACCGTCAGATCTAGTCACAAATCTGAGAAGTGACCTGAATGTGCTCTGGTACCGAGGGTCCCACCTACCTCAGCTTGACTGTTAACTGGCTTTGTGACCTGGGGAGCTCACTTTTTTTTCACCCAGGCTGTTGTTTTTCATCTGTAAAATAAAGGTTAGGTTAGATGATTTCTCAGGTACTTTCAACTCAGGATGTCTCTAGGACTCTTGCATTGTTCATAGGAAATTTGGGATCTAGGTTGTTGGGAAGGACTGGAAATTGGTGATATCAAACCATCAACATTTCTGAGTCAAAATTACACATGGAGTGCTAACCATGGCTCATCCTAGACCATCCTGTTGCAAAGAGTTTACACACGCGCACATGCACGCAAACATGCACGCAAACATGCACGCACACAGGCACCCATGCACCCATGAGTGCTCACAGGCCCTGCAAAACTGCAGACAGACAGACAGACAGACAGGGAAAGAAGGAAGGGGAAGAGGGAGGAAGAGAGGAAGGGAGAGGGAAGGAGGAAGGGTTGGAGGGAGGAGGGAAAGGAATCTGCCCTCTCTTTCTGCCTGTGTTCTTATTACTCTGTACACTGGAACAACCACTTTGCTTTTCTGGACCCTCAGTTTTCCCTTCTGAAAAATGGGAGGTTCAGACTTAAATTGCCATCTGGTCCTCACGCTTCATGAATGGGAATTTTATGTCAAGATCCATTTTCTCTTGATCCCTTGTGGTCCTAGGTGATTGAGGATAGTCCTTCATTACTGGTGGAGACCCCCTCCTGTGCAGTGAGCAGATCTTGCCCCAGGGTAAGGGTATGGAGCAGGCTCTCCTTATGAGACTAAAAGCATCTTTGTACCAGGAGAACTTGGATGTTTTAAAAAATCATGCCTTTTTGGGAATGGTTTAATCCTGATTTTTGGCATGGTGTTCTCATCTAGTGAAAATCCACCAGACTGAATAGGAAAAGGGGAAGAAAAAGAAAAAGGAAGAGAAATGAGATATACTTTGGCATCCACTGTGGCTGCTATTCAAAAAAAGAGGAAAAAAGACCTCTAAAATATGCTTCAATTTGTTCATTAATTGACAGTGTTTATCAAGCACCTACTATGTACCAAGAACTTTTCCAGATGATTAGGAAATAACAGTGAATAAAATCGCATCCTACCCCCTGATGTTGCAGTGGGGAAAGGACAGGAAAAAAATGAGCCTAATAAACAGGCAAATTATGTAGTATGTTAGGAAGCATAAGTGTGTTGAAACTGAAAACAGACCAACAAACTTCTGGGCCATGAAATCATAATAAAAATACCAACAACAAATAACCTTTCCCCTCTTGTAGGAGAAGGCATCTTTAATGAAATGCTTGTGGTTCTCATCCCCTTGGGTGAGCTCCACAACCGGTCTGCCTTGTTAAGGAAGAGAATTCAGTAGAATAATATTTCAAGGAGGTTCCCGCGTCAGATTTAATACATGGGTTATTACATCGTGAAACAATTATTGTGCCGATGAGCTGCCAGAGATGAAATGAACATTCCCATGAGGTATGGCTTATAAAGTAGAAGGAATAATCCCATTAAATGGGGGGCATTTCAGGAAGTGCTGCCCTCCTCCTGGAAAATGAAAAGGTGCTGCCTTTACTGGCTGAGGTTTGGCCTAAGCTGAGGAAAAGTGCAGTCTATTCTATTTCTCCTGCACACACCTGCTGAGCTCTATGACGCAGGGGGCTGTGCTGGAGTTGGAATCATGTGGGTACAAAACAGAACAAGGGTTATGACATATTTGGGGTTTTGAGGACTGGGTTGGGGTGACTGAGCTGGTTTGGCTAATTTCCATTGGCATGTCTCCATGCTCAGAGAGCTTCACTTCGGGCAGGCAGGGAGGGGAAGGGATCTTATTTAAGAAAACACATCCTCATGACTCCTCCTCCCCTTCCCACTCCTCCTTGCCCACCTCCAGTTTCTAGAGTTGCCACTCAGACCCAGAAAACACATAGAGCTTGTGTGGTGTCTCCTGAGTCCCAAGGTACCTTAGCACCTTGGGGATCCGATCTGCTCCACCTGAGGAAGGGAGAGACTCGAGGCTTCCACACACGCTGTCAATAGAGCAGAGTGAGTCAGAGCCAAGCTCTGGGCTATTCCAACTTAATTCACATCTTGGCGTGGCCAGTGGGTCACTTTGAGCAAGGTTGTTTTTACCTGTCTTAAACTCAGTTTTCCACCTGTCAAATGAAGGGGGATGATCACAGTACTCACCTCATAGGGTTACAGCGGGGATTTCATGAGACAGGGTAAGTAAAATACCACGTACCTGGGATGGGCTTCATGATTATCCCAGGCTTCTCTTTCTAACCTACCTATCATATTTTAAAGCACCAAGGAAGAAAACAAACCAGAATGGAACCAAAAATAAGGCAGCGGGATGTGAGGACATCCACGTTGGCAGGCGGCAAGTCTCTGCTTATTTTAATTCCTGTTCCCACACACCAGCTTATTCATTTTTGTTTCTCTCACCAAATCCTTATCCTACCTCACTAAAATAAATGTACCTTGAAATGAGAGATGTATTTTATTTTGAGACTAGAATAACATGCAGGGGAAAACTCTTCTGTCTGTCTCATATTTTGGGGAACTGTATCCCCAAGGTAGGTCAATGGACTGTGCCTCCTTTATATATTTATTTATGTGGTTTCATTGAGGGTCATTTTGTGTGGTTAAAAGGAGAGAGTAGAGAAAAAATAATGATGCACTCACTGGCCACTCATCTCCCTAGCTTTTATTGAGCACTTACTGTGTGCTCAGAACTGAGCCAAGGGGAACATGTCTGGCCACCCTCTTTTACTATGTTTTACTGTGATTTCCAACATTACCCCTCTTCTCTGTTTAATGAAATCAAGGGATGGTAAGGAGCCCCAGGCCTTGAACCCAGGGTGGAAAAACTGTAAACTATAACCTACCTGTTCCTCTATCCCATATTAGACTTAGCACCTTTGGCAAACGCTGCTGGAAAATAGAGAACTCTGCTAAAAAATAGAAAAATGAGTTAGTGCCCAGCCACAGGGCAATTAAAATGATTTAGGATATCTGCTTATAAATATATGTCTGGGCAGTACCTTTTTTGTGTCAAAAGATGATAAAAACAGGATTGTTAAAAAAAAAAGTACAGGTCCTTAAAAACAACAACAACAAAAGGACAAAACGTAGTTCCTGTTTGAGACTGAGGTTTCAATCTAGTTTTAGAACCAAAATAAACACTCATGCAGCAACAGCAGGTAACACTGCCCGCTGTATAATTAAGTCCCAAATTGTCAGGTACAGGCTGTAAGGGCCGTGGGAGTTCACAGGAGAAAGAGCTTATGTGGGTGGAGGAACGCGACAAAGCTTCTGCAAAGGCACCAGCTCAGCCCCGGCTTGCCGTGATGGGTGAGACTGGGAAGCAGAGGCCCGCTTCTAAGGGGAGAGAAGCCCAGCCTACCCTGTGTGGAGGCTAGCAGGTGCCCACCGATGATAATGCCATCCTAGAGAAGAAAGTGCCTTTCCCGTGCCAGACATCAGCCCCACAGCCCTGCAAGATGGATGTATTTGTTTCCTTTTGCTGCAGTAACAAATGAGCGCCACAAATGGCAGTGCCTTAACACAAGTTTATTTCTTACAGGTATGTAGATTAGAAGTCAACATGGGTCTCTCTGGGTTAAGGGACAAGTGTCTTCAGGGCTGTGCACCCTTCTGGAAGCTCAGAGGAACGTTCCGTTAGCTTGCCTTTTCCATCTTCCACAGATCACCCACATTCCTCGGCTTGGGGCCTCGTCCTCCATCTTCAAAGCCAGCAGCCCCAGGTTGGGTCCTCATATCACATCTCACTGATCTTGCCATCACCTTCCTCAGACTGTCTCTCTCTTGTCCCCTGCTCCTACTTCTAAGGACCCTTGTGATTATACTGGGGTCTTACCTGGATAATCCAAGATACTCTACCCTTTTTAAGGTCGGTGGGTTAGTGACCTTAATTTTTCTGCTATTGTGATTGCCTTTTGCCACGTAAATTACCATATGCCCAGGTTCTGAGGACTCCCATGAATTTTTTTGAGGGGGGGAGCATTATTATGCCCATCAAAAGGGGTATTATTGTTAATATTCCCATTTTGCCAAAGAGGAAACTGAGGCTCAGAGAAGTTAAGTAACTTGCCCCAAATCATAGAGCCAGTGACTCTGCACAGTCTTTTGGAGTCCAAAAGATCTAGTAGGCATTCTGGGCCCCCCATGCCCTTGCCTTGTCACACTTTTCTAGCCTATTATTGGAGGAGACCCTTGGAGAAATCTTGCTTGGAGCCTGAGAAATTCCCCCCCTCTCCTCACTTCCATGTAGTGTTTATTTTCTTCTTCTTCTTCTTCTTTTTTTTTTTTTCCTGGGACCAAGTGAATTACTAAGCCCATGTGCCTACTATTCATCATTCTTAAACGTTTGTGCTGGGTGGGGGGCCTTCCTGCATGGCTGCAGCAATTGAGGGGAACATGTTAGGTCTACATGTCCCCTGCTTAAAAGCTTCCTTTGCTTAGAATTCATGCTTTCTTGCTTTTTCTGGAATTTACATTAAAGAGCAGAGAGAAACCAGAATTTTAGAATGCCAAAGGAGGTGACGTTTTCCCAGGGAAGGCAGCGTGTGGAGTCATGACGCCGCTTTCCTCTGGTTATTCTCTCAGGGCTCAGCCACAGTCTTAGGAGGCCTTCCATTGCCCTCTACGTCATAGGGTGTCCGGCCCCAGGGCCATTCCCTTGCTTGAAGAATCCTACAGCAGGTAAAGTGAGGTGCAGTTAGTATCTGGCCTTGTGTTGACTGGTCCCTGCATTTGATAAATGTACTCAATGATGAAAGCCTTTGACTGGTTTCTGTTTCCTGACATCAGGAATTTTCACTGTATTGAAATTTAAAACAAAACCAAACCAAACCATAAAATCCTGAATATGATTTGACCAGAAAGTAGAGGCAGCCCCTTGTGGGCAGCCCCAGGCACACAGCCTTGACTCCCAGCCTCCCCTTCCCCTTACAATTCCTGCCAGAGCCCCACCAAGCTGCTGATTGCATCTCCCCTGCTGTGTGTTCCCCCTGCTGAGGAAGAGTGAGTTTCTAGCCCATCTTGCTGGCTGGCATCCCCCTCCCCAATAAGGCACAGCCCTAACTTCACCTCCCCTGTGAAGCCTTCCCATTCTTCCAGTTGGAATGAATTCCCTGACCTTTCTTTTCTTTTGCTTTTATGATTAGTGCTATAAAAGCAGTATCATCATCTGTGTTATATCATCAGTTAGAATGCACGTTCCATGACACCTTTGTGCAGGGACATTGACCGCTTTTGTTTTTTTGCTGTGTCCTGGTGCCTGGAACAGTGCCTGGCGCATAATTTGTGTTTGTTGAATGAATGAGTGAATGAATGAATGAGTGTGTTTTCTTTCAAGAACCATTATAATGACCAATTATTAATTGCTTATTAAAAGCAGACACTGGGTAGACATTATCTGAGTTAATATTCACAGCAGCCCAATGAGTAAATACTATTGGTCCAATTTTACAATTTAGGGAGCTGAGGTTTGGGAGTTAGGTAACTTTACCAGGTAGCAAGTGTGGATCCAGGACTCAGCTCAGTTCAATCTGATTTCTGGAGCCCATGCTTTTGAAATTCCTAGTCCAGTGATTCTCAAGGTGTGGTTCCATACCAGCAGCATCAACACCACCTGGAAATTTGTTAGATGTGCAGATTCTTAGAACCCAGAGTAGACCCAATGAATCAGAAACTCCCAGAGTTTAATCTGACAATCTGTGTTTTACACGCCTTCCTGGTGATCCTGATATTCACCCAATTTTGAGAACCACTATCCTAGGCTATTTTGGAATGCTTATAAATTTGGCTGGCCACAAGAATCCCCCCGAAGGTTATTAAAACTCATAATGTTCAGCCCAAACCTCCAACCAATTAAATCGGAGTCTCTGGGTTGGGGAGTATGACCCAGGCTCAGTATTTTTTAGTGTTCTCCATTGCATCTAAAATGCAATAAGTTGAGAACCATGTATATACATCTAACTGTGAATGTTGAGTTAATTCCTCCCTAGAAGAGTCCTTGTGTGCAGGTGAAACACCGGGAGGTCTTAGAATGCAGTTTCTGATTCGGGAGGTATGAGTGGGACCAGAGATTCTGCCTTCCTACATGTTTCCAGGTGAGGCTGGTGCTTCTTAGTCTGGGGACTGTATTTTAAGTAGCCAGGCTTTCCAGTCTGGACTGAACTGTCCAGTAAGGTAGCCACTAGCAAACTGGGCTACTTAAATGTAGGCTAATCAAAATTAAATAAAATCTGAAAGCTCCGTTTCTCATTCATACTAGCTACGTTTCAAGCATTCGCTAGCACCATGCGGTTAGTGGCTGTGGTGTTGGACGGCACAAATACAGAGTATTGCAATTATCATAGGAGTTCTACCCAACCCCACTGCTCTAGAATGTGTCTTGTGAGAGAGCTGCCTGGGGGGCTCAGTCGATGGAGCGTCCGACTTCGGCTCAGGTCATGATCTCACTCATCGTGAGTTTGAGCCCTGTGCTGGGTTCTGTGCTGAGAGCTCAGAGCCTGGAGCCTGCTTCAAATTCTGTGTCTCTGTCTGTCTCTGCCCCTCCCCTGCTCGTGCTCTGTCTCTCTGTCTCTCTGTCTCTCAAAAGTTAATAAACATTATTAAAAAAATTTTTTTAGACTGTGTCTTGTGATAGAATGTACCATGAATTTTTACTTTTTGTATGTCTGGGACACCCTTGTAAACCGTGGAAGCTTAACAAATGTTTACTGAAGTGATTTTTAATGAAAGGACCAATGTACAGATGTACAGAAATCATTAGTACACCGTCGAAGTGAAACTCCCTGCCACCCTATCCAGATTACATTATTTAAGTTCCCTGTAGGCAAAAAAAAAAAAAAAAAAAAAAAGCAGAAAAGAGGCTGTGGGCCTGGCTCCAGCTCCAGCTTCTTCCCCAGGACTCTACTGTTGTGTTTTGAAATGGCCTTCTGGGCTCAGAAAGGAAAGGTCTCTGGTGCCCCCTACAGGACTGATTTGGATTTTGCTGGATCAGTGTGAGATTAAGTGGGCTGGAGGAGGGAAGGGAGATAAATTGGCTTGAACTCATTGGGTAGTTGGTGGTTAGTAGAGAAGTAAGGATAGGCTCACTCTGAATCCCCATAAAGTGTTTGACATCTAATAACTTGACTTAAAGTCAACTGCTATGACCATGAACTCCCCATTCTTCCCCCCACCTCCCCAAGGGGGTTCCTGGTCCCATTGCCCAGGGTCTGGAAGGAAGGGCCTTTAAGAACCAGCAGAGGTGACCTGAGGCAGTTGGACATAGATGCTCTAAAGTCCAAAGCCTTTTATATAAACCCTTCCCTGTAGTTAATGGTTTAATTTAAAATAATAACAATAAGAGAAAAGTGTGACTTCCCTTTTGGGGGCCAAATGTCTTTGGAGATGGAGAAAGAGAGAGAAAAACTATGTGCTCTAAAAGAGAAAGTGCTTCCATAACCAGGGTAGTGTTGGATGTGTTCACATCTTACATATTTACATGTGTGTATGTATATGTGTGTTTGTGTATACAGGTACAATGTGTAATTATCTCAGGTCATCTTACAAACACTACTATGAAATAAGGATCATTTTTAGCCCCATCTTACAGACGGGAAAACCAAGGCCTAGAGAGGTTCTGTAACTTGCCAAGAGTCATACGGTGAGTAAGTGACAGAGCCAGGCTTTGGACCCAGGCACTCTACCTCCAAGGTTTATGTTCCTCAGTGTTCTATTACGCTAGCTTTCAAGCTATAAAATTAGTCATTATAGTTTCACTTATAAAAAAATTAATCTAACAGCCCTGTCTAATCAGAGCAAATACTGAATGCAGCTCCCTCCTCATTCCAGCCCACCGACAAAAGGTGAAAGACCCCCTAAACAGAAGTTCTTTGGTGCTCTTAGGTAAGAAAGGAAATTTAGAAGAAAAATAACTCAATCCATTTTTTTTGAAAAACTGAGTTAATACAATTCTATAACTTACTAGCCTCCAAACTACTTTTGTTTTTGGCCTTAAAACACCTTTTCCCCTTTCCCCTGGCCCCCTTTTTCTGAGCCTCTTGGTGTATTCTATACAAGTAGTCAAATAAATGAAAACAATCTATGTTACCACCACCGGTCCATCTTGAAATAGTGTCAAGTTAGAGATTATGGGCTGTACTGTTTGCCTGAGCTATTTTGGGGGGTGGGGGGAAGGCAGTGGTGGTATGAAATGGCGCCATGCTCCTTGGGAATAGCATTGGGACTGGATTGCTATAGTGTGGCAAGAGAAATGAACTCATTGAGTTCCATCCCTTTGACTGGGCTCTGAAGGAAGGCGGCCCCAGCAAAGTGGCATGCAGAGAGTTTAGATGTGTTTTGGGGAGCTAATTGCTGCTCTGGGTAGCTGCTCTGGCTGAAACTGCTTCTAGAGAAATTATTCCTCTGTGAGAGATTTCCGATTGTATTCCCTTGATATTGCTTTGTCAGGGCATGCTTTAAATAAGATGCTCTCTGTAGGTAGCAGGGATTCTAAATCCTCATTGACGTGTACAGCTCTGTTATATGCCAAATTGGAAATAACACCTCAAAATGAATGTCTTCAAGGAACAAATTCAGCAGTAGGTTTTCATAGATGCCAAAACCTCTCCAGATGGCTGTACTTCATCTGGGGTATTATTGGAACAGCCTTCTCAAGCAACCTAAATCTCTAGGACTGGACGTATATTTACCTTTGCATCATCTTGAAAAAACAGATGCCTTGACTCTTCTCGATGAGATAGGGCCATGATGATTGACTTGGCAGACAGACCAGGTAGGGAGAGAGGGGACACGGGGAAGCAGCTCTGAGACACGATTGCACTTAGTAACCTGAACACCTACTACGTGGAAGCTGCCAGTTCCTAAGAGTGACCCACTGATGAGGAAAACCTAGAGCTTGCCTTTAAGAAGTTGATAATTTAGTTGGATGCGTACTTTATAAGGAAGAATAATAAATGTATAGGGATTCAGAGGAGGAACGGAAGGGGCGAAGTCAGCCATCCCAAATCAGAGTAGATTTAGTATCTAAAACGTTAGCATATTCTTCCTAGAGCAATGCCACTACGGTGTGGTCTGCAGGCCAGAAGGTCACCTGGGAGCTCCTTAGAAATAAAAATTCTCAGGGGCGCCTGGGTGGCTCAGTCGGTTAAGCGTCCAACTCTTGATTTCAGCTCAAGTCATGATCTCACGGTTCGTGGGTTCAAGCCCCACGCTGGGCTCTGTGCTGGCAGTGCTTGGGACTCTCTCTCTCTCTCTGTCTCTCTTTCTGTCTATCCTTCCCCTCCTTCCCCCTCAAAATAAATAAATAAAATTTAAAAAAAATGAAAATTCTTAGGCCCAACCCAAACCTATAGATTCTTTGGGGGTTGGGGCTAAGGAATTTGGTTTAATAAATTATCCAGGTGTTTCTTATACATGCCAAAGTGTATATTAGCTACTAATATATTAATGTATGTTATAATACCCTTGGCAGTGTATTAGAATCACCGGTGGAGCTTTGAAACTTCCCCTCGGCCACATTATACTTCAGCCCCAGTACCTCAGGACTGCTGGGATGGAGCTTGGCCATCAGGATGTTTTAAAGCTCCTTGGGTAATTCCAGTGAGCAACCAGGGTTGAGAAGCCCTGTGTAGTCTTGGCTCTTAACTCAGGAACACACCTGAATACCCAAGAAACTTAAACAACAAAACAAAACCTTTAAGCGGCTTCCCAGATCTACTGAGTCCGACACCCTGGTCATGATCAAGGATAGTTGCTTTAGAACATGAACACTCCACATTGTAGAAAGACCAGGCATCCTCCAACTTGAGCTGGACATGTCAGAATCACCTAGAGGACTGGTGAAAGCACAGGGAGCTGGACTGTATGCCCAGGGTTTCTGACTCCATGTACCAGGGGTGGAACCTGAGGGTGTGTATCGCTATCAAGTTCCCACGCTGTGGCTGCTGCTGCTGCTGCACTGGGACTACACTTTGAGAACCACCGGTCTCGCCTAGCATGAGGCTTAACTTGAACTCTAGTAATGGCTGCTCTGCCAGGTTCTAGAATTCTCATAGTCCAGCAACCCTTACCATTTTGTGTACCATTTCAATATATTTATTGATGTGATCCCTTATTTTAATGTTTTTGAAATTAAAAGTCAGAACCATTTACATTTTGAGATATGCCCAGCATGTACTATTCCACATCATAATTTCAGCTGGAACAGAGGAGCCCCCTTTAGAAAGACTTCTGAGCTCCCAGGAGTTGCCCTTTTCCAATGTATTCCACGTCCTGGGTGACAGTGAGAGTTGAGGATCTTGGTTTGTGTGTTTATTAGGCACTAGTATTTCCTCCAGAGTCAGCTTGGGTTGATATGTCTTCCTAAACTCCCTGGGATTGGGGTAGAGTTGACTCATTAAGAAAAAAAGGAAGAGGGTGAGTTGGAAATTTGGGGACAGGAGGGAAGGAGACAGATACCAGGCCCAATTCCCATCCCTTCCCTCAAGTCTGACCTCCCCCCCCCCCCACCGCGGGACAGAGCCCCTCAGCTCCCTTCTCTGGAGAAGGATAGAGCCTGACCCCTTTCCACCCCCAGGATAATTTATTCTAACAAACACTCTTTCCCAGTTATCCTACCTGGAGACACCAACATGCTCCAGCCTGGACCTAGGCCTGCTGGCAAAATTAAGACTAGATGATGGGTGATGAGCAAAGCTCCGTTTTTTTATGAGACACATTGTATTGTTACCAGAAATAAATACCAACGCCAGTATGATGACACTTTGCTCCCATGACAATTGCTAAATTCAACTTCTCTCTTTAAGGCCAGATAAGAATTTAGCAACCCACCTCACAGAGGGTACCACTCATTTGTTATTTCCTGGGTGGATTGCAAAACTTTTCCATGGCCAGACCAGAGGCAGAACAAACTCTTCCTCTTTGCCAAAACTCAATCTCACAGTCTTTGTCTTTCATATTCTCACCTGGCCTCCCTTTCTACCTCTCTCTCGGTGAATTTCATCCCTGTTGTCACCAAGCAGTTTACTCACCAGCCACCCCCACCCCAGCTGCAGGTATGCCCCAACTCCATGACTCTGGTAGATCCCCTGTCTACCAGCAGGTGCTCACCCGTCCTCTGCTCACCTGAACTCAGCCAGTCATGATCTTGCCTCTTTAAAACCATCATCATCTGAGTCATTCATGGCCTCTCTTCCAAAGCTAGCTATATTTTTATAAGTAACGTATAAAGTATTTTTATAAGTTCACATCCTGGCTGATTAACTAGATCAGGAACTGGCAAAGCTGGCTCGTTGCCTGTTTTCCTAAAGTTTTATTAGGACATAGTCACACCCACTTGTTTACATCTTATCTTTGGCGGTAAGCCAGAGATCTAGGGCCCACAAAGCCTAAAATTTTTACTATCTGGCTCTTTATAGAAAGTTTGTGATCTGATCCCTGCTCTAGAATAACAGCCATGTTGTATATTCCTTTACATTCCTTTAAGTGTTTGCCACAGTGTTTTGCACATACTAACTACTAATCGGTGTTGATAAACCGGGTATGAACTTTCCTCTGAAATCAGTAAGAAATGTAATAGTAATAAAGTCACATCTTATTTCTGCCGTTGCTATTGCTGTTATTACTACAGCTGCCTAAGTATTATGTAGCAGGTGTTGGACTTTGCTCTTTATCTGCCTATCTCATTTAATCCTCTGAATAGCCCTAGATAGAAGACCCTGGAGCTCCGAGAGGTAAGCTGTCTCCTTTGCTGTGTGACTTCAGCAAGGATTTGGACTCCAGTCTTTGTGATCTCAGAGCCTGGGCTATTCATTCCTGCTAGGTACTTCCGGTTCAACCCTAGCCCCTTCCAGGTGCTTATTCCCTGCCCACCTCACTCGTCTTCCCTGAATCTCGGTTCTAGTTAAGAGACTCTCTATTAAATGCCACCATTGTTACCACTATTATCATCCTCATTCATTCATTCCACAAACCTTAAAACAAGTACACGTGTTAGTTGCTGGGCAGGGCTTGGTGCTTAAACTGCGAGTGAGGTATCTTCCCTCTGATGTGGGAAGGGCAAATCTGTAAACCCTGGCTTGTAAACCCAGATGTTTACAGGGACAGGAAGATAACAGATGAGTGAAGCATGCCAGGTGAAGGCTGTCTCTAGCTGGGGAGTGAATTTCCCCCGTAAAAATTTAGCAGTTGATCACCTTTGGGAGATTCTTGCTATGTAGACACATCCTCAATGGCCAGTAGGGCCTTGGCCTCTTCTTTCCCCTCCTCCTCCTCCTCCTTCTCCTCCTTGAGAACAGTTATCTTTGGCCACAGTGACTTGCCCTTTAAAAACTGGTCTCGGCTGCAATATTATTTCTCTGCTTGGAACACAGAAATTCTTCTCTTTGGGAAACAGTCATACTAGACTGTTTTCCTACTTACCACATTATTGTCCAGCATCCTTACAAAGACTGTGTATGACTTGACATCCGTTGGCAACACTAAACATTTTACAGCAGACTAACCAATAAATATCCTTAATGTGGTTGGTGAATATCTTAGGTGACTTAAAACACTTAACGTGAATTTGCAAACTGGGACAGGCATCCCTTTTCTAACGTTATGGCATCTGGAGCAAATGCACATTGTCTCAGAACTTCTCATTCCTATTTTTGTTTTTTATTCATTTTGAGCAATAGCCTTTGCTTACTACCCACCCCATCCCCTTAGTAAAAGTGCTTCTAGTCTGGTGGAGAGGAAGGATCCATTGAAAGCCCAAGGGAACCGGGGGCAACCCAGATGTCACACATTTTTTCCCTACAGTGACCTGCTGCAAATGTCTGTTCTCTTCCCTGGCTCTCAGAGACTCTCCCCAGTCCCCACTATAGCCCAACTGTTTTCTAGGCCAGCTTCTGAAAAGATTTTTTGTGTAGTTCTGCCCCCTAGTGGGAAAAATTAGGAATGAAACACACAGCCGCTTCTGTCCTCAGAATTCTGTCTCCTTCAATCCTGGTGAAATTAACCTCGGTGAACATAGGCTCTGTTTTTGGCTCTTTGAAATAGCATAGCTCTCAAAAGGTGTCCAGACTATGTGTAAAATATTGAAAAAGACAAATGTCAGGCCAATAGATAGGATTTTAGAAAGTAGGCCTAGGTATTCAGGCTAAATAGGCACTGAAACCAGACCTCAGTGGACATCCCAGGAAGGCCAAGAAAAGGAGACACCCTAGCCTGACTCCAGAGTGTTGCTCTAAAATGAAGGACTGTCTTCAATTGTTTATCTAATCTTTTTAAGCCTTCTGTCCTTTGAACTGGTTTAAGATTTGAAAGAAATACTGAAGGATCTGTCACTTTCCTTCTTGTATGTAAAGCCGGCCAGCTATGAAAAATGAAGAATGTGCAGATCTTGAATAGTTATGTTTTTCAAACCTACACAGAAATAGGAACTTTATTCATAAACTTGAGTGTGATCATAATACATGTATCCCAAGAAAGCAGCTCTGATAGATGAACCCGAGATAAAGTATTTAAATAAGGAGTGTACTGGGTTAGTGTTGTGTTAGTATTTCATTCCTTCCTCCTGGGAGGTGAGTTAACATAATATTACCATTGACTGTCTTTGGGTGCGTCCCAAAGGTCATTTCTGGGAAAGATAATAGAGCTTTTCATATGATATGCTTTCAAGCTGCCTAGCAGATGCAGAATAATATGAAAAGAGGCCAAAAAAAGTAGTGAATATTTTTATCCCGAGTTGTCATTCCTTATATCAACTCATTTTTAGGGAAGAGAAAGCCTGTTTTTTTCTGTTATGACATTTCTGTCATTTTTTTTTTTTTGACTGTCTGGCTGGACTTAATCTCAGCAAAGTTGAAAAAATATTCTAGACGAGGGGAAGAAAATGGTGGGTGACCCTTCAAAGATCTGACAATGGCAGCCATGGAACTAGGCAGTTAACAGGGCAAGAGAAACAGATGACCCGTGGGTGCAAATGTGCTCTGGTCGGACCACTTCCATGGGGTCTAGACACCAAAGGAAAGCAACTGCTTCCGAATGGGGAAAGAGCTACAAAGTAATCCTGGAATCAGGTTTTGAGAGCTCCTTATGTTCCAGGACCCTTAAAAAATGATCAGTAGCATGTATATGCGTGCGAGGTGGACAACAAAAGGGGTGACTTGTGTGCATATGTGCCTGTACTTTACAATGGCCACCCATCTTGAAGCTGCAATTTAGAAATGGGTGTGGAAAGAAAAGCTTCATGATTTTTAGCTCTAACAGGCCAATTTAAGAAGCCAGTGTCATGTCCCTTCTCTGCTGGTGTCTGTTCAGACTGGCCACCCTCTGTGCCAAAGACCTTGAGCAGACCTTGGCTAAAACCCCAAGGTATACTCCCTGTTCACTGTCAGCAGTGATCTGTGGAATGGATTGGTGTGGGCTGCGTTGCCTTGGGCAGGGTTCATGTGTCATTCGGAAGACGATGTATCAGGCTACAGAGGCAGAGGGAGGCTGCCTTATGTCCACGGAAATGAGTGAATCAGAAAGCCAGATGGGGGCCCCCTCTAAGGACATGAGAAATTGCAGAGTGCAAAACTGGAAGGACTTGGGAACATCTTGTCCTTTATTTCACTTAGGAGAAAAACTGAGGCCCAGGGATGCCAAGGAATTTGCCCACATTTCTTCGACTAATTAATTAATTCTTCCATTTATTTATTCTGTGATGATGCCTGAGTGTCTCTTGTGCGCCAGGCTTGGTTCTGGTGCTGGGGTTATAAACAGGATGAGTGTCATAGGGAGAGTCGAAATTTGTCGTAAATCAATTTAAGAGAAAAACCTGGCTGAGGATGAAGAGTCTCAGGGCAGAAACCAGAGAGAAGGGAGAAAAGAGAACCACCTTCATGCTGTAAATGTGAACACAGATTTGACAGTGTTTGATAATTACAATAACTATCAGTGCCTGATGGAAGGTTACCCCTGGTACCATTTCTTGGCACACATCAGCACTGTAATCACAAAGGTACTTGTAAGATGATTTGATTAGTCTTTATCTCCTGCTGCAGGCCCAGACCGTGAGTGCCATCATACAGGTTCCTTTCTTGGCTCTATGTTTTATCCCCAGAATCTGGGAAAATACTTGACACATGGTAGATACTCAATAAATATCCACTGAATGAACAATGGTAGGAATGACAAAATGATACGGGTGCCCATGTTCCATTTGATAGCGCAGGGATCAGGCAACGTCAGTCAAGGGTCAGCCAGCAAATGTTGAGGCCTTAGGGCTCATACAGTCTCCGGCACAACTATTCAACTACCTTTGTAGCAAGGAAGCAGCCATAGGCAATACGTGAAAGAAGGGGTATGTCTGTATCCCTACTGTTTATTCATGGATACTGAAATTGGCATTTTATACAATGTTCCTGTTCCATGAAATATTTTAATATTTCTCAACTATTTAAAAATATAAAAAATAAGGACACCTGGGTGGCTCAATTGGTTAAGTGTCCGACTCTTGATTTCTGCTCAGGTCACGATCTCTCGGTTTGTGAGATCGAGCCCCACAAGGGCTCTGTGCTGGCAGCGTGGAGCCTGCTTGGGATTCTCTCTCTCTTCCTCTCTCTCTGCCTCTCCCCTGCTCATGCTCTCTCTCAAAATAAATAAACTTTTAAAAAAATCTTAAAAAATAAAATAAAAATGTAAACAATAAGCATTCTTAGCCTATAGACTATAGAGAAAGAGGTGGCAGGCCAGATTTGTCCCATGGGCTATAGTTTACTAATCCCTGCTATAGAAATAGATAAATTGTTAAAGGTTTTATGAAAGTTTTAATCAATTGATTCATTTGTCTATTCCAAGCCAGGCTCTGTATCAAGCATTGGGCATATAGCAGAAATAAGACACAGTATCTGTCTTCAGTAGGTCCAGCAACTAATTGAAGAAATACATTTAAAAAATAAGTATAATAAAATATAGGGAAGTGACCTAAGCTTGGCACAGGGAGGGAGGGGTCAGTTCTGTGCTAGAAGGATCAGAGAGCTTCATGGAGATGGTGTTGCTTGTGTTGAGGTCTGAATGATGAGTAAGCAGTAGCCAGGAAAAGATAGGGAAGGAGCCATGTGTGGAGAGGTGCAGAAGCAGTTTTTTCTAGGAGAGCCAAATGTGATGGGGGCAAGGCCCTGGAAAGGTGACTCTGGGAGGCACGGGCCATATCTGCCAGGACTTTGAGTATTACGTCCTGCAATTCGAAATGTGCAAGTCTGATCTTGGAAGTGTCTTCCTGAAGATGCTCTAAAATTCTGTCGTCTTCAGGAAAGAGTGTGAAGAGCATCCTGTGGGATAAATCAGGAGGGTGTTGGGTTGAGACAGAGGACAGGGCTGCTTGAGACCACTTCAGAATCTAGGGAAGAAGTCATAGGGCTTGTGGTAATTAAGGAAGAAGCAGAGTTATGGAGAGGAGGCAAAAATCAAGAAAAATATCAAAGAAGAAGACACTAAAAGACTTGGTGGCTGATGGATATGCAGAATGAAGGTATAGGAAAATCTAGAATGACTGGCTTTTGGCTTGGATACCTCCCCGTTAATGGTACCATCCTCCACACAGAAAATAGTGAGGGAGGGTATGTTTTAGAAGAGGGTAATTAGATCTCTGGAGCTTCCTTCTTTAATGATTTTTAAAGAGTTCTCCTTATGAGACTTAATCCTTAAATCTATAGAACAGGAATAATAATTTCCGTACTTCTTTTGGGAAGCAGAATTTGTATGGCTGGCCTCTCTTGGCAGTCCTAATGATTAGTCACCAGTACAAAGACAAGGTCATTATGTTCAGCAGGTCAGATCTTTGAAGGATGAGTCATGACTGTGTAGTAAATAAGAACCCCACGGTCCATTTAATTAATGTATGCAAAGCACTCTAAAGTTAATTGGGTGATACCATATGTTTTCACTCATAGGTCTAACAGGAGAAACCTAACAGAGGACGATGGGGAGGGGAAGGAGGAAAAAGAGTTAGGGAGAGGGAGGGAGACAAAGCATGAGAGACTCTTGAATACTGAAAACAAACTGAGGGCGGAAGGGGGAGGGGGAAAGGGGAAGGGGGTGATGGTCATGGTGGAGGACACTTGTGGGGAAGAGCACTGGGTGTTATATTGAAACCAACCTGACAATAAACTATAAAGTTAAAAAAAATAAATCATAAAAAAATTAAAGTTAATTGGGGATTTCTAGACTACAGCTTCCAAACATCACAAGCATCTTTCAGATATTCCCTATTCAAAAAAACACACAAATATTCCCTATTTACAGATTGGAAAATCAACATAGATGAGGTGATTTCCCCACTTTCTCCAAATCAATTTGCCTAGTCTCTAGTGCTCAAAAACTTCCCTCTAGTTCTGTCTCTCATTCCTTGTCCATTGGAGAGGGCCCATGGATTTTTGGATAACTTCCTTACAGATTAGAAAGACTTAGAAAAAACATCCCCAATTTTTCTCATTTAGTGTGGATCTTCCCAGTTTTTAATCTTGATCAAAACTAGAGGCAAAAATGGGATCTCTACACTGTGATCAGAAAACAACAAAACTCCCCATTTATTTTATTTCCTGACAATAGAAAGTGGTCCAGGAAAATACTATTGAACGTAGAAGCAAGGTAAAATTAGAACCTTGAAAGGTTTTGCATAATACTTTACTTGTTCTGGTCTGTCTTAATTCCATTATCTATTGTATCCCAGCTAGTAGTTTAGCTCTTCATCACCAACATTTTGCAATCTTTCAGAATACTTTTGGGGAATTCCAAAGCAAATAGCCTTAAATAGCAACTTAATTGTCTGAGAGATTTTATTTGTTTATTGAGAACTCTTGGGACCACAGCATTATCTGCATAGGGGAATAAGTCCCTTAGCTGCAGTCAGTTTTTACAGTTCCTTGCCCAAAGGATTATAGTTCTTTTTTGCATAAAAGGATGTTTGGAACGAGGACACCCAGAAAATCCATTTTACGTGCTTGTAACGGGGCCCAAAGTAATACAATTTGAGTAGAATCACTGTGTCTCCTGAGGCATGGAAAAAAAAGGCAGAGAGAGAGAGAGAAAAGCAGGATTTGAGGATGCAACTTGAGATTAATAAGTGATTCGTTCAACAGATAACCTATTGATTATAGCACTGTGCTTGTCATGAGGGTTATATTGTGAAACATAAGAGTTTCAGCCCAGAGTAGCTTAATCTAGTTATGGATATGGGAATTCAAAATAACCTTGTCTACCACGGGAGATTGAAGTCCTTGATGAGTCAATAGAACAGTTAAATAATAACACTGATGAGTAAACATGAGAAGATATGCATTGGAATGCATGCAAATGCACTCTTTGCTTTGGACATAATTCACATGTTGTCCATGTGTTGATTACATGAGACATACACACTTATTTATACACATGATCTATAGTGGTAATTATAGTAATTGAACAAGACATGCTGGTGTGCCTGACTTTCTTAGATTGGGTATCTTGTTGGTACAAGGCAATAATTAATACTAAAACCAGTGGAATATCCCAGTGAGTCCAAATGGCAAATCCTTCCTGTCCTGCTCACCTTGCCCTGAATGAATGAATATAGGTATCTGTTAAACAGCTGTTATTTATTTCCCTATTTCACATCTGTCCTTGAAGGCCATCACGAGGGCAAGGACTGTGGAACATGCAGACGACGTGTCTGTCAATGGACTGACCATACTGAGTGGATGAAAGAGCCTTGGAGGGATGGGGCCTCCTAGCAAAATAGGCTTGTAAGTCAAGAGCAGGGTGTCAGCGTCCTGTGTGTATTTCATGGTGAGAGTGAAAGCAGACCTAAATTATGAGTTGTTCAGTCTCCTGCTTGAATGTTCAATTCTTAATTTGAAAGGGCGCTCAGTGCCAAGGGAGTATAACATAGAAAAGGAGTGGCCTTGATGCCTAATAGGAACTAGGGCCTGTCAGGGCTGCTTGAGTTTATTTACGTATATTTATGAGACATACAGCCTTTCTACAGCTCTTCAACTCTGTGAAAACATTTTATGAACATTATTATATTTAATCAACTCTGTGAGGTAAGTGTTACTGTTTGCCCCGGTTTGGCAGATGGGAATCTAAGAGGCCTATGATTAGTCCAGTGTCCCACGACTAGTTAGCAACATGGCCAGGGCTAGAATTATGGGGTCTTTCCATCAGTCATGTTCCCACTATGATACAAGAGCTTATGACATGTCCTGCCTTCTCAGTGCTAATCAGTTAATTTAGGTATAAACTCAGATCGGTCGAATTATTCTTGGGTTGGGGGCCACATGTGTGGTCTGCACTGAATTGTGAGTTGAAAGCAGGAAGTTGCTGTACCATGGAGACTCACTGGGGGCATAGGGTTTGAGTGGAGCTTTCAAGCATGGGTAGGGTTTGATTAAATGGAGTGTAGAGGAAAGGGCATTACAGACAAGAGTAAGCATGGGGAGGAATTTGCACGCTGCCCTGGGGAGTCAGTCAGCAGACCAGTGTGGATATTTCAGTGTTTGTGTGGGGTAGCTGATGGATCTGCACTGGTGGTAAAAATAACTGGAGTGGATTTACCTCCGGGAAGCCAGGATAGTTGAAGCTCTTTGGGGAAGATGGAGGAACAGGAGGAGAGCCTGACCTGTTACCTCATTATGGTCCGTCTCTTTGACCACCTCTTCGGGGTGCACAGTAGATGGAATTCATCCACCTGTCCATCCACCCATTCCTTTATTTCACTTCATTGTTTTCCTTCAACAGACACTTACTATGTACTTGCCATGTTCCAGGCACTGCATTAAGTCTTAGTGAAGTGACTGAAAGGAACCCTCAATGCTTGGTGAATTAATACATGAATGAATCAACAAAAGATATGGGACTCGGACTGGTGAGCTCATTCGTTGGGGAGAGAGAAGTAAATAGAAAGTTCCAGTGTGTTGGGCTCAGTGTGACAGTGTGGTGCTCTGGGATCATATAAAGAAGCAACAGTCCACGGGGCCAGAGAAGGCTTTGTAAGAGAAGTGACATTTTGGGTCGTTTTTGGAGTCTGAAGTTGGACTGTACCAGCTACAGAAGGGGCGAAGAATCAGGTCAAACTCAATTAGTGTTTGCAAATGACCAAAGGCCTAGACACTGGAGGAAAAGCAAGAAAGTAGGTGTAATCCAAGCTGAAGGTGGAAGGAAGGTAATGGCAGAAGATACAGGAAAAATGTTTCTGTGTCAGACTGAACAGGACTACCTGGTCCAAGTCCAGATCTATATCCCCTTAGGCAAGCCCTGGGTAAAAATGGTACTGCTCTGGGAAGTTTTCTGACTCCTAGCCCAACACTCAACTCCTTTTTCTCATAAGAGGGCTGAGAGAACATCTGTCTAAGGCTAGATGCCCAGCAATTTAAGAGGAAAGAGAAAAGGCAGTGATACGCTATAGAAAAAAGAAAGAAAGGAGGGCATGGTGGTACTAGACAATTTTTCCCTAAAACAAAAGGAGGAAATGAAGTATCTTTTAATGGCTGGCCTAGAATGCCATTCAGGGGATTTAGGAAAAAATCAAAATGTATTAGAGCTCTCTTCAGACCTTGGATGCTTTATAGCAGCATCTAAAATTGCTGGTAAAATTATGACCTTGTAACTCACAGCTGTGTCATATATTCTCTAGCACACAGTGTGATTTATATACCAAGCCAGTTGCTTTGAAAAAGCATGGAGAAAAAGACTCACACAACAGGAAGTTTATAAAGTGTTGTTATTTTTAATGTATAACGCCTTTTACTTCCATCTGCACTGATAGGATGGGTGGCATGCTGTTGGTCAAGGTTATCGGCCCCGTTCCTGCAGTGGGTTGGGTTGGGGTGGGGTGGGGTGGGAGGGTTACTTATTACACTCACACACCGGCGGGCCAGGTGACAACATCCAGGCTGTGGAATCCTACCCTGCCTCTCCCCAAAAGAGAGCAGTCACCTTGAACCCCTTCTTCCCTTGAAATTATACCTGGACGTCTACCAAAGCTTGAATCGCATTACCTTGGCTCACGTTAAACCCCAGCAAGAACCCGGAGCTCCTGTGGGAGTCCTCCCTTCCTAGGAAATGAAGGGGCTCTGCAGGACTGCTGTAAGAAAGCCGTGCATGGGATTCCCATCACACTCTTCAAGTCAGCCTGGTTTTGACCCCTGTTATGGAGCTAGAGAGGGAAGGGGCCAGGGCAGGCTAGGGGCTGGTGATACTGGACTGTATACAACTCTCACTTCTGTGAGAAGGTGAAGGGAGAGAGAGAAAGGGAGAGGACACCCCACACAGCCAAGCAATCAGGCAAGAAAAGCCCCAGATGTGAGTCCAGAGACCCAGTTGTGGTCCAGGCTGGAGCCCTGCCAGTTTGGTTGACCTTGAACAACTCTCCTGCAAAAAGGAGATGAGCTCTTGCTTTGGCTACCTAAGGGAGTTATTGTGAAGATCAAAGGAAATATTGTATCTTTTAATCCTGAGCCAATGGCTAGGGTCGTTATTTTTCTCTTGCTCTGCCTGTTTCATTTTACCATCGTTGCATGCCACCTTTTTACCTCAAAGAAGATTCTTGAGGACAATGGCCTCAGACTTCCTTCTGTCTAAATGTATTTTCTTTTGTTCAGTCTCATTTCTATCTTTCCAGTTATTCCTGATTGTTTTCTCAGAGCCTGTTAGGAATCTGATCATTTCCCTGTGTAGGACCTGTGTATACTCTTTCTTTGATGTGACCACATGCTTCTCTAGATCAGAGTCTTAATGTTCCTGGTTCATTTCCTGCCTGGCCCCGACCCATGGGGCACCCAGAGCAACAAGCAGGGAGGCGTCTCCTTGCTGAGCAGAAGGACCTTGCTGGGGCGTTTGTAATGCAGGTCACCAGAAGCCAGAGCTCACTACAGTGGTACCCAAAAAGGTGCCAGGACTCTGTTCCCATTAAAGGCAGTGGGGCTTAGAGGACACTGCAGCCCCATGGTCAGAACCTCCTAGACTTTGGACACACCGAGCAACTTTGCCTAGCCCCAAGGCAGGTTGAGGGTATTTGCTTTTTGTTTGGTACATTGCATCCCAGGAACCATAAAGATGCTTTTAATCCCTCCAAGATAAGGAAGCTCTAATTTATTCTAATACAAGAAGATTCTATTTTATGGGGCAGAGTGAAAGAAGTCTGGACATCTTAATTATGTATTTTCAAAGTAATTCTTTTATAATTTTTATAAAAATGACACATTCTCATTTTTTAATTAAAAAATGTTTTTAATGCTTATTTGTGAGAGAGAGAGAGACAGAGAGACAGAGAGACAGAGACAAAGTGCGAGCAGGGAAGGGGCAGAGAGAGAGGGAGACACAGAATCCAAAGCAGGCTCCAGGCTCTGAGCTGTCAGCACAGAGCTCAACGCAGGGCTCAAACTCACAAACCACGAGATCATGACCTTAGCTGAAGTTGGACACTCAACGACTGAGCCACCCAGGCGCCCCTACACATTCTCATTTTAAAAGAAATGGAGCAGCGCAGAAAATAGAATACATCAAACGAACTAAAACAGTCACCATGCAAATTTTGATAACTAGATGAAAGATCATGTTAGACATCTTTGTATGCGTTAGATACATGAGTGCTAACTAAACAAATTTATATAAAATGAGTTAACATCCATACTGTTAAAAATTAAAGTGTTAAATTTAAGTTTGTTTGAACATAACAGGAGCAACAGGAGGAACATAACATACTGTTAAAAATTAAAGTGTTAAATTTAAGTTTGTTTGAACATAACAGGACAAGGGAAGGAATTGCTAACCTCTGTAACTTGTAGCTCCTGAGGCCGCTGGTGTGATTAGGAGGCAACAGTTCACAAAAGGAGTGATGGTGGAGTCATGTTTTCTTTTAACTCTATTTTAAAATGTGATATAACAGGGGTGAACTTTGTGCTGCGAAAGAAGAGAATTTGGCCACACTTACATTTCCACCCTATCCGTTCCCCCCATGAATTAGTTCTTATTTTCATTTCGTCAAGGCTTCCTAACACTGTCTTTGGGAACTTGAGTTTTCATTGTCATTTAGTCTTAGTTAAGTATTTCAAAGTGTGAAGTCCTCACCCAGGTCCTTTCTCGGTGCAGCTTTCACTGTAGTTTAGAGAATAACAGCAGAAAAACTGCTTGCATGCCATGAGGAAGCCCAGCTCCATCCCTAGGGTGCTGGGTGGGCTTGGGCAATCTGTGTAACCTCTCTGTGCCTCAAATGCTGCATCTGTAACATGGGGGCAACTAGAGCCACCTCAGACGGAGTTTTGTGGGGATGGAATGAGTTATTTATTTATGTACCTGTAGATAGGTAGCTACAAAGGTAGTAATAGATTGATCTATTTATCAAGTTCTCTTTCTCTCTCTCCCTGTATAGCTACCTATCTATAGGTCCACAGGGACACAGACACACACATACACACACACACACGCACACACTTTTTGGGAGATCAAAAAGTAGCAAGCAAACTTTATACAGATATAGATAATCACTAAGTGGCTTGAATGATTCTGGCAAATTATTCTCATGATTTCATCTTCTCTTCCCATGACGGTCCTCTGAGTCAGTAAGAACTTGAATCAGCATTCTTATGGGAGTGGCTAGAGGAAGAGGTTTGAGGGCAGGTGCATTCAGTACATGCCATACATGTGCTGCACAATACCGGATGCTTTGTGTTATAGTTTTAAATACTATTTTTAAGTTTATTTACTTCCTTTGAGAGAGACAGAGAGCTAGCGGAGGAGGAGCAGAGAGAGGGAGAGAGAGAAACCGAAGCAGGCTCCACACGGACAGCACACAGCCCGATGTGGGGCTTGAACTCACGAACTGTGAGAACATGACCTGAACTGAAATCGAGTCAGATGCTTACCTGACTGAGCCACCCAGACACCCCCTGTGCTGTATTTTGCTCAACCTTTATAGCAACCTGTGAGGTAGACTCATTTTCCCATTTTACAAATGGTGCTGGGGAAGTGATTTAATCTCTCGAAGTTAGTAAGTGGTAGAGCTGGAACTGGAGGCCCCCCTCCATCAGTGCTGCCTGTTCGAGATGTGTGACAAGGAAGTTGCTAACTAACTGTAGGCAGATTGCAGGGAGTCCTTCCTTTGGAGAGACGAGCTATGCATATGGGTCCCAGAAAGAGGAATTTCATACTATAAGCTTGTGCCAGCCATAAGCCTGAGAAATGAAAAATAAGGGAATCATCAGTGTGGGTTTGAATTCATCAAGAAAGGGTTGAAAGCAGAGGATATGGGTGGCACTAAGGAAACATATTTGGCAGCAGAAGTTTAGGGGTGAGCTGGAAGTTATGGAATGCTTTCCTGGGTAAAATCCACCAGCCTCGGGCCTTCTTTTTCTGAAATGTGCTTTGTGGAATTTTGGATTACACAGAAAGTTAGTAGGCAATATGAAAAGAGAGCTCTATGGTCAAGTAAGTTTGGGAAATCCTAGTTTAATTAGAGGATTTCTTAACTGGAAGAAGTCTCAGAGCCTTTAGTATGCTGGCACACATTGTCAGTTTCCAAGGACAGGATGAGGCATCTCTCCGGACTTGGGGTGTCTTCAGACACCCTTGGAGCAGTGTTTTTCCTCCTGACGTGGCCTCCCAATAGTAAGCCCTCAGTCAATGTGGGCACAGTGCGGAGAGGAGTCATAGTGACAAGTGCTTCCCTGTACTGTTTCACGTAAGCCACACAATGACCTAAGAGGTAGGTTTTATTATTCTGGTGAGGCAGGCCTTTCTGGTGCCCACCCACACCCCTTGTCCTCACCTTTGTGCAGGTGGCTGGGTTTTGAATCACCAGTGTCAGCATTTCTTTGCCTGAGGCTTTTCTCCAGTCACCTAAGCCTGCTTGCTGGCCTGCCTCCAAGACACCATGCTAGGATCTTAATGCTCCCCTCAACCAGTGACCCACTAGAGGTGATGGAGCAGCACTCCAGTCCCCCACCCTCACTGAGAGACCTCTGCACCCCCCTTCCATACGGGCTACCCAGGCCCCTGGTGGCATTCTTCTCCAATTGTCCACAGTGATGCTTGCTTGATGAACTCTTTTTCTTTTCATTTTCTTCAATGTTTTAAATGTTTACTATTTATTTTTGAGAGAGGGGGAGAGAGAGTGAGAGAGAGATGGAGAAGGGCAGGGGTTAGAGAGGGAGACACGGAATCTGAAGCAGGCTCCAGAATCCAAGCTGTCAGCACAAAGCCCGACACAGGGCTCGAACCCACAAACCATGAGATCATGCCCTGAGCCGAAGTCAGACACTTAACTGACTCAGCCACGCTGGTGCCCCTGATGAACTCTTTATTGCTGTCTTCTTTCCTGTCCTTCCTTTATATATATATATATATATATATATATATATATATATATAAATTGTTGTCAAATTGGCTAACATACAGTGTATATAGCATGTGCTCTTGGTTTTGGGGATAGATTCCCATGATTCATTGCTTACATCCAACACCAGGTGCTCATCCTGTCCCTTTCTTAAATCCCTGCTCCCCTACTTGTGTTCCCTGACATCACCTCCCAACTAAACTATTCACAATAGAATCTTGTGCTCACATTCTGTTTCCAAGGGAATTTACACTGAGATACTTCATTTTACAAAAACACAAACTAGAGTCTGTAAGAGGCTACAGAAGGCACCCCAGATCACAGTTTACAATAGTAAAGCCAGGATTTAAATTTAATCAACACTTTTACTGAGCACCCACTGTGTGCCTGGCACTCTCCTAAATGATGGGACAAGATGAAAAAAAAAAAAAAACTCTTTGTCTTGAACAATAGACAGAAATAAATTAGTCCGGGCCTGTCTTCCAGCTTCAACCACAATACTCTAAAAATTCACCGAGGTTGGATGCTTGGCCCCTTCTAAACTGAAAGACCCTTTCTCCACCAGACCTGTGTTGACCTCTGAGTCAGAAGCTGGAATATTGAGCTCCTGTACTGCCCTCAAGGCCATACAGAAATGCATCAGACAGAGGATTTTGCTTCATGATAAATGCTAGAGAGAATTGCAGGAGTTGCTTACTCCATGATTTTCCTGCCCACTGTAACATCTCTCTTAATTAATGGGTTGCAATTAGCATTTATAAAAAGAAATCATTCCACGAGGTGAGGTCACTGAGATGTGACATCTTCTTCCAAAGCTGTCCTCCTGGCATAAGTGGGAACATTCAGAAATTAGCATCTCAGTAAGCCTAGCACTCTGGCATTCAAATGCATGTGGTCCAGCTGGGCAGATGGGTGGATAAAGGCAAGGGAAGTTCACTGGAGTGAGTCAGGCCTCTGGTGCAGTAGCATTTCGTTCATGTTTACAAAGTAGCTACAGAAATTACAGACTTATGAAAATAATTTTTATTTTTCTCTTTTGGCTATTTTTAAAGAAATATTTCTTTGTTCATGAGTGACCTCTAGGAGCATAGAGCTACATAGTTATAGAAATCTGATTTGAATAAAGAAGATGTGGTTTATATATACAATGAAATACTACTTGGCAATGAGAAAGAATGAAATCCTGCCATTTGCAGCAACATGGATGGAACTGGAGGGTATTATGCTGAGTGAAATAAGTCAGGCAGAGAAAGACAGATACCATATGTTTTCACTCATATGTGGATCAGGAGAAACTTAACAGAGGACCATGGGGAAAGGGAAGGAGAAAACTAGTTATAAACAGAGAAGGTGGAAGGCAAACCATAAGAGACTCTTAAATTACAGAGAACAAACTGAGCGTTGATGGGTGGTGAGGGAGAGGGGAAAGTGGGTGATGGGCATTGAGGAGGGCACTTGTTGGGGTGAGCACTGGGTGTTGTATGTGAGCGATGAACCACGGGAATCTACCCCCAAAACCAAGAGCACACGGTATACATTGTATGTTAGCTAACTTGACAATAAATTATATTAAAAAAAAAAGAAATTTTATTTGAAAGGGACATTAGGGATTACCTACTAATAAACACTCCCAGTTCCTCCCTCCTTCCCGCCCTCATTTCCTTCCTTCTTTCCTTTCTTCCTTCTTTCCTTGTCCTTCCCATGAAAACCATTTAGGTCAGGAAGAAGAAACACGGCTTGTCTAAGGTGATGTACCGCGTTGTAGTATTCCCCAAAACTAGAACCCACTTAGTTTTTCAAATTGCCATACAGATGTTCTTTTCATAGCCACCAGAAATCTTAAGCATTTTTTTAAATTTTTATTGTCCTTTTTGTCCCTCTCAGCAGTTTTCACATAAGAATTATGAAAGGAAGTTTAATTTACTAATCAACGTAAGATTTTGCATTATCCATAGATGTCTGCCTGTGGACCATGCTCTCAGTACTCTTTTTTTTTTTTAATGTTTATTTATTTTTTTGAGAGAGAGGAGAGAGAGAGAGAGAGAGAGAGAGAGAAGAGAGAAGAGAGAAGAGAGAAGAGAGAAGAGAGAGAAAGCAGGCTGGGAAAGGGCAGATAAAGAGAGGGAGAGAGACTCCCAAGCAGGCTCTGTGCTGTCAGCACAGAGCCTAACATGGGGCTCAAACTCACAAACCATGAGATCATGACCTGAGCTGAAACCAAGAGTCGATGCTTACCTGACTGAGCCACCCAGGCAACCCTCTCGGGACTCTTAAAAGCTCAGTCTGTTAGTACATCATTGTGATTAGTTATGTGCTGTTTTTGATGTTTAATTTTACTTTTTGTAGTTGTGTTTCTTTAGAGACCATGCCTCATCGTATTTCTGGCCCTAACAGCTTCCAGAAAAGGACCAAACATGTAATAGGGACACAGTGACTTATCGCTGATGAATTCACTCCTTTTATCTATATTCTTCCCCTTTGCTTGCTGGGTTTGCAACTTGCGCCCGTTTATCTCCTCCCCTCATGCAGTTAGTGAAATGGCCACACGGAAGGCATCTGATGGGAGAAGAGGAAAGAGCCGGCCTATTTTACCCCCTCATTAAACAATCAGTCCAAAATAATGGTTGGGATGATTTCATTTGCAAACGCACACCTCAAGCAATTGGTAAAGAGAAAAGGCCGAGGCAACAATATGAGTGCGTGGTTCATTTACATCCTCACTTTGTGGCAGGAAGAAAGAGCCCACTTATTGCTAATGATAAAGCAGTGACCCACCTTATTTACTTTCACATAAATCATGTCTTGGCAGGCGTTTCCATAGTCTGAGACCAGCTTGCCGCCGTCTGTCTTCTCTGTGAGATTGCTCCTGGGCTGTCTGAGCTATTTCGTAGCGATCTAGAATCACTGCTTCAGGGCGATCCATCTTCATCAGTGAAGTAATACGCTATAAGGACTTTCCAGACATTATCTGTTGCCACGTGACCAATAAGCAGCTGGTTGGTGCCTCCTGCTCTGGTTCAGTGAAGGGATAGAGATTTTAGTGCTCGTCCCCTGTCGCTCAGAGTGGGATGCAGAAATGGATGAGGCCAGTGGAATCAGCAGGTCAATGAAGCCTGCCATCCAAACTCCAATCGGTGACCTCCTTTTACTCAGGGACAAATTGGGGTTAGGGATACAGGCTGAGATTGAGCTGGATTAGTTCACTAAGCAGTGCTAAGGGTAGGTTTCAGCGAGGTAGCACCACGGCACAGAGTCTTGCCTAACAGATTTTGTTGCCTGAACTAAGTTGGCAAAGGCCTCTCACATAACAAAGGTTCTATGAACTAAACCCAAATTGTATTTATTTCCTCATTCCTTCAACACATATTTATTGAATGCTACCATATACTGGGCATTGGGGATATGCACAGAAGGGAGACAGAAGTTATATGGCCATTTATTTATAGGAAAAAGGCTTCAATAAGCACATGAGCCAAGGGCTTGGGCATCACTAAGTGGGTCTGGCTAACTTGTTTTGGGTCAGAGCAAACTGGTTTATGCCTTTAACTTATAGCTTTCTTCAGAACTTATTAGAAACAAGATGCACATGGGGAGGGGGTGACACTCTATCCTTTGGAAGAAACTCTCCATTGCTGGGTTGGAAAAATCTCCAAGTCCTCATATACCAAAACCAGAGATGTGAATTACATCCCTTGTGGAACAAGGGGAAAAAAATCTTAAGCAGATGCAACCTGTCGGACTCTGCTAGATGTTACAAATTATATACAAAGAAGAAGAACAGAAACCCTGACCTCAAAGAGTTCATAGTCTGAGATGATTTAGAAATACCTGAATTTGGCTGGGAAAACAAAAACAGCATATCAAGTGTTAAAATGAGTGTCACAGGAAACAGAAGGAATTACCAAGTGTTACTAACCTGAAAAAGTACTTGCTGGCAAATTAATCATCCCTCCCTCCCTCCCTCCGAAGTGTCAATGGATCAGAGGTTGGCAAGATTGGCCTGCAGGCTAAATCTGGCCCACCGCCTAGTTTTGGAAATAACATTTTATTGGAATGTAGCCAAGCTCAGTTTCTTACATATTGTCTATGGCTAGCTTTCGTGCCACCATGGCCAATTTGGGCAGTGTCAACAGAGACTGTGTGGCTCCCAAACCCTGAGGTATTATTATTGGCCCTTTACAGGAAAAAATGTGGTGAGCCCTGATTTCGATTATCCAAGTTTATCCTCGTGTTAATTAAGAGCATTAGAACAAAACATAACTGAGATGCACCTGGTGGTGGATTAATCCCCCCCAAAACGAACACTTCATTTCCATCCTCCGAGTTTACCTTAAATTAATTTTGAGCATCGGAATTAAACATCACTAAATCCTGTGGCACCTGAGGCCCTTGTGAAAATGTTTTCACTGATCCAAGATGCAGCATTCTGCTTCCTGCCTTTATAGAGAGCTAAATCAAGAGCACCCGTTTGGAAGGAGTGCCTCTGTTCTTTGTAAACTGTAATTGAAGATATAATTCACTGTGTTCCTCAGTCTTCATTCAAAGCCGCTAGCACAAAACTTCTGCTTGAGATTAATTTTAGGATAACATTGATCTCTGAATTGACTTTATAGGTTTTCCCAGGTCACAACAATCATAACCCAGTGTTTCTCTCTTGCCACAGGTGACAGAAAAAGCAGAGCCGTTTTCAGAGATGAACTTAGTAATGGGTTCATTGCAAATGCCAGGGAGAGGGCTAGGGTGAGGCGAGAGAGGAGTATGGGGTGCAAATGTAATGACTCACTCTCAGGGCAATGCAGGGGCAAAGTGGGCCTTAAAAAAAGGGTGCTTCCTCAAATTTTGTGCGCTAGGTGCCTCCCTAACCTCACTCTTGTCCTGAGACTGGCAGGCGCCTGGTAATATTCCTTCCCTCTTCTTCTAGTTGGCAGGACCCCTGACCTAGTTTAGCCCCAGGGATGTGTTTTGTTTTAATTTGATTTTTGACCATGTAGTCTGATTCAGGTCCTCCCTGCTGTAGACGGGGCTACAAATCTCAAAAACCAAACCTGTGCGCACTACAGCGACTGGGGATGCCATCTGTCTCCTGCGGGTCCAAATGTCAGGCAGGAGGGATGCTCAGGGCCATGTGTCAGCTTTCAGGCTGGGGCTCAGTGGGGGAGGTGGGATTAGGGAGGATTATTCCAGTTCTCATCACTGAGCTGGGGTTTTCATCTTGGGGAAAAGGAGAGGATAGTGGAGGTAGTTGGATTCACTTGTCTCCCAACATCACACGTGGTGTGTCAGGACAGGCAGAGGCTGTTACTTTGGAAATGAGAGAGAAGTACAGGGACCAAGAAGATGGTGATGAGCACCGCTAGCTGGTGATGAGGGGGAGGGAAATGCACTGAGTTATAGACTCTACCCCTCAGATCCTCAGATGGTTAGTTCTCAGGAGGGAGGGAGAAAGAGGGGAGAAGATGGAGTTGGGTGGGAGGAGGCAGATTAACTGGAGATTAGGTGATATTTTCTTGAAAAACGAACCAAGGACCGAAGTGAAGCATCCTTTTCTCTTGTGACTTGAGGCCTGTGCAAACGCCACATGCTTCTGGTTTCCAATTTTAAGGAGTTAAGAGTGTGGGGAGGTGACATGACACACTTAACTCAAATGGTCTGGGATTTGGGGAATAAACAGTAGTATGTGCCTGATCATAGACTCAGCCTTGACTTTTTATCTTCCCTATTTCAAATCACAGATCTTGGATGACTCTTTCATCAGCTTAAAATAGGGCCATGACTTGCCAGCCAGTGGAGTTTGTTCAGTTCTCAATTTGGTCCACAGTTTGCCCCTTTCTACCCGATTCTCCACACTGCTCCCCTCCCCCATGCCCAGGTCACTTCATAGTCTTCCTGTGACCGAGACCTAAATGGGGGATCAGTGACTCTTAGGCAAATGTGCGTTTTCATAGGGAGCAGACCACTAGATCCTAGGAAGAGGGAGCAAGAGCAGGGGCTTTGGAGGAGACCGGGAATGAGTGTTTGTGTAGCACATTCTGTGTGTCCCCTTAGAGGTGTAATTACATGTATGTGTTCTGGTAGGTTCGCAGGTTTCATATAACCAGCCCCCATTCTCACACTGCAGGAGGAAGGAAGGCAGGTTTCAAACCCACATCTCTCTGATGCCAGAAGCACAGGTCTTTCTTACTATGCATCACTGTTGTTCCACCAGCGGACTTTAAGGCATCAAGGAGCAAATGAGGGAAAAGAGCTAATTTGGGGGTCTTCTCCCAAAATAAAATGACATAGGTAATCATCTCCACTATTTAGCTAAATAGAAGTGTAGATTGTAAGCTGCTCCATAAAACTATAAATTCCTTGAGGATGGACTTAGAGTTTGCATCCCTAGTGTGTCTAGCTCAGTATCTGGCTCGTAGTAATAAAAACAGCAAATACTCAGTGGCACTTACTTGTACTGAAGACAAGTTTAGCTGGTATAGATACAGTGGTTAAGTCCTCTAGGAGGAAGTTTACCATTACTACTCCCATTTTATAGTTACGGAAAGTGAGACACTGTGAGTTGAAGGAACTTGCCAATGTTTATTCCCTAGTAATGGCCAGGCTGGGATTTGAATCCCATCATTCTGGGTTCTAGAATCCTGCCTGTCTTCTACATAGGTGCTTAGTTAGTTGAAGAGCTGAATAACTACAGAATCTAGGGAATTGGATATCTGTTAATTGCACTGAAGAGGTTAATTGCGTCAGAGTTAATTGCTTGGTTAATATTTTTAAAAGAATGGATTAACATTCTCATGTTCTTCTTTCCTCACCACCTCCCCACTGACCCCAAGAGAAATAAGCCTGTTGCAAAGGGGAAGGAGCTGGGTGTTTTTGCCCAGTGAGTGTGGATGAAGGACAGTACTTCATGTTGGTAACACTGGGCTCTTGGGGACAAATAAAACCCCCACTGAATTCCTTGGGGCAGATGATATAGGGCAGCAACTGCGGGACACACTGAGGGGTGTGTAAAATATGAATGCAGTCTAGGACAATTTTTTGCAATACACATATGACCAGAGAAATAACCCCTAATTTATTTGAGTGTGTGCAAATGTTTACATAGAATTCTCTTTAAATTTTTAAAAACTATTTTAAGAAACCCTTTCTTGTAGTTAAGAGGCTTATGTTGAGACATTTCTACCATGTTAAGAGTCAAGGACTCGAGGCAGGGTTTGAATAACTTTTCCAAGATCACATGGCTCATAAGTAGAGATGCCAGGACCCAAATCCCAGCCATCTGGCTCCAGGATCCAAAGTTGTCATGTCCACATCAGTGGAATCTTAGGAAGCAGCTGGTGGGCCTGCTCTGTGGAGACAGAAAGGGATTTGGTTATTGACACTCTGTACCCAGGTTGCCCATCAATGATGCGGTATTCTGTGAGCAGAAGACAGACCAGTTGGGCTGTGCCCTAGAACTTTGGTAGCTGGATAGAGGGGAATTTGCCCAGTACAACCTTGTGTTGGTACCTGTGCAGGGCTTTGCATACATTAT
Organism: Cryptoprocta ferox; assembly: GCA_028646485.1. Lineage (NCBI taxonomy): Eukaryota > Metazoa > Chordata > Mammalia > Carnivora > Eupleridae > Cryptoprocta > Cryptoprocta ferox. Next base: position 34,475,904 of record CM053561.1, on the reverse strand, counting down.
TTAATCTGGATTAACATCTGTGAAGTAGATATTAAAACCTGTATTTGAGAGATGGAAAATCTGAGGCCAGGAACATATAACTTGTTCAGCCCCACAGTGGCAATAGCAAGCCTGAATATATAAGTCCTTTGCTCTTTCTTTTGAACTAATCCTCTCAGATTTGCTGAAGTTTCATGACCCTACTGTCAGCCCTGCTGTTGGGAGGGAACTGATAGGGTTAGAGCAGATGATCTCTGAGGAGACACCAAGCTCAACTTCCATGTTTCTTAAGGTGGTACAAACAGCTATTTTTTGGATGCCTCTAGTGACAAGGACATCACCATCATCAGGAGGCCATCCATCTTGATATTTTTAGTGAAGTATATGAGACTTACAGTAAAATACATAGACTTTAGTGGTGCAGTTCAATGAATTTTGACGTATGTATTGTTGTGAAATAGTCTATCAACCATTTCAAGATACAGAGCATTGCCATTTTCCTAAAAAGTTTCCTTCTGCCATTTATAATCAATAGCTGCTCTCTTCTCTCAGTCATAGGTAATCATTGCCCTGATTTCTTTTTTTAATTTATAGTTTATTGTCAAGTTAGTTTCTATATAACACCCAGTGCTCTTCCCCACAAGTGTCCTCCACCATGACCATCACCCTCTGATTTCTATCAACATAGTTCAGTTTTGCCTGCTTTTGAACTTTATACAAATGGAATCAGACAGGGTGCTCTTTCCTGTGTCTACCTCCTTTTACTCAAAGTAAGATTTTGGGGATTCATACATATTGCTGTGTATGAGTAGACTGTTCCTTTTTTATTCTAATACTATTCCATTCTATGGATGTGCCACAATTTGTTTATCTGCTCAGCTGCCAATAGACATTTAGGTTGTTTCTGACTTTGGGTAATCTTGAATAAAATTTTTGTGATCATCCTGTACAAGTGATTTTGTGGACATGTGTTTGAGTTTTCTTAAATAACTACTTAAAAATGGAATTTCAGAGCATAGGATAGCTGTTTAACTTTTCAGAACCTTGACAAACAGTTTTCAAAGAGGTTATAGCACTTCATACCCCTCCCTCTCATTAATGTGTGAGAGCCACAGTTGCTGTTTGCCTGCTAACAGTTGCTATTGCCCACTCTCATTTTAGTCATTCTAGTATAGTGATATTTTGTGAAGGTTTCTTTAATCTTTATTTATTTTGAGAGAGAGAGAGAGAATGCATGCATGTGCACAGGCAGGAGAGGGGCAGAGAGAAAGGGAGAAAGAGAATCTTAAGCAGGTTCCACACTCAGCACAGAGCCCAATGCGGGGCTCAATCTCACGACCCCGGGATCCTGACCTGAGCCAAAATCAAAAGTCTGATGCTTAAAGGGAAGAGCCACCCAGGTGCCCCTTATTAAGGTTTTACTTTGCATTTCCTTACGTTCTTAGTCAGATAAGTGTATTGTAAATGTTTTCTCCCATTCTGCGACTTTTGTTGAAAGTCACTGTCTTTGATGAGAAGTTTGTAATTTTAATATTTAATTTATCAAGTTTTTAACAGTCAGTGCTTTTTGTGACCTGAGAAATATTTACTTACCCCAGTGTCCTCAAGATACTGTCTAATATTCCTTTTAGAAGCTTTATATTTGGTTTCTACATTTAAGTCCATGATCCCTTTCAAACTGATTTTGTATAAAGTATTCAATGAGAGTTAAGGTTCATTTCTTTTCTGGTACAGAGACCGCAGCAGCGCTTGTTGAGAATTCCTTCCTTTTCCCATGCAATTGTATTGGTAGTTTTGTTATAAATCACTTAACTTTCTCCCCCACCCCATATATGTATGCATGTCATCCCCTATCATCTCATATATATATGGGTCTATTTCTGGAGTCTGTTCTCTTTCATTAATCAGTTTGTCTTTGTTTAGGCCATAATGTACTGTCTCAAACTCTTATCACATGTAGCTTTATAGTCTTTATAGTAAAGTACATGTTGTATTTGGTCAAATTTTTTTCTGATGTCTACTAAAATGGTTATAAGATTTTCCTCTTTTAATTTGTTAATGTAGTGAATAATATTATTGGTTTTCATTTGTTAAGCTAATCTTGTATTTGGGGGATAAACTCCTTTGGTTATGATGTATCATTCCAGATTACTTTTACTAGTACTGTGTATGTATTTAAGAATTATTGTGCCTATGGTGATGAAGTATATTGGTCTATAATTTCACCTTCTCCTCCTCCTCCTCCTCCTCCTCCTTCTCCCTTTTCACCCCCTCCTCTCCTTTTTCTTCTATTACCCTTGTCAGATTTTGGTGTCATAGTTAAGCTGACATCCTAAAATAATTGGGAAATGTTTCTTCTTCCTCTATTCTTTAAAAGAGTTTGTGAAGATAGGTATTATTACCTTCTTAATTGTTTGGTAGAATTCTCCAGTGGAAACCATTTAGACCTGAAATTTTCTTTGTGGGGACGCTTTCCATTGAAGTTTCAATATATTTTTTTAACAGATACATGGCTGCTTAGATTTTTCATTTCTTCTTGTGTCATTTTGAAAAGGTTGTATTTGTAACACACCTTATCTATTTCATTTACTTTTCAAATTTGTAGACCCGATATTGTTCATTATTTTCCTTCTTTATCCTCTTGATATCTATAGGGCTTATAGTTACATCGATCATTTCAAGAGATCTATAACTGCTAAAAAGTCTCTCATCAGTTACTTCATTTTAGACACAGTGAGTCTTATAGTTACATCGATCATTTCAAGAGATCTATAATTGTTAAAAAGTCTCTCATTGGTTATTTCATTTTAGACATAGTGAGTTCTTTTCAAGTCAGGAACAGACCATTTTCTTGTCTCTTCTCAGCTGGCTGTCTGCTGCTCGACTGTTAGGATTTATAATCGATGTGAAGCCCTTTCTGATACACGCATCACAACATGTTCCACATATTCCCATCCAGATACACATATATGCGCCACACACACACCCACACACCCTCATACAGATAGCTACTTTTGCTTTTACTTTGCAGCACTTTACTCAAACTGTTAGCTAAATGCATTTATTGTAGGAATTTGCATTGCTTCTCTCTCCTACTAGACTATAAACTCCATCACAGCTGAACTTGTATCATTCCCATCAATTGCTATATAGTCAGTACTCATCACAATGCTTGGCATGTGATAGATGCTTAAGACATCGTGGTTGGGGGAATGAACTAATCTTTACTGAAGAGAAATAAATTGCCCTCTCTGAAAATTCCGTCTGATCTAGCCTTGCTAGAAGACAGTATGAAGGCTGAAAAAAAAAAAAAAGGTGGGGGCCTGATTATGGGGAGCCTTGACTAACAATCTATGAATCTAGATATTTCTCTGCTTATATTTTTAATACTTTCTCTGCCCCTGTTATATTTTTGTTTACACTCAGTACCCTAGGGGAAAGAGGGGATCAGTGTTGGTAACGAGAGGAGGTGCTGAGAACTACAGGGTAGGGGTGCAGGGGTGAGGAGCTGTAACAAAATGTCTCCTCCTGCCTTCTGGAAAGCCCAGAGTCCATCCTCTGCCTCAATCCTACACATGAGATTAGCAGAGGATTTGTGCATCTGGGTTATGTTGGTAGTGGGAGGTGGGAAAGAAAGAGTGGGGCCATTCAGTCTTTCTCTCTAGTTGGGCATCATATCCTATAAGGGAGTCTTCCCTGAGAACCCTTAATCATCAGACAAGATCACCAAAATAAAAGAAATGGCCCAGTAGGACCCAAACTCCAGGCCCCCTCCATACCCTATTCTGTGCTCCTTGATTTTGAGGAATTATAGCCTTTTCTCCTTCCATCTCCCTAAACCATGTCCAAAGGAGCTTATGTGGTAATTTCCAGAGTGAAGCTGGTTGATCAGCTTGTAGGACATAATGGATCAGACTGCCCCCCGCTTCCAACCACCTCTCTGAGGAGGCCGCCTGCAGCTGCCCAGAGCATGCTGGGGCTTTTGCAAGGGGGCTAGTGAATGAGGGAGGAGGAAGTCTCCACCAGGACATACATGCTGGTGAGCCACACTACACGGGGCAGGACGACTTGTCTGCAGCACAGCTCCGAGAAATACGGGCTCTTCCAGGTCCCTGCAGGACATCAGCTTGTGTAAGACGTGAATTGAAGGGAAGCTGGAGCCCAGTCCGGCTCTCCGCCTCCACCATGATCCCCAGTAAGATTCTGGTCTACCATCACCCACCCAGCAGCACCAGCACAGAGGATTACAAACCTACCAGGCGCCGCAAAAAGTCCCTGGGAGACTTGTTCCATAATGGCTACCGGGTGAGGTGTGGGCCCGCTGCCCCTGAGAAGGAGGAACAACAGAGCTTCTGGCAGTCCTTGGTGTCCTGCAGCAGGGTTTGCGCCTCTTGGGGTAAGGTCCCTCCCAACCCCAACAGTTATCCCCCCAAAAGTATCCTGTGCTTTTAGAGGCTGCCAGGAAAGAAGTGCCCTTCTAATAGTCTGGATTGAGGGTGATGTCCAGTGGACAGGTGATAGCCTTCTCCATTCCCCTCTGCTTGGTACACCCCTGAACTCAGATGTGCCAGGCCAGGCAGAAATCCTGTTTTGCTTTGTTTTTAGATGAATGTGGCTGGCCTCTTGTGTTCCCAAATATTTTGAGCTATTAGAGAATATATTTCAGAAACTTTGGGGAAAGCTTGGCAAATAACAGCAATAGCCTCCTTCTTATTTATTAAGTGGTAACAATTTCCAGTGAGTCAGTGTTTTCTAAAGAGGCTTTTGGAGCTATGAACAATATTTGTTTTCAGGGACAACAGTGCCATTTCTGTTTGCTGTCTTATGTCCTCGTACTGGGCCATGGGGGTGCTGTCTTGCCTATCTTGGGTGGTACTTCATTCTTCTTACCTAGCAGAGATCAAAGAGGCATCCTCTAGGAAGATTCTTCTGTCTCGACAGTTTTCTGAGGGGGGTTGGATTTTATTTGGGCATCCATAATGTATAGGCATTTGAAATTAATGGTTTAAATTTATATTTCTGGACTTAAAGATCCCAGACTTAGGAAGAGGTATCTTTTATTTCCAGAAAGGTGAGTGGTACCAGGAGCTTCTTTAAAATGAAGTATCATCCCTTTGGAGCCCAGTTTAGGATTCTGATGCAGATTGGCACAGTTCCAACTACCTCAGCATTATATATTTATGCATAGTGAAATTCCAATTAGCAAGCAAGTGATAGGTGAATTCTAGTCAATCCTTCTCATTAGAACTGCCCTAAAAGGCTTCCTTGGGCTAAAACATCTGCATGGACTTCACCTGGAATCAAAATATTCATGCCTCCTATCTGGAGCCCTAGATAAGCTGACCAGATTGTTAACTTCCCTCTCCCTTCACTTCAAGAAAGAGCTGCTTCATGCTTTAAAACATCTAGCATTGGCAAGGACCACCATTAAAGCACCTAAAGAGATGAGCAAGAATGATGGGATTATAAACTAAGAGAAATAGACCATTTCCTGAGTAAGAGTTGAGTAACTGAGTAATACTACAGGTTTAACTTAGTATCTATTTTTCTTCTTACTTTCCTTTGGAAGGATTTCTCATAAGTTCATTCATTCATTTTCAGCAGTGAGTGCTTACTCTGTGTCAGTCATCACTGCCCTGGAAGATGATGGACATGGGTGAGCAGGCGTATGAGGTGGCTGCTGCAGTGGAGCTGACATTTTATAGGGGACAATGGGCACATATACAAGCAAATGCAAGGTCATGGTAGAGAGTTAAAGAAGGACAGGGTAATGGGAAGGGGGCTACAGATCGGCTGGCCAGAAGAGACCTCTCTAAGGCAGAGAGGTCTTACAATGATTTAGGGGAAGAACATTCTAGAAAGGAGTGGAAGAGAAGGCTGAGCTGAGAACGAAGTGGGAAACGTTCAAGGAGTAGAGAGAGGCACAGTGTGGAAGGTATGAGGCTGGGGAGAATGGAAGTGAAATAAATAGAGAAGAGATCATGTAAAGCCTTCCAGAGCAAGGTAAGGAATCTGAGATTTATTTCTGGTGAGACAGAATCTGAGATTTATTTCTGGTGAGACGGCTCTTGGCCGGGGGTGATGTGACCTGACTGATGTCTGGAGAATGGTCCTGGGCAGGGTGGGCTGAAGGAATAAAAGTGAAGCAGTAAGAACAGCATGGGGCTGTCTGCCAAGCTGGAGGTAACAGTGGCTTGAGCCATGGTTCTGGCAGTGGAGAGGGAAGAGATGAGTTAGTTCATATATATTTAAGAGACAAAATCAATAAGCCTTTCTTGTTTACACAAAAAAGTGTGTTCCTTTACTTTCTGCCCCCCCCACCCCCATTTCAAATAGAAGACTATTGAAGCTGGAGCATCACCCCTACTGCCTTTAGTGTTTCAAACAGTGAGAGACTGGTACAGAGCACTCACTGTACATGTATGGCATGAATGAATGAATGAATGAATGAAAAGGTGACAATCCCAGTTGCATATCAACTGATGTTTAGTATCTGTCAGACAGGAAGCAGGACCGGATGAGTTGGGGAACAAAGCAGCCCAAACAATTACCGAGGGAAAAGGTTTGAAAAGGTCGGACAAGCAGGCATGGTTTATACAAGCTCTGACTGGAGGAACAAAAGCCCAGGGGCATTTGAGAGCAAGAAAGACAGTCCTCTCCCTCCAGCTGGAATGGAGAGGCTCCGGTTCACCTTGTGCTGGGGCTGAGAAGCATGTGGTCCTGGAGCTGAGGGTGGGAGGTTGAGACCTGGGGACAGCAGCTGGGTGACCACGCTGGAGAAGGGGAGCACCTTGGAGAAGCCTCGTTATGTTTGGTTCTGCCCGCTGTTACCCTGAGAATGCCCGGCCTCAGTTTGAGCTCATTGGCTGCAAGGCCAGATGACTATGACCTTGTCAGACACCACAAAAATAATTGCTCTTCAGGATTTACGTGGGGGTGGAGGGATTGGAAACCACAGAGGTTTATTTGAACCTTTCAGCTTTTTGGATTTAAAGATTAAGGAGTTAAAGGGAATGGAAAATAGCAAATTGGAAAACCCTAGCAGGCTTTCCGCCGCAGGCTGGAAAGGGAAGGGAAGGCTGAGCTGAGAATGAAGTAGGAAACGTTCAAGGAGTAGAGGCGCGGTGTGTTTACTTCTGTGTTTTCTTCGTCTTCTGCTAGAATGGGACCTTGCTTGCAGGGATCTCCCAAGTCCTTTCTGCCCCAGGTAAACGGGAACCCCGAATGGCGAATGATTTATCATTTGCTTCCATGTCCCTCACTGTCTGTCAGAATAACAATGCTGCTCCCATCTGAGAAAGAGTTCCTAATCACTTACCTGTCTAGCTGACCAGTGGGAAAAGCCATGGAACCAGTTCGCAGGATGACACTGACCTGGTTGTTCAGGTCCCAGGCACCACGTTTGACCCTCCGAAGGGACAGCAGTGGCTGGGGGTCTTCCCTGCCTAGAGCTGCTGGCTTCAGGGTCCTGATTCTCTGACAGGGGCACAGGGCTCAGAGCCAGAGGACCTTTGCTCAGTCCTCACTTGCCACCAACACTATAACAGCAACGAAAAATTATGAATAAAAAGAGAAATGTATATTTTTGTATTACTGAAAATTTTTAAAAACTCGAGGAAATTAAAGAAATTCAAAAATCTTGCCTCTGTAACACAACCACTGCCATCATTTTATGCTTTCTTCTAGTTTTTATTTTTCATATAGCTATAGTTTTTATAGTTTTATTTATTTATTTATTTAGAGGGACAGAAAGAGTGGAGGAGAGGCAGAGAGAGCATGAGAGAGAGAATCCCAGGCAGGCTCCGTGCTCTCAACACAGAGCTCGATGAGGGGCTCGAACTCATCAACTGTGAGATCATGATCTGAGCCAAAACCAAGGGTCAGACGCTTAACCGACTGAGCCACCCAGGCATCCCCTTGTTTCTATAGTTTTATTATAGAGAACATAAACTTTATATACTACTTTTTTTTTAATGTTTCAGTTTGCCTTTTTTTTCTGAATTTTGGTTAAAAAGCACAGAACATAGGATTGCCTGGGTAGCTCAGTTGGTTAAGCATCTGACTCTTGATCTCAGCTCAGGTCTTCATCTCAGGTTATGAGTTCAAGCCCCACATTGGGCTCCATGCCCAATTTTATGTTCTGTGTTTTTCTTTTTAAACACAATTTTGTGTTCTGTGTCATTTAAAACAAACAACACAGAACATAAAATTTTCCATTGTAACCATTTTAAAATATACAGTTGAGTTGTGTTAAGTATACTATCATTGTTGTGAAATGGGTCCCCAGCGCATGTCATCTTACAAATCTGAAACTCTTTACCCATTAAATAACTCCTCTTTCCCTCCCTCCTCAGCCTCTGGTAGTCACTGCTCTGCTTTCCACTTCTTTATGCTTTCCACTTCTTTAACTTAACACTGTCTCATAGCATTTCCTTTGTTACATTATTCTCAAGCCTGTGTAATATCTCATAAAGAAGATGGACTGTATTGAAGAAAACCCATGTTTAGGTATGAAAGCTGCTGTCCTACTTTTCTTGTTTAATGAGTAATTTTGCAATGAACATTTCCTGTAGCATTTTTTCATATTTTGTTATATTTCCAAAATGGAATCAGTTTGATTCATAATGCACAATAACTTTCTGAAAATTCCGAATCATTGGACAGTTCCACCTTCAAATTATAAAATTATTGTAGAGTCATCTCTAGGAGATGAAACTCATATATGCTGCTAGTTAAGTCGAATAAACACAACATCACTGTATTTTCGGTTGATCTGCATTTCTCTTGTTTCAACCAAGTTTAATAATTTCTAATGGTTGTTTACTACTTGTACTTACTCTTTTACGATGTGTCTCATGATTTTTTCCCTACTTATGAACGAGGGATAAGGTATTTTCCATACATGGCTTTGACATTACAAAAAGTTCATTCTATTATATCATATCCTTATTATATCATATTACATTATTTTTCTTGTAGGCTATCATCTTCTTCAGTAGTTTTTTGACGTAGAATTTCGATAATGTTATGGTGGCGGATCTGATATTTAAGAGTTTTTATGATTCCTTTCATATCTGAGTTTAGAAGTTCTTCCTCTCCGCAGAGAGCTAATAGATACATAATTACATTTTCTTTAGCTTTTCTATGGCTTGTTATTTATATTTCATTTTAATTCATCTCAAATTAATTTCAATTCTGGTATGAGTTGGCTGTTTATATTGATCATCGCTGTTAACCAATTGTTCATCATTCATTCATAACGCTCATGTCTTTTCATCTGTGATGACTCCCTTTTCATATATTCAATGCTTCTCTCCATAAGACAGTCTATTTTGCCTATATTTTTGTGATTTTCTTATTCTGTTGCTTTGTGGTAGGTGGTCCCTATGATTTCTGCAGTTTGGTGAAGTTTCTTTGTGGCCTAATGCATGGTCAGTTTTTGTGACTATTCAATAGCTGTTATTAAAGAATGTGTATTCCTAGTTTAGTGAGTACTATATATGTCTGTCCATCCATTCTGGTAAACTTATACAAATATATCCCAAGAAAGTAAATGTTATGCAAATATTCTTTATTTGTGCTTATTTTTTGGCTCGTTTCTGGAAAAAGAACATTAACATCTCCTATCGTGATGTGGCATTGTCAACTTTTTTTTTTGTTTGATGTATTCTTATCAGATTTTGTGTTCTGTATCTCAAAGATTATTCTTAGGTGTGTAAGTTTTCTTCATTGCTACACATTCTTGGTGGATATTCCTTTTGTCAATATGAGGTATTACTCTTTACTTCTCTCATAATTTTTCATAGTAGTTGCCACTTTAGTTGATATCATTATCACTTTGTTCCCCCCCCTTTTTTGTCAACATTTGTCTGGTACCTATTTTTCAGCTTTTCATTTCTGACTTTTCTTTGTGTTTTGTTTTTGGTGTATTTCTTACACACAGCCTGCCTCTGGAATGTGTTAGTAATGATTTTCTACTGTCTGAGAGTCTTTGTCTTTTAATAGGTGAACTTAAAACTTAGTCAGTTCTGTTGTGATGACTAATATAATTGGGCTGTTTTTACTGTATTTTCTAATTAATATACTTTTCTTTGGTTTCTTTTTTTCACAATTGTGTTCCTCTAGTTGGATGGATCAATTTTTTTTGTTCTTTTGTTCCCCTCCTAAGATTTTGAATTTTTAATTCCAAATATATTCTTAAGTTTTTTTTTCTAATTTTTAAAAATGTTTATTTAGTTTTGAGAGAGAGAGAGAGTGTGTGTGCAAGCAAGCAGGGGAGGGACAGGGAGAAACGGGGACAGAGGATTTAAAGTGAGCTCTATGCTGACAGCAGAGAGCAGAATGCGGGGCTCGAACTTGCAAACTGTGAGCTCATGACCTAAGCCAAAGTCGGACACTCAACCGACTGAGCCACCCAGGTGCCCCTATTTAAGTTTTTGATACACATACTTAAACTTAAATTTTCCTATTAATATGTATAATTAATAGTATCGTCCCCTCGGGGCACCTACTGGCTCAGTCAGAAGAGTATACGTCTGTTAATCTCGGGGTCATGAGTCTGAGCCCCAAGTTGGGTATAGAGATTACTTGTAATAAATACACTTCAAAAAATAGTATCTTCCCCTCAAGCAGGCCGAGAGCTTTAGCACACCTTTCTTACCTCCACTGCCGTCCTCCCTCCACATCTCTATCTTCCATATAGTATCATCTAGAGATTTTAATTTGGGGGTCATTGCTATTATTTTCTATGTTTTATAATATTCAGCCAACACATAAACTAATCAATTACTTTTAATACTCTTCCTACATTGGTTCTTATATCTCACTTCTTTTGGATTTATTTTTCTTAAAGCTGGCTAAGTATATCTTTCTTGGTTCCAAATGATTTCTCCTGAGAATTATGAAGATATCCTTCTTTTGTTTCCTTTCACCCAGTGCAACCAGGGTAATTGTGACAATAATTTGATTCTCACTGCTTTGAAGGGCTTAGATCTTTACACTGATGTTCTGAAATGCCACCATGATATGCCTAGATTTGAGCCTTTGACAATTCAATCTGCTGGACACTTAACAGACCTTTCCAATCTGATGATTCAGGTCATCCTTTTGGCCTGGGAAACTTGATTCTAATATTATTTGAGTTTTTCCTGCTTCCAGTTGCCTTTATTTTCTCCTTCTGGAAATTCAACTACATAAATGTTGAAAATGCTGTACTTGTTTTCCATGTCTTGACTTTTCCTTTGTATTTTCCATCCTTTTGTCCCTTTGAAGGAAGAGATCTCTATTTGATAGTTCAGCCCTCTGGCTTGTATGTAGTTATGTCCACTCTTCTATTTTGTTGACTTTTTAAAGTTTGATATTCAAATTTTAGCTTCTCAGCTATCTACTTGATTTTATAGTATCAACATATTTTCTTACAACTCTTTATGGTTTTCAATTATATTCTTTCCGAAGCTGTTGCTTTCATTTTGTATTCTCAAATGTCAGTTTGCTAAAATATGCATTTTTTTCTTAAAAAAATTTTTTTATGTTTACTTATTTTTGAGAGAGAGTCAGAGACAGAGCACAAGCAAGGGAGGGGCAGAGAGAGGGGGAGGCACAGAATTAGAAGCAAACTCCAGGCTCTGAGCTGTCAGCACGGAGCCCTATGCAGGGCTTGAACCCATGAACCATGAGATCATGACCTGAGCTGAAGTTGGACATTTAACCGACTAAGCCACCCAGGTGACCCTAGAATATGTATTTTTTCCCACAGGAAACTTCATTTTCCTTAAATTGATTTTCTTGAGTCTGTGTTCCTCTTTGGATTTGAGATTTGTGCTACGAGTGCTGTCTTTGCCTCTGGCAACTTGTCCAGTGAGTGTTGGGCTGTGCAGCTCTTCCTTGCGGTCCAGTAGCCGTTCTTACAGCTGTGGAGACAATTTCTTTCTAGGACTTACCTGTTCACTCGATATTGCTTAGCAACTAAAATGGCCACATTTACTGCTGTGTCCTGGCTGCTCCCATTCATGCCCCCATCAGTCAGTGTCACTGTCCCAGTCTCCTCCTTCCCAGTGTCAGTCACCCCATTTCATCTTTTGGACCGTTGTTTTCTTCTTTACTAAAATCTCCCCACCTGCTACCCCCTCCAACCTCAGTCTTTGTGGAACCCCTTATTGAAATTTGTTGACCAAGGACATTTCATATATTCTTTTATCATTATGTATGGTATCATTATGTATAGTATATATATATCATATATATAGTTTATCATAATGTATAGTATATATATGCACACAGTTATTAATATATATGTTAATATATAGACATATAACAAATGTGTTCAATATATATACATATATGTATATAGTTGCGCTATATGTTATACAAATGTGAAATTCGTTTCTTAGTCCTGCTGAGTTAACTTCCAACCTAATATTCACTTTTCATCTGCCAACATTTTGTGCTTTTTTTCTCTTATGTGCTACAGTCTCTCTTCCCTTCTTTTTGTTTGTCCTTGGGGATTTTACTATTTTCCCCCGGTAGTATTACCTTAGTGAGGTTTTGAGAGGGGGCAGAGATAAAGCATTCTGTTCAATCTGCTAAATTTAACCATGATGCTCTGGAGTATTGTTTGATCCATGATGAACTATATATATTGTTATTTTATGTAGAATGCAGCATCTCTAACATCAGTGAGATTATTTTATTTTATTTTTGTGTTTTGAAAAGTCAGTTTTTCATAGCAGGTTGATGTCTATTTTCTAAAACAGGCTTAGTAGTTTTCTATCTTTTTTGTATTTTGGGATACTTTAGAATATCAATGAAAAGTAAATGTTTTAAAGAATTTAATAATAAATTATATGGTTACAAAGTCTTTGAGGGGAAGGTATTAGGACATTTTTCTATTTACATATCAACTATTATTCTATGAGATTTATTTCCCCTTTTGGTCATATCAACTTTCAAGATTTGCATTTTGGGGAAGTCATCCACTATTACTGATATTTTCAGTTTTAGTAGTATATAGTTGTGCATGAATTGTGTTTTCTATTTGCTTCTTTATTGGATGAGCCAGTACTTTATTTTATTGTTTGTTTGATTGTTGTTATTGTTTGTCCCCATAAATTTTTTTATCACCTTTAATCTTTATTGTTTTCCTGATTATTCAGTTATAAGCACTAAAATAGAAATCATCTACCTCCTAATGTTGTTAAGACTACTTTTTCCCTAATATCTTAAGCTGAATGCATTTTTATAGGTAGTCTCTTATTATACTATTGATTTCTTCTAAGTTATAGTTAGCAAATATGCTCTTTAAAATTAAGTAGAGAAGCAGCATGCTTAGTGGTTTTAGGTTACTCAAGTGATTACTCAGGTAAGGGGAAATTTGCTAACTATTTGAGCACAAAAATAAAGTTTGGTTCCTTTGGCACACTATTAACCAAAGTAAATAAATACATCATGATCGATTATCAAGGATAAAAGAATAAAAAAGATATCCTAAACCAGTGGTTCCCAAATTTGGTTGCACTTTAGAATCATCTGCGGAGTTTAAAAAATTCTGACACCTAGGTTGTACCCCAGGCCAATTAAATCTGAGTATCTGGGAGGGGGAGGCAGGTATCGGTATTGTCTTCAAATCCCTGGGTTGATTGCTTTGGCAGCAAAGTCTGGGAATGACCTAGTGCCTTGCAGCCTTGTTTTCTCAAAGTGTGGTCTCTGACCAAGAGTTTCGGCATCACGTTAGAGCTGGTTAGGTATGTACAGTATCAGGCCCCGTCTCAGACCCACTGTATCAGAATCTGAAAGTTAATAAATCCTAGGCAATTCTTGTGCACGTGGAATTTGAATAGTAGGTCTCTAGTGTGGCAAACTAGAGCCCTTGGGCTATTTTTTTGAATAAAACTTTATTGGAATATGGCCACGCCCATTCTTACATATATTTACAGCAGGTGGGAGTTGTGAGAGAACCTAAAATAATTGCTCTCTGCCCACTTACAGAGAAAGTTTGCAATGCTTCTCAACCGTGACAGTTCCTTAGAATCATCTCAGAGCTTAAGACCCGCTCTGCTTGGCTGTATCAAGGCCCATAAAGTCAGAATGGATGCAGGTATCAGCAATTCTTAAAGCTTCCCAGGTGTTTGAAATGTGCAGCAGAAGTTTCAGAACCGCTGCCCTAAAAGTATAAAGAGGAAAGATAGATGCATTTAAAAAGGCTGTTTTTATGTTGGAGGTGGCCATTACTGAATATTAAAAGAAAGAAACAGTGATGGAAGACTGATGTATTTGACCATATAACAAACTTTAGAATTCGAGAAGAAAAAAGAAAAAAAGCAAAATTTTAGCCTTAGAAAAAGCCTTAAGCAAAATTAAAACAAGAATGATGAACTGTGGGAGCTATTAGAGAACATAATGTCCTCAGTATAACAAAGCTCAAATATATTAAGATGAAGACACAGGTCTTCTGGCAAAGGCCACTATAAAGCACCTTAAAGAAAAAAAATAAAATGACTAATAATTATGTGAAAAATAATGAACTTCATTTGTTGACATAGAAAAGAAAACTAAAACAGTGATAAACTCCTATTTGGGGCCCTTCTAATTCAGAGGCTTCCTTTTCTTCCTTCCCTCCCTTCTTTTCTTCATCAGGGTGCTCAGTCTGGTGGGGATGTGGGCAGATGACCATTTATGTACAGGTGGACTTTGTACATACATTGTTAGCAGACTTTGGCAAGAGGATCTCAGTGTTGAAAGTGCTTACTTGAGTACTGATGTTTGCATTTGGAACGGACTGGCCAAAGTCCATGCCAGGGCAGTGTTTACAAGCTTGGGCTTGGTGCAGGTACACAAATTTGAGTTGAGACCTAGCTCCATTGCTTACAAACTGTGGTGGACACACTGTCCAGTCTGTTTATTTTTAGCTATTTTCTTCTGTGTAAACAGTTAACATGTAAACTGTTGTACATGTAACGGTTGTACATGTATGCCAAAAATAAGGATTTGGGCATAAAAGAAGTAATTAAGAATAGTAGACAATTGGGGCACCTGAATGGCTCAGTCGGCTAAGCATCCTGCTCTTAACTTTGGCTCAGGTCATGATCTTACCATTCATGAGATCAAGCCCTGCACCAGGCTCCACACTGATAATGTGGAGCCTGCCTGAAATTCTCTCTCTCTCTTTCCCTTCCCTGCTTGTACTCTCTTTCTCTTTCAAAATAAATAAACTTAAAAAAAAAGAGAATAGTAGACAAGCAATTATAATAGATTTAATCATTGTCAACATCATCATTTCACCCATAATTTAAAATACCAATAACACTATATACTGGGTGTGTGCATGTGTGTGTGTGTGTGTGTGTGTGTGTGTGTGTGTGTGTGTGTCATTCTGGACTTTCCATTTGTCTTGTTGATTTTTCTGTTGAGTTGTATACAATCCTATGCTGTTTTAATTCTATAGCTTCATATGATGAAATTACCTTTTATTGAGTACCACCAATATGCCCGCATGTATTTTCAGGATACCTGTTCTTCTGGTATACAGTCTCTAGAGTACTTTTTTAAATTGAAGTATAGTTGAGATATAATTTCAGGTGTACAACATAGTGATTTTACAATTATATACATCCTGAAATGCTCACCATGATAAGTGTAATTACTACTTGTCATCATACAAAGTTATTACACTGTACTTTTCACCCCGTGACTTATTTGCTTTATAACTTAATCGCCTTCACCTATTTCTCTGATCCCCCCATCAGCTTCCCCTTTGGCAATTACCAGTTTCTTCTCTGTATTTATGAGTTTGTTTTTGTTTGTTCATTTGCTTTGTTTTTAGGTTCTGTGCGTAAGTGAAATTATGTGGTATTTGTCTTTTTCTGTCTGACTTATTTCACTTAGCATTATACTCTTTACTTCCATCCATGTTGTCATGAATGGCAAGATTTCATTCTTTTTGATGGCTAAGTAATCCATCGTGTGTGTGTGTGTGTGTGTGAACATGTGTATATATACACATCACATCTTCTTTATCCATTCATCTATCAATGGATACTTAGGTTGCTTCCATATCTTGGCTGTTGTAAGTAATCCTGCAATAAGCATAGGGGTGCATATATCTTTTCAAGTTAACATTTTCATTTTCTTTGGGTAAATATTCAGAAATGGAATTACTGGATCATATTATGTTTCTATTTTTGAGGAAACTCCATACTGTTTTCCATCATTTTACATTCCCACCAACAATCATGAGGCTTTCCTTTTCTCCACATCCTTCTTAATACTTGTTATTTCTTGTATTTTTAATTCTAGCCATTCTGACATGTGTGAGGTGATATCTCATTGTGGTTTTGATTTTCATTTTCTGGTGATCAGTGATGTTGAGCATCTTTTCATGTATCTGTTGGCCATCTATATGTCTTCTTTGGAAAAATATCTATTTAGGTCCTCTGCTAATTTTTTTTTGTCATTTTTGTTTTCTTAGTATTAAGTTAAAGAGTTCTTTATATATTTTGGATATTAACCCCTTTCAGATATATCATTTGCAAGTATCTTCTCCCTTTCAATAGGTTGTTTTTTTGTTTTGTTGATGTTTTTGTTTGGTTTTGTTTCACTAGTCCCAATTGTTTATTTTTGCTTTGGTTTCCCTTGTCTGAGGAGACATATCCAGAAAAGTATTGCTAAGATTGATGTCCAAGAGATTACTGCCTACATTTTCTTCTAGGAGTTTTATGGTTTCAGGTTTCATATTTAGGTATTTAATCAACTTGGAGTTTATTTTGTGTAAGGTATAATAAAGGGGTCCAGTTTTATTCCTTTGCATGTTGCTGTCCATGTTCCCAGCACTGTCTTTTCCTCATTGTATATTCTTGTCTCCTTTATTGTAGATTAATTAACCATATATCTGCCTGGGTTTATTTCTGGGCTCTCTATTCTGTTTCATTGATCTATGTGTCTGTTTTTGTGCTGGTATCATACTGTTTTTATTGGTATAACTTTGTAGTATATCTTGAAATCTGGGATTGTGATGCCTCCAGTTTTGTTCTTCTTTCTCAAGATTGCTTTGGCTACTCGGGGTGTCTTGTGGTTCCATACAAATTTTAGAATGATTTGTTCTAGTTCTGTGAAAAATAATATTGGCATTTTGATAAGAACTGTATTGAGTCTTTAAATTGCTTTGGGTAGTATGGGCATTTTAACAACATTAATTTTTCTAATCCATGAATATGGAATATCTTTCCATATATTTCTGTTGTTTTCAGTTCCTTTCATCAATGTGTTATAGTTTTCAGAGTAGAGGTTTTCCACCTCCTTGATTAAATTTGTCCCTAATTTATTCTTTATGATGTAATTGTCAATGGGATTGTTTTATTAATTTCCCTTCTGCTATTTCATTTGTAGTGTATAGAAACATATCAGATTTCTGTATATTGATTTTGTATCCTGTAACTTTACTGAATTGATTTATCAGTTCTAATAGATTTTTAGTGAAGTCTTTAGGGTCTCCTAGATACAATATTATGTCATCTGCAAGTAGTGACAGTTTTACTTCCTCCTTATAAATTTGGATGACTTTTTTTTCCTTGCCTGATTGCTATGGCTAGGACTTCTAGTACTATGTTAAATAAAAGTGATGAGAGTAGACATCCTTGTCTTGTTTTTTTGGTTTTTTTTTTTTTTTTTGCGTATAAACTGAATTTTTTTTTATTAACTTTATAGTTTATTGTCAGGTTGGTTTCCATATAACACCCAGTGCTCTTCCCCAAAGGTGTCCTCCACCATGACCATCACCCTCCTTCCCCTTTCCCCCTCCCCCTTCCGCCCTCAGTTTGTTTTCAGTATTCAAGAGTCTCTTGTGCTTTGTCTCCCTCCCTCTCCCTAACTCTTTTTCCTCCTTCCCTTCTCCATGGTCCTCTGT